>RYFJ01004377.1:0-32128 GCA_003991445.1 Oryza meyeriana var. granulata
TGTACGGCTCGATTCACCGTTACCAGTACTGTTTGAAATGCGTCTATCTGATCGCCCTTGCCCTTTCAGCTGAAAACTCCAAATCAAAGCTTTAGAAAATTGCCCAGTGTTCTGCTCAACAATTGCTGCTTTCTCTTTCTTCAAATCTTCTATAGGACCAATTCACGTTGTTATCTGGCGTATTCTTTTCGGCCATGTTATTATCCTAATTAGAAGCTTGTTTGAAGCCCGTGTCCACCAGGTTGCAAAAGCGTTGCACCGAAACCCCGGCTGTTCTAGTGTCGTTGCACGCAAAGCCTAGAGTTTTCTTCACTCCAATGCATGTCCAAAATCTTGAGGTTCGTAGGCGCCAGTCAATTTACCCTGCAATGACAGGAAATAAATGTCAATCCATGAGCCAATCGATTGTAAAGCAATAAACTTTAAGCACTTATACACACTGCGAGAGTTATGGCAACTCTCACGTTCCCGTTACGGCTTGTGGACAGAGGAAAAGCGCCAGAAGGCCAAGCGCAGCGAGACTCGCCTTCGCCGGGCACCCCGAACTAGTTAGCCATGGAGCGATGGTCGCAGCAACGCAAAAGGCCGCCACGACCCGCGCCCCCCGGGCAACAGCCCAGAATGGTGCCCCTCCACCAGACAACTGCACGATCCATCACGAGTGCCGCGCCAATCCAGGCCAGCCGAGCTGTTGCTACCGCCTTATTCTGGATTTCGCCACCACGACACGGCACCACAAGATCCGGCGAAGTGCCTCCGCGCCTTCCAAGCAGGTCCAGAGCGTCGCAAAACCGGTCACAGCCCGGGTGTCGCCTTCCCGACCAACGGAAAACCGGCCCCATGGGGGGGAAAACAATTTTGCCAAACGAGCTGCCGCCGTCAGAAGGCTCCAGCGTCTCGAGACCGGCCATACCGGAAGTGTGCACCGACCATTGAAGACTTGCCACCCCTCGAAGTCCGCGCCGTCCAAAGAGCGGATGCGTTAGAATTCCAAGGAGCAATAGAGGCCAACTCCGATCGGGCTTCCGAATCCACCTCTGGACGTCGCCCTATCAAACGCCTTCCCTTCGTGGACGTCCGATCGCCCTTGATTCTGACAGTCCGTTACCACTTGCGACGTTTCCGGGGACCGGCGTACCGATCTGAACCGCTCAACAGGCAAGCGATGTACCCGACAGGCATCGCCTCGCTAAGGCGGTGTTTTTTTTTTGGTGGTATACGGAAAGTGTCCGATATTCCACTATCCGCTTACCCAGGCCCCTGCCCGCACATACGACCACTCAAATCACATGTCAGTCTGGGCCCCCTGGTCCCGTGCACAATTTGAGCCGACACGATTCCCAATCGGCACGCCCCGGGCTCGGACACCGAACATCAGGTGTCGAACCAGGCCGCTCGCCAAGGCGAGTCAAGTCCTAGGAACGCGACACCGTAATTAGGGCGCGAAGCCGACAGCACCCCCCGCGAGAATCGTCCGGAAGTGTCGTCTCACATTCCATATTCAAGCCCGGCCCTAGAACCCGGCATATATCAAAACCGTTATGTGTCTGGACATACCCCGGCCAAGCACATGCCTCTCCCCAGTCTCAGCTACGGAGGAAGCGAGATCGAGCTCCAACCTGGCCACATTCAATCCCTTCACAAAACCTATCTGTAATAACATCCTGAAGTTGCAGTGACCCGCCAGCGCCGATTTCGCTAAAATCTCAACGCGCGGAGGCCCCATGTATATACACTTTACATAAGCAGCCGTTTTAATAATCCTTTCCGTCTCGTCTCTCGTCTTTTCCATGTGTCTTCGACTTGTCTCACCCCCTAGGTACCATCGGGCCGCCTGCCGTACGACGCTAATTATGCAAAACCCAGCGCCATCTGGCACACCACCAGAGGACGCCTTCGGACTATTACGCCACGGCTCGTAGCATTGATTGACGAAGGACGAACGCCTGCTCACAGTTTGTCAGGCAGATTGAGACCAATCCCGCAGTTAGTAGCCTCAACCTCAATCGGCTGCGGAGCCCGCCTGCAGCTCCTCCCGTCACGTCTGTCGGTGCGGAATAGCTCCGCTGCTCACCCTCCATAAGTCCGGTTCCCGCGACTTGGCGTCGGCCCTACGCCATTGCTCCGCGGTCGCGGAGAGGCCCCGAACCCGGAAGACAGAAGGGTCAAACTACGTACTTCGCCGTTTCCGCAAACTCGCGCACTTCGCCCGCGGCCCCTTGGCCAGCTCTCTGGACCGACCTACGGCGGTTCATGTCCGATCGTACTCGTACTCGCGCTCCCGGGGCAAGCAACCTCCGGCCCTGATCTATGTGCGAAGCCATACCGCCACTTAGCAACTCCAAGATTTACGTAACCTTACCGAACTTACATATCGCATAAATTTATTCTTCCCATGTGTACAGCCTAGGTTCCCGCTTGCTCGGGCCCAAATCCTGGCTAAGCTCCTCCCCGGCCGCCGCCAACGGCGCCGGTGCTCGTGGCTGGCGACCCCGCGCCCCAATCATAATCCCAGAGGGCCTCCCGGTGAACAAGAGTACGTAGTCTCGGCCTGCTGCTGCTCCCTGGGCCAACGGTGCCCGGGCGGAGGCCCTCGATCCCGGAAGACGAAGAGCCAAATACCTACTGACTTCGGTCGTCACAAGCTCGCTTCCGCATTGCTCGCGCACCCCGAGACCGGTTCCCGGCATTCAAACCGTCTTCCTGCCCCTGGGACCGAAGCTCCGCGGCAGGCAGCTGCACCAGGCCGGACAGGGCTAGACCCAAGGCTGTCACTGGCTCTACTGCACTGTCGGATGGCGCCCATACTTCGCTTTCACGGCACGAGCCCGGAGCTACAAGCACCTCCCACAAACACAATAACCAAGACGTAAATATAAACATTCAATACATATGCAAACTAATCTCTCTGTACAAGACAGCAAAGTCGGAGCGTAAGCACGACGAGGCGGAGATGTCGACGGCACGGGGGAGGTCACGGTGTACTTCGGACCGGACCCGCGCGACGTCAAAAGGAGCACTACGGGGCATGACGGCTATCGCCCGGCGAGCACTAGTCCGGGCCAGCTCGTCCCGACTTATTCAGTCCGGGGACCCCAGCTCCCAGCACAGTATCTTCCACATGTCAACCGGGGCCCCCGGGTCCCAGGCACATTGTCTGCTCCGGGTCAGACTACGCTCCTTCCCGAGGAAGCGAGCCGAGTTCGGTCCCTGTCAAGCCCGGGATCGAAGCACATAACAGGAAAGCGGAATACTTCTTCAGCGAGGCGCCGCACCTGCCTCATACCAGCAAGCCTTAAGCGGCGAGGGCTTTAGTAAGGTTTGGGGCCCGATCACTCCAGGTCGGGACTTTGTCCTCCGCCGTGTCCTCGCAGGCCGGAGAGAAGTAAAAAGCTTCCCCCCGCGGGAAGCCCCTCCTGGTGATCGGTGTTTCTCAAACCGGCTCGGTAAGACTGGGCCAGAGGGTGGAATCTGCTCCCCCCAATCCTTGGCCACATCAAGCGTCTTCCGCGAACCTTATATGCAAATACAATCTGTAAGTACGGTGTCCCGGGCCAGCGGCCGGATTGCTCAATCTCAGCGTGGCCAGCGGCTCCCATGTGTTACCCCTTTACTAACAGCATCTTTAATCTCTTTCCCCAGCTTCGTGCCTTTGGGTTTTATCCGTGTTGTTGCTGTTCATGGCGGTCGCACCGCGCTGGGAGGCATAATTGGGCCACTCCTTGTGTAGCGGCTAGGTTACGCGTAATTAATTGGTTTTTCCCCCCCCCCCCCCCCCCCCCCCCCCTACAGCAAGCTACCGTACCCCCGTCAATCCCCCGGACTCGTCCAAGTTCCCCGGGACGAGGAGCGCCCTCGGTAGCGCCCCAACCCGGGTGGCTCTGACGGTGTCCCGCTGGTTGGTTCGGCGATCCCTTCCGCTGCTAGGGGCAGAATGCTTAATGCGTAATCCTTTCCTCCGCACTAGTCGCGCGCGAAGGGGCCCTTGGAGCCGTAGGCGCCACGATTCGTAGCATGGAATGGACAAAGACGAAACAAATTACCTTCTCACAGTTCATCGTGCGCAGGATACATTAATTCCCAGCAGCTTGCTGCGCGCTCGGGGCATGGGGGCCCTCGGGCCCGGAGAACACCACGGGCGGAGCAGAAGGGAACTGCCGGCCTAATCGCCTCTTCATCGGCCGTTTGGCTCACGAATTCCCGCCGCGCATCAAGACCTGCCTCCGTCGCAGCTCTCGTTGCGCGATTCGTGTGTGTCGCTCTGTCGCTTCCCGCGACCCAGCACGGCTTCCCCAACACTTCCTCAAAATTCCGGATGTCGCGGGTTCCCGAATCCCGGGTACATATCTGCCGATTACCACCGGGCCTCTGGTCCCGCCCATTATCAATTTCTGGGCGAACCAAGCTCCACCGGCTCAAGGAACGCAGCGGATTGCAGCGTCCCCTTTTTTATTAGTATGTAGTATTGTGCCCTTTCCCTGCCCGGAGCTGGTTTCGGCGAGCAAACAGGCCAGGGCCTACTGTCGCGAAATCCTGTATGAGCTGGGGGTCCCACAGTCGCCGGGGACGCGTGGGTCGTCAGAGCCACGTCAGTTCCCGGGCCACCTTCTGCAACTGGTGACGGCCGACTATGGCCTTCCCTCTGAAGTACTTGGAGCCCCGGCACCGTCCTGTCCGATGGCCCCATCTCCGGGTACGGCCACCGAGTCTCGGGTTGCCGACTGCCTCGTCCCGGGTCTCGGGTGCCGATGCCTCGGTCCCGAGGTCCCGAGTACCGAACTGACTCGGTACACATGACGGCTGGGTGTGAGGGCCCCCGTGGCCGTCCGGCCCAATAGATCAGGCTTCCCCCGGTCGGCATCGGTTCGCCGATGATCGCTCCCCGGGGTCGGATCGGCTCCAGTCGGTCAGATCAGCCTCTCCAGCGATTGGCCTCTCCGGTCGGCAGTCGACTCCTTCTGCGATCGGCTTCTCCCGGTCAGCACTCAGCTACCAAGCATTAATGACGGAGGCGACGAGCACATCGCTCCAGTCGTCCACACGCCACGCATAGGCGTCTCCTGTGGCCTCCCGTGACACACGACCACAGCATTCAGAACCTTTGACTTTCGGCGACATAGGGCGTGCGCCGTCACTATCCCACGACTTCTTTCGCCCGAGCATACCAACTGTGTCAGGCGCAGTCGTGGACGTGCAAGAGCAGACCGGCGACACGACAGTGAGAGACGAGAAAAACCCGCGATTACCTAGCCCGTCTCAGTGTATCTCCTCTCGGATGTACAGCCTGTTGGACTTCCCCATTCTATAAAGAGAATCCAATCCAACGAGAACAAAGGATGGGGAAGCATAAGCATAAGCAAACATCCGAAGGCCGATTTCACAGTAGAGCTGCCCCTAGTCGAGCAACCCTCCGGTCGCAGAAAACTTCTCCTGTCGAGGCTTCTCCCGTCAAGAACTTCTCCAGTCGAGGCCTTGGTCCTTCTACCGCAGCTCGTGTGAGCTCTCCTTCGAGCTCCGGCGCCGGCCAGAGCGGCCGGGCCGTGAACACACTTGTAACACACAAACCACTTCCTCCACGTAGACCAAATAGACAGAGAGTAGCGGTATTACGCATTCCGTCGGCCCGAGACCTATAAATCCTTCTGTCTCCGTTGTGCACCATCTCAGGAATTCGACGGTCCGTCCCTAAACGGACGGTTCCGAATCTCACTATCTCTCATCCGAGCGCGATCTATCCATTGATTCCACCAGACGACGCATTCGCCTGAGAAACTACTCCCTGTCGAATCAAAGAGGGTTCTCCTGACCGCTCCGCACGTCGAGGTTTCATCCTCCGACAGTTAATGAAGAGGCGTCCCACTGCATGTCACATCTCCGCGCCTCCTCCCCTTAACCCTCATCAAAACAGCTACTTCAGAGAATATTTCCATTTTTTTTTTTCCTATAACCCCCCTTTTTTCCCCTCCGCTTCACCTCCTCGCCGCCGCCGCAGCCATGGTGACGCGCGATGCCTCCTCCACCTCTCTTGCGCCGCCCTCACTCGCTCACATGCTCACCCCTGTCCCATTGTTAGAATACTGTCCATGCGTGGATGTCACTCCCACGCTGAGGAAGGATCGTTACCGAGCGATTGCCACTCAGATGTGTGAGGCCTCGGAATGCCATGCTTGTTGAGCTTCGGAGAGAAGAATGGCTGTATGATCAATCACTACTACGAACCCGCCTTCATTCTCAGTAGATTCTAGTTTGAATTGAACATACTATCCAATGTTTTCCTTTTGAAAAACTTACTAGCTAATGTCTTAACATATGATAATTGGTTACAAGGAAACAGGACAAATAGAGAATACAATTTTCACTTTTAAGGGACAATACAAAAGGCTCTTTATTTGGAACGAATCCTATACCACACAAGTTTTCCCGTGCACAACAACTACACAAATATCATAAAAATTCTAAAAATAATTATACATGTACTTCCATATAATACTATACCTAATATATAAAGTCTTATCTTCAAATTCAAATTTATACGCATTAAAACTGTTAGAGTTTTTTTACAACTAAAATATAATGAATTGGAAGGTGTATACTATTAGAAATACATGTACAAATTTTCTAGAAATATTTTTGTGATATTTGTTATTTGATATACGTGTGCGTACGAAAAAGCTTAAATCTATAGGATATATTTCTCCTTTATTTTTCCTGAAAATAAATACTACAGTATTTTTATTTTTCCTGAAAACAACTACATATGATGATATGCTGAATAGTTTTTTTTAGACGATCTACTGTCGGTCACGGTTTGTTTCATTATTGGATCGTACAATTTCTGCAATTTTTCATTTGTATGCTGATGAAAGATTCTCTCTATCGAAACAAAAAAGTACAGGAAAGGAGGGCAACGGATCGCCAAATCGAGGATTTAGAGGTTACACATCTTGACAAAAACGGATCCCAATGGATCGTCGAAAATTTTGAACCGGTCTGAAAGTGATCATCGAGGGTATCTCCAATGGCTTTTTAAGAAATTAATTTTAAATTGTAAATTCAATCAAAATTGGTTAATTCGTTCTTAGAGTTTAGACATCTCGATGGGTCGATAATTCCCAAGATATTCGTAACTTGGAGAGTAAGCGTTAATGTTCCAACGTATTACGCTTCACCATTAAACGCGAAGATTGATGTTCTTCCGATACGTAATGACAGAGGGCCACTGCAGTGTCACTTCATCCGCGCCTCCTCCTTAAACTCGTCAAAACCCGCTGCTTTAAGAAATAATTTCCATTTCTACCCCTTCCTCCCTTCACCTCTCCGCCGCCACTAGCAGCCATGGCGACGCGGCATCTGCCTCCTCCGCTCCTCTCGCAGCCTCCTCATCGCTCACATCCTCAGCCACCTGGCCTAGCCTCTATGCGGCACGTAACCCTAACGTCCTTTGTCCCAGCCCCTCGCGCCGCACAACCCCCGCTCCTCGCCGCCCCCCGGTCTTCCCCTCGCGCTGCCACTTCGCTCCCGATCCTCCAGTGACGAGAGGAGGGGACAGATGACGATCACTGCGATGAAGAGAGAGCGAGGACGAGTGGGGAGGAGGAGCCGTAGTGGCGGCGAAGCCTCCCAGCGGGAAGACGGAGGAGGAGAAGGTGGCGGAGGTGGCGGAGATAGGGTTATAAGGTGGTGGCCCTCTCGGGGCCGACGAGTAGCCCTTCAAGCCCTACGGAGCCCATCTTCGCCGTCGTCCAGGTCAGCTCCATCTGTTCCCAAGCTTTCGTTTGCGTTTGGGGTGGATCTGGTGGGTGATTGGATACGGTTTCTCTCCTTGCAGATTGGTTCGCATCAGTTTAAGTGAGCAATGGCGATTCAATCTTTCACGGAGAGGTGAAGTTTGCGATGTGAATGATAAGGTAATTGTGCACTTTGAACGCAACTGTTTGCTTTTATTTTGATTAAGGAACGCGTTAGAAACTTGATGGTCTAGCAAGCTGCAACTTTATAATTGGATACGGTATAGTTGAGGTTATGAGATCATGATTCAGTGCAGAGGTTTATCGTCTTTGCCCATATGGTGATGGTGATAAAAACTTATGTACCTATTGTGTGAAACTTCTTGGATCATAGAGGCACGTTGACATGTTAAGATGTAGAATGTATGCAATGCATGATCTAATCTTGGTACAATGATCCCACTGTTGGCTCTTTTGATATTACTGATTTTTTCATTTATGATGAGAGCTTTGAACTTTCATATAAGAAACATTCCAATTTAAAAAAAAAAAAATGCTTGCAGAGTATGTGATGTGTTAGAAACATGAACTGTTGTGTAGGTATAAGTGGAACCTTAATGAGCGGATACTTGTTTTAGTTGCAATTAATGTTTAGTTCTGTCACTACACCTTATTTTCATATCATAATACACTTCCATTAGTGCCAGCCTAGTGGTCTCTACTTGCTTCTTATATTTTGCAATTCTATCGAAAGTTTTGCTGATGTTGTGGCATGGTTACGTGGTGTAGTTAATTTGAATCGAGTTCTCATGCTTGGCTCACAAGCTCAAACAGTCATTGGGAGGCCAATTCTTCCTGATGCTGCTGTTCATGCTGTCGTTGAAGAGCATGTAAGGAAGGCACTTCTTGCAAGCATTTATTTCACGTTTTAGGGAGCATGTTATTCAGTCTGACAGTCTTTGCATTAGTGAAGGACCGAAACAGGCGACCAGAGGGGGGGGTGAATGGGAGCCGATAAAAATTTCTTTCAAAAAGAAACTCGGCCTATGTCCCAAATTTCAACCCAACGCCCCTCTCAATCAATCGTCAAGATTACTTACCCCAACTAGTGGTGTAATAATCTTAGGAACGATTAAACAAGTTCTCCAAGCCGGCAGAAGCAAAAATAATAAAGACAGCTCAAAACTGCCTTGTAAAGAATTCCTCAAACACCTTGCGTGCACTGAACAAATAGCAAGCAATTCTCTGATTCAGAGCAACAGAAACACAACTAGTCATCGTATATAATCATGTCCAGATCACACATACGTAGCGACAACCTGCAAGCTATCAGCAGAAAAATAAAACAATTAAATAGGCAAACGTATGGATTTAAACCGGAAAGCCAAGATCTGTTGCCAATGGCTTGACCGTGACAGCAGCTTGCTGGAGGCCGGCAAATAGCAGGTGCTGAACTCCCGTCCTGGCGTGCTCGACCAGCAGCAGCAGGGAACGGCAACGACACCCAGCGGACGGCAGAAACTGGACTCCGCGACGGCGCGCGTGAGGTCACTGGCGGCAGACAGTAGGAAAAGTAGATGCAAACAAAAAAGAACAATTCACCAAGATGAATGATTAACTCCAGTAATTGTTTACAGAACTGCATCTAGCCTCCGCCCGATCGTCCTCCCTCTCTTGATTGGAGAGATCAATAAAAATCTCTCTAGACTTGAAGACCAAGGCTAGATCGAGAGAGAAGGTGTGTTCCCTGGAACCCTAGGCACGGATACTGTTCACGTGAACAGTCCTCGCCCCAAAATTCCCAAAAGCCCCCACGTCTCTCAACCCTAGGTGCCACATATTTATATCTCCAAAAAGGTGGCCACCTAAATTACAAAAACTGTCATTACGCGACGTAAACGACACGTAATTGCCATGATAATCATATCCAATCAATCACGTCCTCCATGTCAAATTCCGCGATGTTCGCGATCCCTCCATCTCCACGATGTGATCCTCGCGATGTCGCCGCACGACCATCCGAAATCATATCGCGATCGCCGGAAATTTCCATCTTCGGCCACGCCCGCCGCACGAGCGTCCCGGTACGTCCTTGGTTTTATGGCTCAACCAAGAAACCGTCCACCGACGTCCTCCCGCCGTGTAGCCAGATACAGTAGACGTACACCGCACAATCTCCGTCCCTCAAACGCGAGCGTCGAACCACCCTTCACCGCCCCGCGGTTCATCAGCATGGCATCCTATCCCCGTTCTTCACAGATTGCCGCATGATTAGTCTCCACCTGTCACCTGCAACCACAGCCTGCCAAGAGACACGTCACACGCACACCGTGTTGTCAATCGCTCATCACAAGGCACTAGCCCCACGGGCATCTCAATCTCCCCCTTGATGAGTGCATTGACAACACCACACCTCACAAATTCATAGAACTATAAAATCAAAACAGAAGAAGAAAGAAAAAGAAACAATCTTGATCCCCAAAGACATGGGCTAGGCTCGACACGATCAAGACAAATAAAAGAGCAACTCGAACAGCTCCAAAAACTGATTCCCTCCCTTTCTCCCTCAAAATCAGCAATTCCATTTGCAAAAATCTGGCCACAACTCAAACTCCCCCTGAAATCAAGCATTATCCCAAAAGCAATTCAGGAAAAAAATAGCTCCCCCTGCAAAAGTGAATTTGTGCCACTCATTCTCCCCCTTGTTGACAAGGCACTCCATCAAGTAAAAATGCAAGAATCCATTCTGAGATACATGAGAAGGCGGCACATGTAGAAGCTTCAGAAACATATATCAAATACTTATAAAAACTAACCAGTGACTCTAGCCATCCAGAGAAGAAGCAACACAATGCAGTGACCATCAAAGTTAGGAACCAAAAGCTTTTTGAAAACCAAAGAGCCAGGCGAAGCAAGCAAACCTTGAGACAGTACCAAGCTGAAAGCAGAACATATATCAAGCTCAGCGACGGGTAACAAAACTTCCAAACAAAGTTTACTGCAAACGCTTCAATCAGGTCTATGCCATGAAAGACAAACCCGTGGCACACACGTCACTTGCAACTTGGGCAAACTGTGAGTAACCAACTTAGGCCGCCATGCCAAAAGCACCAGTCCTTATGAATTTTTAACCCCATTTCAGCATCATATATTTTTCTTTTATACCCCAATTTTGCATGTTGAATCATGAACCCATTTTTCTTTTGGTGTCCCTGCTGATCCGGGATCTTTTGACAGCCCCTGGACTATAGAGTGCCCGGTTCATGTGTGTCTTTGCGACACGAAGGAACCTTGCCCTTCCATAGGCCTAAAAGAAGCTACATTTGCAGTGACAAACGGTCTTTGACCCATTGGAAGGAAGCTGAAAACCGAACCATGAGCAAGATATATGTCGAGGCTTCAACAAGATATTAAATCAAGGATAAGCAAGCAAAGCCCAACATAATCAAGAGAAATTATGTGCTATTTTCAAAACAAAGTATGGTCAAGCAAAGCATTACAACCTCTCCAAAAACTTCGATCACCAACTAGCCAAAACAAGTATAAGGTATATGTAACCGAAGCAAGCAAAAAGACTGATACTAGAATGGATAGCACACACCAAGCTCACCACGCAAACGTGCTTTGATCGAGTGGCTTCGTTAAAATATCAGCAAGTTGCTGACTAGTATCAACTCGCCAAAGCTCAATATCACCCTTCTCAGAATGATCCCTCAGAAAATGATAACGAACATCAATATGTTTCGTTTTCGAATGAAGCACAGGATTCTTTGCAACACTAATAGCACTAGTGCTGTCACACAAGAGAGGAACATGAGAAAACGACAAACCAAAATCACGAAGGGTAGCTATCATCCATAAAAGCTGAGAACAACAGCTAGCAGCAGCAACATACTCGGCCTCTGTAGTAGATTGAGCAACATTTGATTGTTTTCTAGAGGACCAAGAAACAAGTGAAGAACCCAAAAACTGGCAAGTACCCGAAGTAGATTTTCTATCCAACCGACACCCAGCAAAATCAGCATCCGAATAACCACACAAACTGAGAGTCGAAGAAGCAGAGTACCAAAGGCCAAACTCGGGAGTGAATCGAAGGTACCTCATTATGCGCTTCACCGCCTGTCGGTGAGAAGTCCTGGGAGACGCCTGAAAACGAGCGCACAGACACACTGCAAAGTGTATGTCCGGCCTCGTCGCTGTCAAGTACAAAAGCGACCCGATCATGCTTCTATACTCCTTCTGATCCACGGGCTCTCCATCTTCATCAGCATCCAAAGCTGCGCTAGTCGGCATGGGTGTAGATATTGGCTTTGCATCAGCCATATCAAACTTCTTGAGGACATCCTTTGTATATTTTCCCTGATGCACAAAAGTCCCATCTGGTGTCTGTTTAATTTGTAGCCCAAGGAAGAAGTTCAGCTCACCCATCATTGACATCTCAAATTCCCTGCTCATAGAATCTGCAAACTTGGCAACAAGAGCATGAGAAGAACCACCGAAAATGATATCATCCACGTATATCTGAACTATTAGAGTGTCTTTGCCTTGCTTGAGGAGAACTAAAGTTTTATCAACCGAGCCCATTTTAAAACTGTTTGCAAGTAAAAAGGTTTTCAGTCTAGCATACCATGCACGAGGTGCTTGTTTCAACCCATACAAAGCCTTTTGCAACTTAAAAACACGATCAGGAAATTTGGGATGCTCAAAACCAGGAGGTTGTTTTACATAAACTTCTTCTTCTATAAACCCGTTCAGAAAGCACTCTTCACGTCCATTTGATAAAGCTTAAACCCACGTGAAGCAGCAAAAGCAAGCACAATGCGAATAGCTTCCAAACGAGCAACAGGAGTCAAAAGTTTCACCATAATCAAATTCCCTCCTTTTGACAGAACCCCTGAGCCACTAATCTGGCTTTGTTTCTGACAACAAGTCCATTTTCCCCTTGTTTGTTCTTAAAAATCCATTTAGTACCAATTGGTTTGCAAGAAGGAGGTGGATCAACCAAAACCCAAACCCGATTCCGTGCAAAATTTTCTAACTCCTCATGCATGGCATTGACCCAGTTAGAATCAGAAAGCGCGTGTCCAACATCACGGGGTTCAAAAGAGGCAACGAATGCAGAATGCGCAAAAACACACTGATTTTTATATTTATACCTTGTCGTGCGCTCATTCAAATTACCTATCATTTGTTGGGGAGGATGGTGACGCTGAATATGTCGTGGTGCTGTCCTCTCTGAGGTCGCCTCCCCCTCAACTGCAGCCGGTACATGATCATCCGTAGGTGGAGCTGCATGATCGACAGTGGACGTATACATGTTTGAAGGCCCATCCTCTGTACTGGTGCTGGACGCCTGCACCGGCTGAGGGTCAGGCGCCACCGGTGCCTCCAATGCATCATCATCCTCATCATCACGTCCATCATCCTCATCATCATTCTCAAATATGGCCTGTCCAATTTCATCATCACCTGCACACTCAAAAGTAGAAGAAGAACAAGGCATTGTCTCGTCGAAAGTGACCTCACAAGTCTCATCGATGCGATTAGTGTCAAGATTAAGCACACGGTAGGCACGCCCTTGCAAAGCATACCCCAGAAATAACCCATCGGAAGAACGAGACTCAAACTTGTCTAAATTTCCCTTTTTCAAAATAAAACACTTGCACCCAAAAACTCGAAAGTGGGAAACTTTGGGAGAACGACCAAATCTCAACTCATATGATGTTTTCCCCAAAAAAGCTCTCAGAAAAATTCTATTAGCAACATAGCAAGCGGTGTTGATTGCCTCAGCCCAGAAACGCCTAGGAGTTTTATGTTCATCTAGCATTGTCCTAGCCATTTCAACAAGCGTGTGATTTTTCCTTTCAACAACACCGTTCTGAGGGGGAACATAAGGAGAAGAAAACTGATGATCAAGACCATATTCTGCACAAAAAGCTTTCATACGAGTATTCTTGAATTCTTTGCCGTTGTCACTGCGAATAGCTCTTACGACATTATTGGATAACTCGTTTTTCAGCTTTAGAATAAGATCACGAACATGTGCAAAAGCCTCATCCTTAGATTCCAGAAAGAACACCCAAGAGTAACGAGAAAAGTCGTCCACAACAACGAGCACATACCACTTTCCACCAGCAGAGCGAACACGGGCTGGACCAACAGTGTCCATATGTAACAGCTCACCCGGTCGTTCTGTCATCACCTGAGTCACAGGTGTATGAGGAGCAGCAACCATTTTGCCATGTTTGCAGGGAGCACAGACCAAATCCTTCTCAAACTTGAGTTTCGGTAAACCAGTAATTAAATTCATAGAACTCAAGCGGCAAAGCAAGTCAAAGCTCAAGTGGCCCAAGCGACGATGCCACTTCCAAATATCAGTGGAACCATGAGCAACCAAACAACGAGTCTGTCCAAAAGATTTAGAAAAATCAACCTTAAAAACTCGTCCAAAAGGAGAGATCTTGCAAACAAGGTTACCAGCAGAATCAAGAACTCGCGAATTGCCTTTCTTAAAACGCACTTCAAAATCATCTTCAAGAAGTTGCGAAACAGAAAGCAAATTATAATGCAAATTTTGTACCTTCGCGACGTCCTTTAGCATGTATTTTTCAGTTACCTTGATGCAGCCATGCGCCAGAACCTTACCTTTACTATTATCCCCGAATGTAATATATTCCTTGCCGCTCGCGGGGGTGAGGCTGGAGAACCATTTGTCATCTCCGGTCATGTGGCGCGAACAACCGGAGTCCATTATCCATATGTTCTCCTTGCCTCCATCCTGCAGTCAACGACGAGCATAAGAGTGAGCCAATGACTCAACACTGGGGTTAGAATAATGCAAAGAAAACCAGTGCTGAGCCACTTGCTCAAAAGAGGCATTAGCAAAATCAAAACTCTCAAAAGAACGACGAGAACCACAAGGGGGAAAACGTGGCCTGTCATTCCGACGTGGTGCAGGAGTACGAGTACGTGAGCAAAAACTAAAAGAGCGAACAGCAGGCTCACGACCCAAAACAGGACGATCATGAGTACCACATTCAAGGTACTGCTCACGTCTCTCAGCACGCTTCCGACGGAAGCAAAACTCATACAGATGACCATCACGATCACAAAAATCACAATGGTAACGCTTATGCGCAGAAGCAAAAGAAGCCATAGCCTTAGAACCAGAAGCAGCAAGGTTAGGCTTAGCCATAGCAAAACGATCAGATGATGAAGCAGTTGGCTTAGCATTCTGCATAACCTTGAAGTGTTTAGGTTTTGGCACCCAAACCTGCTTTTTAGGAGCAGATCTAGATGGTTCAACCAACAACCCCTCAGGTGTGACACCTGAACCCTCCTTCTTGGGAGGTGGTCCAGTGTACTTAGCCAAAGGTGGATTCTTTTCATCAACAGGACCTCCACTCTTTTCACCAAACACATATTTCAAATCGTATCCAGGTCCAAAACGCTCACTCCGTTTAATTTGAGCAATAGACATACCAATCTGGGGTTCACGAATAGAGCACCAACCAAGAATAACTCTCAAATGTTTATTTTCTTCTTCCAAAGCAGAAAACTTTACCCTCAAATCATTATTTTCAGCAACAAAAGTAGGGCAAGTCAAACAGGGAGGCAAAACAGGACAAGAATGTTTCTCCAACTCAACAATACGAGATTTAGCACTATTCAATTCAGAATGCAAGGTTGGACAAGAGACACACTCACCAAGTAAAGCAGAACCAGAGTGAAGTTTTTCCAACTCAATCTTAGCATTTTCAAATTTATCAACAATAGAGGCATGCTTAGATTGCAATTCAGAAAGTGAAACCATATGCACAGAGCACTCTTCACATTCTACTTCAGCAGGAGTAGCATCTTTTAAGACCTTTAATTCAGAATTGACTCTATCATACTCAGCCTTAAGTTTTGCTAAAATTTTATTTTGTTTATCAACAATTTTTGTCAATTCTTTAATTTCTTCTTCTGCTGAATTTTGTACCTCATTGTCGGAAGAGTTATCGCTGCGATCAGAAGCCTCATCATCATCCACGGCCATGGTGCACATCCCTCCCTTGATGTCGGCAAGGAAGCAGAGTCCGTCTGTTTTCTTCTTGGGAAGCTCATCCTCAGAGTCTGAATCATTCGAGTTCGAAGAAGCATCTGAAACAAAATCACCAAGAGAAGAAAACAAAACATGTGCAGCCTTTTTAATTTGCTTATCAGTGTACTTCTGGCCATTCTTCTTCATGCGCCTGTCACCCTTCTTCTTCTTCTTCTCCCTTGATTGTTCCTGGCGCCTGGAGTTGTTGCCCTGCTCAAATGTTCTAATCTTGTTTGGGCATCACAGCAAAGTGACCTCGCTCACCACAACTGAAGCATCCTTCTGAGCGTCTTCTGTTGCGTCGGTTCTCATAGACTCGCTTGAACTTGTTGGAGAGCAACACCAATTGATCATCATCCAGCGCCTCCAACTCGTCATCTGCAACATGACACAGAGAAGACAAAGCAAAGCTAGGAGAACTTGGATTAGCGTTAGCGTTAGTCTTACTCCCAGAAACCAAAGCCATAGGAACATCAGTAGAAGAAGTGCCAGTGGGATTTTTCAATTTGCGCTTGGAGAGGACATCAATCTCTTTTGATTTGAGCTTACTGAAAAGCTCATCAGTGGTAAGAGTCTCATAGCCAGCAGACTCAACGATCGCCTCTACCTTCATATCCCACTCATCAGTAAGTGAATGCAACAATCTAAGAGCCCTTGCATGATCATCGTAAGGCATATCCTTATTAAGAGCATTCATCTTGTTTACAATCACTTGAAACCTTGCAAAAAGATCTTCAATAGATTCACCGGGCAATTGAGAAAAGGCATCAAATTCTTTTCTATGAATTTTGAATTTTCGTGTTTTCACAGCATTGGAGCCTTCATGATATTTCTTTAACTTATCCCAAATCTGGAAGGCTAGCTCCTCGCTGGAAATACGATCATACTCAGGTTTACAAAGGGAAGCTTGCAAAATGTCTACAACCCGGTTATTTGCCTCAAGAAGAGCAACGGCAGCGGGATCAGTAGGGTCCTCTGCAGGAATCACATATGTAGAGTTTTGTGTGATCCTCCACAGATTCATCCCCTTCCCCTTCAAATAAGCTTTCATACGCGACTGCCAATAGTCATAATCAGTGCCATCAAAATGCGGAGCGCGTGTATCGGATTTTCCGGAGGTCGCCATGGTTTTTCGGAATCGATTAAGATATGGAAAACCTTAACCTTGCTCTGATACCAATTGAAGGACCGAAACAGGCGACCAGAGGGGGGGTGAATGGGAGCCGATAAAAATTTCTTTCAAAAAGAAACTCGGCCTATGTCCCAAATTTCAACCCAACGCCCCTCTCAATCAATCGTCAAGATTACTTACCCCAACTAGTGGTGTAATAATCTTAGGAACGATTAAACAAGTTCTCCAAGCCAGCAGAAGCAAAAATAATAAAGATAGCTCAAAACTGCCTTGTAAAGAATTCCTCAAACACCTTGCGTGCACTGAACAAATAGCAAGCAATTCTCTGATTCAGAGCAACAGAAAACACAACTAGTCATCGTATATAATCATGTCCAGATCACACATACGTAGCGACAACCTGCAAGCTATCAGCAGAAAAATAAAACAAGTAAATAGGCAAACGTATGGATTTAACCGGAAGCCAAGATCTGTTGCCAATGGCTTGACCGTGACAGCAGCTTGCTGGAGGCCGGCAAATAGCAGGTGCTGAACTCCCGTCCTGGCGTGCTCGACCAGCAGCAGCAGGGAACGGCAACGACACCCAGCGGGCGGCAGAAACTGGACTCTGCGACGGCGCGCGTGAGGTCACTGGCGGCAGACAGTAGGAAAAGTAGATGCAAACAAAAAAGAACAATTCACCAAGATGAATGATTAACTCCAGTAATTGTTCTACAGAACTGCATCTAGCCTCCGCCCGATCGTCCTCCCTCTCTTGATTGGAGAGATCAATAAAAATCTCTCTCTAGACTTGAAGACCTAGGCTAGATCGAGAGAGAAGGTGTGTTCCCCGGAACCCTAGGCATGGGTACTGTTCACGTGAACAGTCCTCGCCCAAAAATCCCAAAGCCCCACGTCTCTCAACCCTAGGTGCCACATATTTATATCTCCAAAAAGGTGGCCCACCTAAATTACAAAACTGTCATTACGCGACGTAAACGACACGTAATGGCATGATAATCATATCCAATCAATCACGTCCTCCATGTCAAATTCCGCGATGTTCGCGATCCCTCCATCTCCACGATGTGATCCTCGCGATGTCGCCGCACGACCATCCGAAATCATATCGCGATCGCCAGAAATTTCCATCTTCGGCCACGCCCGCCGCACGAGCGTCCCGGTACGTCCTTGGTTTTATGGCTCAACCAAGAAACCGTCCACCGACGTCCTCCCGCCGTGTAGCCAGATACAGTAGACGTACACCGCACAATCTCCGTCCCTCAAACGCGAGCGTCGAACCACCCTTCACCGCCCCGCGGTTCATCAGCATGGCATCCTATCCCCGTTCTTCACAGATTGCCGCATGATTAGTCTCCACCTGTCACCTGCAACCACAGCCTGCCAAGAGACACGTCACACGCACACCGTGTTGTCAATCGCTCATCACAAGGCACTAGCCCCACGGGCATCTCAGCATTTAGTTCATGAAATGATTGCTAGTCTTTATTTGTTGAAACAAGTTTGCAAGCAAATCGAAATGATTGCTAGTATTTATTTGTTGAAACAAGTTTGCAAGCACATCAGTTAAGTACTAGATCTGCATTTTTGCAAATAATGCGATCAGCAATATGTCGATGTTTTACACCGGCAATAAATATATGGGGCTAGTCAGCGGATGGAAACTCGGTGGATTGCAAAGGAACACAGGAAGATTTTATACTGGTTCAGGCCCTCAATGTGAGGTAATACCCTACGTCCAGTTGTGGTGTTATTCCTTTGAGGATTTGCGGTGGTGATTCTGGTGAACCAACTCAACCTGCGAGCTTATGTGTCCTCTTGCCCTCAGGGGGCGCCCTGCCTCCCCTTATATACTGGGGGACAGGGTTACATGATAAGGATCCCAGCCGGATATGGCCAAGGGATATCCTTCTTAGAGATAGAAACTTGCCCGACTAGAACTGTGTTTTCCTTATTATACAAGGTAAGTCTGCCGAGTGCTATCTTATCTCTAATTACTTGATTCGGCCCATCCTCTATCCGAGTGGCCCATATGCTGGTGGTGAGGTACCCGGGGCCCATGGCCTCCACACAATATGTATGCAGATTTCCTGTTTATCTGAATCCATATTATCAAGGAATCATTAATATGCATGGAAACCGTCTTTGCATGGCATAGGTATACAAGTGATCTATGTATTTAAAGGCTGATGGTACCCTTGGTACTTTTTTATTGTATGCTGTCATTAAGGTTTGAAATGTGTGTTGTAGTAGGATTCTCCACACTAAAGGACTACACATTACTTGATTTATTGTGCTAGAAAATTCGCAACAACAAGTGGTGCATATTTTTACAGTTTCCTTTGTTATGCTACCATCAACTAATGATGTTAACATGCTAAAGATCTACATTATGTATACGAGCATGTTCTGATCGCTATATTGGAAGTCTGCTTTACATATAGTTTGTATGAGATAGCAGACACTATTGGTTTTTCATTACTTTTGAATGACCATGAACTAATTTATTGGCCTGCATCATTCCTATTGCTACTTCACATGGTCCCTCCAAACTTAAAATTAACTAATATGAAATGATTATAAGCTATATCATGAAATACATATGGGGGGTTATTTCTGCTACTTTACTTCTAGATTTTCCTGACATCCATCTGCCCTAATGTGTAAGAAAACATTTGATAACAAAGAACTTTCACCAGCTTTGTGTTCAATTTGTTCATGTTGCAAGACACTATAACACATTTTCTGACTCAAAATATTCTTGATGTTGGTTTTTCAGGCCCTAGATGGAAAAGTTATTATATTCAAGAAGAAAAGAAGAAAATTACCGCCAAACAAGGGCCATCGTCAGGTAATTTCATATCAGTTGTTTTCATTTATTTTGTGTTTCTTAAAATAAAGATGCTACTATTGATCGTTTTCCCTGCATTCTAGTAACATAGTTTAGTTTATGCCTGACAATTTTCAGGAGTTTGACAAAGCTGAGAATAACCAATATTGAAGGAATTGATAAGTCAGAGGCTGCTTGCTGTTGCCTGCTTAAATTAAGGCGAATAATCAAGGACATGGCTTTCTTGTGTTTATGTTGACACTTTCGAGGGCAGTCCTACATGATGTCCTTCAATCAAATCTTGATGCGCATGGCTGTGGCTTATTCTCATTCACAAATTGAAAGAGCCAAAATCTGACGCCTCTTGTCTATGTATCCACATTTTTGTGCACGGGCCTACTAAGCTATGCCCAGCCCTTTTCTCACCACAATGCCAATGTCTTGACCAGTTTGGAACTTTGGATATTCTGATGTGGATTTCATATCTTGGTAGTTACAAAAGATAACTGACTTTCCATTTTTCTTTTTGCATTTACTGGCGTACCTCCTTGAATGTCTTCTGGTGCATCAGTGCCATGTATACTGTTCTAGACATGCATAATGAAGCTGAAAGTTTGGTTCCCATTTGGTTAGAAATCTGAACTGAAACTGTAAATGCCTGCTAATATAACAAAAATATGATGATATATACATAGTAGTAATATGATGGAGTAATAAGAATATCAGGATATCAAAACAAGAATTGAAAGCGACCATCTGATATTCTAGAGGATATCAGGCCTACTCATATCCATATTTGCAAAACTGACACCACTCTGTTTTAGCTACTATTATATGCTTTCTTTCAGAAGAAGAGACATTACAGAGCAAAATAGAGAATGAATTTCACTTTTAAGGACCAATACAAAATGCTCTTTATTTTGGGAACGAATCCTATACACACAAGTTTTCCCGTGCACAACAACTAACAAATATCATAAAAATTCTAAAAAAAGCTTAAATCTATAGGATATATTCTCCTTTATCATAGAAATTTTTGTGATATTTGTTATTTGATATACGGTGTGCGTACGAAAAGCTTAAATCTATAGGATATATTCTCCTTTATTTTTCCTTGAAAATAAATACTACAGTATTTTTATTTTTCCCTGAAAACAACTACTATATGATGATAGGCTGAATAGTTTTTTTTAGACGATAGACTGTACGGTTTGTTTCATATGTGTCGAAGGATGAAACTCTGACGGCAGGAAGTCTTGGTGACCCTTTGAGGTTCGGCCAGGGGAGTGGTTCTCAGGCGAATGCGGCGTCCGGTGGAAGAATGGATCAATCAATGCATGGGTGCCGGGGGCCCGGGCTGAGAGATAGCGGAGTTCGGACCGTCGTTCAAGATCGGACTGTCCGAATCCCACGATGCACAAAACAGAGACAGGAGGCGGTAGACAGGTTCGCCGCACGGAGGCGTAATACCCTACTCCTGTGTGTTTGGCTATCTGGGAGAAATGAATATGGGTCGCTGTGTTACAAGGTGAACTCGGCTCGCGGCCGGAGCTGAGGAAGACGAACAGTAGCGAGAGTGTGAGCTAGAGAGCGGGTCCTAGCCAGAGAGCCCTTAGTCGCTGCTAATCCTGAAGCTTTTTCCTTTTCTTTCAACCGGGCATGGATCCTCCTTTTATCGCCAAAGGGAGTCCACAGTGCCTGGAAATCATGCTTAGAGGAAGCTAGCTACCATTCGTCTCTGTCGCACGCACGCGGCCGCCTGCCACGCCGCGCCGGAGGGACGTCTAGTCGCTGCTTGCTCGGCTGCTGCGGGAGGCTGGAGCTGGTCCGCTGTCGCCATGCCAGGGTCTGTGCTGCAAGTTTTGTCGGCACCTCGCTCCGCTGCAGGCGGCTGTGCAGAGCACATCCGGTCGTCTTACCGCTCGGCTGCCGTGGGCGGCTGTGGCAAAGCATGTCTGGTGGTCTTGCCGCTCGGCTGCTGCGGGCGACCAGATTATGGAGATGTGACAGCGTATGGCTCTGCTCTCTGTCGGGAGACAGGCAGGAGGTGCCCCGTCGTCTCGCCATTAATGCGGGTAGTTGGGGAGCTGGTGCGCTCCCAGGGAACGTGCCCCGGGACCGTGCGTGTGGGTCCCGGGGCTGGGGAATGTCCTCGGAACACGAGCCCGAGGAAGACGCACCCGGGCAGGCGCACCCGGGCACTGGGTGGCGCACCCGGGGAAGCGCTCCCGGGCCCGGGAAAGACGCACCCGGGCACGGGTGGCGCACCTGGGCCCGGACAGCGCTCGGGCCCCGGGCACTTAGCTGGAGAGCCGGCCGTAGCCGGCCGCCAATTGTGCAGAATGTGGGCCTCGGAGTAGCCGACGTGGTAGAAGACCCATGAGACCCCGGGATCCGTGGACCCCCAGTCCATTTCGCTGAAGTGGCCCCCTGGCTCTGTTGCTCGGGCCGTGATCCGCCGCGGCAGCAGCAGGGCATGTCTTGAAGAAACGAGGGGGACGTGGAGCCCACCTGGTTTGCCGCGAGGTGATGGAGCTTGGTGACTTGCTGCGCACTCCGAACTTGTTGGCCTGGGTCAGCTGTGGGCCCAGGACTCGGAGGCCTCGGGATGAACGCGGCGGATATGTGCCCGGAAATCGGGGGCCCGAGCCGGAAGATGGAATGAATCGCAATGACTTCCCCGGACCACTCTCGCGAAGGCGGTGCTGTCGGGAACCGATATGTGCCCGGGACGGGGGCCGGATTCGGACATCCGCCTAAGGATCGGACCGTCCGAACCTCTAGTCGGACCGTCCACCGAGGGATCGGACATCCGTTAGCCGGAAATCACAGCAGCAGAGAGGCCGTCGTCGATCGAGGCCGCCAAACCGGATCTGCCGCGCGAGGCCTCCCGCGCCTGGTCCGAGATGAGCGCGGAAAAAGGAAACGTTCTCCCTGAGAGCAACGTCGGGAGCCCACGTCAAGAGGCGGCCTCCGCTTCACGTCTCGGGAGATGGTGAGTCGCCGCGCGTGAGGAGCTGTGGCGAGCGCTGCCCGCAGCAGGGTTCCTCGACCGGGTGAGCACCTTGTGGAGCCGATGCTGACGAGAAGTCCGAGGGAGCGTCGATTCCTTCTACACCATCTGCGGCCGCCTTCGGGGCCCAGGGCCCTCACCCCCCCGATCGCCCCTTCTGACCCGCCCGGGTCCGGTCTGAAAGTACACCGGTGACTCCCCGTGCGACGACATCTCCGGGCCTCGCTCGTGCTTGCGCTCCCGATTTTTTGCCTGTCTTGTACAAGGAGAGATATTCGTATACGTATATAATATGTTATATTTTCGTACTTTGCCTTATTGTGTTGTTCGGGCCTTCGTGCCTGAAGGCTCAATATTTGTTGTTTGTTCGTTTTGGTATTCGGGCCGGGAAACCCGAGCTCCGGGTGTCCTCCGAATCCGAGCGCCGTCAAGCCGTGATCGCTCCCAGCTTAAGCCCCCCCCCCCCACTCTGGGGCCTGGTGCAGCCTTCTCGCCCCGGGAATTCGATCCCTGGGGTGGTTAAGTCCGATCGGGTAAGTCCGGACTGTCCGATGTTGAGGGGACGGTCCGAGTGTAGGCAAACGGATGGTCTAGTTCTGCTAACGGACGGTCCGATTTATGGCGACGGTTAGGTCGATCCGACCGTAGGCAATCGGACTATCCGATTCCCAGGGGGACGGTCCGAACTCCGTTCCCCCCTCGCGGGAGGCTGCCTAATCTGCCAGGAATTGTCTAATTGCACACGATGAATTGTGAGAGTTTTGGCTCATTCTCGTCCACGTCCATGCTACGAATCGTGGCGTCGACCACCTCCCGAAGGCGTCTCTGTGGTCGCGACCGTGCGGTGGAAAAGATCACGCATAAGCATTTCACCCCCTACCTCCGGAAAAACCGAGCCCCAAGCAACCAGGTGGGGCACCGCAAGCGGGGCTTGGACAGCGTCCAGGGTTTTAGCAGGAGGGGATACGGTAGCTGGGTTGGTAGGGGACTGATGATAATGCACAAATCGGCCGCTGCACGGCGTGGCCGATTTATGCCTCCACGGGTGAGACTGCCACGAACGCAACACACGGAAAAGACGAAAAGGACGGGGCTGGAAGGATATTAAAAATGCTGCTTATGTAAAGTGTATACATATGGGGGCCCGCCAGCGTTGAGTTTTCGAGGAAACCGACGCTGGCCGAGCTCCCCGTGACTTATGGATATGTTTACGGATTAAAACTTGCGAAGGTGCTCGATGTTCAGGGATTGGGAAGTTGGGGTCCCATCTTCCTGGCCCAGTCTTACCGAGCCGGCCGGGAGACACCGATCACAAGAAGGGGCCTTCCCACATTGGGAAAGATATTCTTTCTGGCACGTGTGAGGACACGGCAGAGGACTAGGTCCCCGACCTGGAGTGATCGGGCCCGGAACCTTACGCTGGTGATAAACGCTTAAGGCTCTGCTGGTAACGGTGCGACTCGGAGCAGGCGCGCCGTGTCCGTTCCTGAGGAAGTCGAGGTTGTCGAGCTGCATGTTGTCATGGTCGACGTCGTCCTGTAGCGCTGCACCCGGGGGGAGCCGAAGGTGAGCTTGAGGCAGAAACGGCTCGGCCGTACACCAGGAAAGAACGGGTCTCCCCGGTCGCCCGGCTTGGTGTGGTACGATTCGCCCACAAGACCGCTGGGAGCTCGTCGATCCACTTGACGCGTGTTCTTGAGGTCGTTGTAGTACTTGTCTTTAGGCCGCGCAGGATCTCGGCGTTCGTCCTCGCTCGGGCCTGCCCATTGCTGGCAGGTGGGCAGGGAGGCGAGCAGAGCTTGATGCCGACATTGGAGCAGTATTCGCCGAAGAGCTCCGCTAGTAAACTGCGTGCAGTGTCCGGTGATAATGCGGTTGGGGATTCCGAAGCGACTGGTGATTCCCCGGATGAACTTGAGCGCTGAATGCTTGTCGATGTCGATTACGGGGAACGCCTCCGGCCACTTCGTGAACTTGTCGATGGTGACATACAGATGCCGAAAACCTCCGACTGCCCGGGGGAAGGGGCCGAGGATATCGAGCCCCTAGACGCGAACGGCCAGACAGGGGGATCACTGGAGTGCTTGTGCCGGCTGGTGGCTCTGTTTGGCGTGAAACTGGCACGCGCGGCAGCGCTGGACGAGGTCAAACGTGTCCTGCAAAGCTGTAGGCCAATAAATCCTTGCCGGAAAGCCTTACCACCAGGGATCGAATGCGGCATGACTGCCACATTCCCCCTTCGTGGATGTCGACGAGGATCTCAAGCCGGAGTCACGTGGGATGCACTTGAGCAGGACGCCGTTGGGCGCCACGCCGGTAGAGGTCCCCTTCTACGATGACGTACCGCTCGCTGCCGTGGGCTGTGGCATAGCATGTCTGGTGGTCTTGCCGCTCGGTCTGCTGCGGGCGACTAGATTATGGAGATGTGACAGCGTATGGCTCCGCTCTCTATCGGGAGACAGGCAGGAGGCGCCCCGTCTTCTCGCCATTAATGCCGGGTAGTTGGGAGCTGTGCGCTCCAGGGAACGTGCCCCGGGGACCGTGCTTGTGGGTCCCGGGCCCGGGGAATGTCCTCGAACACGGGCCCAAGGAAGAAAACCCGCGGCAAGCGCACCCGGGCGAGGCGCACCCAGGCACGGGCGTGGCGCCCACCCGGGGGAAGCGCACCCGGGCCAGGGAAAGACGCACCGGGCACAGGTGGCGCACCGGCCAGAAGCGCTCGGGCCCGGGCACTTAGCGGGAGAGCTGGCCGTAGCCGGCCGCCAATTTGCGAATGTGGGCCCCAGAGTAGCCGACGTGGTAGAAGACCCATGAGACCCGGGATCATCGTGGGACCCCAGTCCCGTTTCGCCGACAATATGGATTGTACAATTTGTACAATTTTTACAGTGTGTTTTGCTGATGAAAGATTCTTCTATCGAAACAAAAAGTACGGAAAGGAGGCAACGGATGCCGCAAATCGAGGATTTGAGGGTTTACAATCTTGACAAAAACGGATCCAAAATCGTAAAATTGAACCGGTCCTGAAAGTCGATCTCGAGGGGTAATTCCAATGCTTTTGAGAATTTAATTTTGAAATTGTAAATTCGATCAAAATTGGTTGAAATTTCTTAGGTTTTGGACATCTCGATGGGGTCGAAATTCCAACGATATATCGTGAACCCTGGAGAGTACGCGTTATGTTCCGACGTATTACGCTTCACCACTAGAACGCGAAGATTTGATGTTTCTTCCCGATACGTAATGAAGATGGTCCACTGGCAGTGTCACTCTCCGCGCCTCCTCCCTTAAGCCCTCGTCAAAACCGCTGCTTCAGAGAAATATTCCATTTCTACCCCTTCTCCCCTTCACCTCCTCCGCCGCCCGCCTGCAGCCATGGCGACACGGCGATGCTTCCTCTGCCTCTCTCACGCCGCACGCTCATCGCTCACAGTCCTCAGCCCCTGGCGCCGCCTCTATCACGGCACGAACCCTAACGTCCTTGTCCCAGCCCCTCGGCAGCATAGCCTGCGTCCTGGTCCCGGACCTATCATAACGTGGAATGGCAACAATTTGTACAGTGCGGACCGTCCGACAAGTGAAGGATGGTCCGGACTATATAAATGTGAAATGGAACAATTGTACAGTACAAGACCGTCGACGGTGAGGATGGTCGGACTGTATAAATGTGAATAGCAACATTGTAGAGTTTGGACCGTACCGAATAGTTTGAGGAGGTCCGGAACATTTACATGTGAAATGGCAAATTTTCGTTTCCCGACCGGTCGACACAAAGGTGAGGATGGTTGGGACTTCTAATTGAAAAATGCGCAACAATTTTACATTACGGACTGTCCAAAAGGGTGAGATGGTCCCGAACTATTATAATGTGCCAATGGCAACAATTTGTATAGTGCGGACCGTCCTAACAATTTGAGGATTGGTCCGGACCTATTATAAGTGAAATTAGCAATTTGACAGTTTCGAGTACCGTCCGAACAAGGGTGAGGATGGGTCCGGACTATATAACGGCATGGCGCAACATTTGTCCGTGCGGCCCGTCCGACACTTGAGGATGTCGGACTATATAGACGTGAAATGGCACAATTTTGTACAGTAACGGCCCGCGACAACATGGTGTAAGATGGTCCGGACTATACATTTGAAATGCGCAGACATTGTACAGTGCCGGACCGTCCGACATCTTGAGGACTGGTCCGGACTAGATAATGTTGAATGGCAATTGTACGTTCGGACCGTTCGAAAAAGTGTGGATGGTTCCGGATATATAATGTGAATGGGCAAAATTTGTATCAGTACGGACCGTCAAATAGGGTGTGGATGGTTCGGAGTATTATATGTGCAATTAAACCAAATTTGTAAGTGCGGTACCGTGCGAACATCCTTGAGGATGGTCGACTAAGATTGTGAATGGCAATTTTGTCAGTTCGGGACGTCCGAACAAGGGTGAGGATTGGTCCGACTCTAATAATTGTTAAGGCAAATTTGTACAGTACGGACCTCCAACAGGGTGTGGATTGTCCGGACTATATAATGTGAATGGCAACAATGTACAGTGGCGAACCATTCCGATACAACTTGAAGATGGCTCTGGACCTATATAATTGAGGTGGCAATTTGTACAGTTCGGACGTCCGAACATGGTGAGGATGTCCCGGACTATAATATGTGAAAGGCAATATTTTCTATAGTATGGACCGTCCAATACATGGTGAGGATGGATAACACCCTGAAATTTTCCCTGTAATAAAATTTTGTGCAAAAGAAGGATTTTTAGAAATTGAAATTAAAAGGCTCAACTGAGTTGAAAGAATAAAATCAGGGAAAAGTTGAAGTAAAATGGGCTGGAAAATAATTTAATAAAATTCTTTGCCTAATTATTTAATTTTGTTTGGAATTTTTGGGAACTTAATTGATCTAAGGGAACATTTGGCAATATTACATAAGCTCAGCAGCAGTAGAATCAAAGAAGGTTTTAAAACCCCTTTCGTTGTCGCTAGCATTGTTCGGCCGTTGCTAGTGCGCAGCCTTCCAGTGCCGCGCCCGCACCCTCTTCGCCCGTCTGCGTGCCGGCGCCGCGAAGTCGCGAGGTCCGGTATCGGTCTTTCTACGTGCCCGAGGCACTGTAGCACCCGAGCGCCGCCACCGGGATCTGCAACTCCGTTCGCCTGGGAACAATTCCTCTCCAAATCGTTGAGGGAATCGAGCCCTTACATCCGCCTCTACAATCCCAGAAAACTGGATGTACAATCACACGCTGGCAGAGCCCCGAAGTTCCCAAGTCGGTCCTCTCTCTCTCTCGTGGCCGCGCAAAACGCCGCAATCCGAGCCGGAGTCCTCTTCTCTTGCCTTAAAAGCGAGCCCAGACCTAGCCTAGTTTTCGCCCTTGGATGAGCTTTCTAGCAACCCTACCGCTCCCCGCGCCGTGCGCTTGCCCTCTGTCGCCCGCGAGTTTCGTTGCGCGCTTCGGGTTCCATGACGCTGTTTTGAAGCCGCCGCCTCCTCAGTTAGGTTAGCCGGACCCGCTGAAAAGCCAGGCACCGCTTCCCCAGCCTCGGAAACCGCGGAACGCGCCGTCGACGAAGACCGAAGCTCCGCTCGAGCTACGCCAGCCGTTCCGTCGTCGTTCTCGCCGTTCATCCTCGTAACGATCTGCTCGACCCACTTTAAAAACCTTCCGCTCTCCCTGGGGTCGCCGGTGCCCCGTTTAGCCGCTCGACCATCGGGTTTAGCGCCGCCATCGCTGTCGCCGTCGTCGCTGTGGCCATCGCCTGGGCCGATGTGGGCGCCAACTCGGCGCTCGCCTCGCCGCCGTGCGAATCCTTTCGGGATCGATGTAAGCCACGTCGGATCTTAACTATCGGTTAGATCCCGTCGATCAAACCCTGAGCCTAGTCCGTAGATCTGTCCCGTGGACTGCGGTGAACTCGGTTCACTTGGACCAGCCCTCTCTCTCGCCGCCAGTGCCCCTGGTAGCCGAGGCTCTCCCCTCCTGTGGCGTGTAAACCCCTTTTCCAACAAATCATTAATTAATGACGCAAAATCGTTTAATTCTTTTTAAATAGGCTGGAAATGGTTAAAATACTAATTCATAGAACTCGGTTGAGGTCGTGTAGTCTCTATATTCTCTAAAATCATAACTATCCTTAAATATAATATGTGTACTGTTCTTTGGTGTTGATGTACTGTTTTTGCTTGTTTTGTTATTTGCTATAGCACCGGTTTCAGAATGACGCAGTTTTGTCGAACAGGTGTCGAAGATGTGGGGAGCTGCAAAGGCAAGTCAATGGATTCCTCTTTCTATTGAACATATTGATCCTATGATTAAAGTATGTTTTTCTCTACCGTTGCATTTATTTTTGGAATGTCATCTGGGACAAGGAAACCTAATTTGTTATGGCCCTTTGAATTGATTACTTGATCTTGTCAACCTATGGGATAATCTTGAGAGCTACCTTTTATTTCTGGCTAGCTAGAATAACTTTAGGACTCTGCTTAGCCATGCCTTAGCAAAATAATAGCAAACTTTGGATGGTCACATGTAATTTCTATACTATCACTTCAGTCACATGAAATGATAAATCCTGTGCGACATGGTCGTGGCGAGGGACAACTTATGGTCCACTAAAACTTGACTAAAAGGTGGGTTTGTGAGCACCAGGGTTGGTGTGTTGCTAGTTGTGCTCATGAGAGTTAAGGACCGGTTTCGCGGATACTTTTGTTGGCAAGCATTATTCGTGCGTAACCACAAGTAAGTATGGCTAGCAGGAGGCCTGAGTGTGACATTTAATAGGAGGCAAGGGCGTGTTTGTGGCTGGTATAGTCCCACATGGCGTGAAAAGTTCCATGCATATTGGCGTCGAGCCATCTTGCGGGGAGGGCCATTGATCACCCTACCGGAGACCGGAGGTTCGGCGGGAGGCTTCTCCTATTGGGCGACGTTTACCTGAATAATCCTGTCACGACTTCTGTCCGGATGCCGTTGGTGTATTAAGGGCACATGATGTGCTAGGAGTGGTGGTCTTTGTGGGTAATTGGTATAACCTCTGGCCGAGTGAAGACATTTCGAATAGCCGTGCCCACGTTGGGCAAGCCTAGCAATTTTTCTGTGTTAGTCCCACATTATCTAAAATTGGATGTTTGAACAAGGAACATGTGTAGCTTCCAGGTTTGAGTGGTTGGGCCTATACCGTTTTGGTGAGCGGTAAAGTGTTGATTAATACTGCTACTTAACTAATGTTTTATACTCTCTCAATGTTTATAACTTGCTTTACGCAAATTGAGCCATATTATGTCATTCCTTTGCTTATCCGTGCGCTTGCATATTTGCTGCTGTGTGTCTTGCGGAGTTATGTCATATGTCACCTTGCAATCAACAATCATTCAAAGGAGGACTAACAGTGAAGAGGATTCCTGCGAGGACAAGAGGGGCCCAGTCAAGTGCGTGGAGTGGGAATGCGTCACGTTGTTGTTATTTATCCAGCTGTTAGCACTTTACTTATTGAGAGTACATTCAACCTCTGTAATCAACTGCGGTACGCTGTTCAATTCTTTGATTAATCATATTTTTGTCATTTGGCCTCGGTTGATTCCCTGTGACGAGGGTTTACACACAATAAACTCCAGAATTTTGGATGGAATTCGGCCGGTGAAGATGGTCCGGACCATAGAATGGTGAAATGGCAACAATTTGTACACGTACGGACCATCGAACAGGGTGAGGATGGTACGGATATAATAAGTGCTAAATGGCACAATTTGTACAGTAACTGACCGTTCCCGACAGGGTGAGGATGGTCCGGACTGTTAATGTGGAAACAGCAACAATTTTTAGAGTAGCGGACCGTCGAACAGCTTGAGAGGTCCGGACTATTACAATTTGAAATCTGCAATTTGTCACGGTTGGACCGGTCACGAACAGGTGGAGGATGGTTCGACTATATAATGTGAATGGCAACAATTTGTACATTACGGACCGTCCGAAAATGGTGAGGATGGCGGATATATAATTGGAAATGGCAACAATTTGAACAGTGCGGACTCGTCCTAAAAAACTTGAGATGGTCCGGACTATATACAATGTGAAATGGCAATTTGTACAGTTCGGACGTCGAAAGGTGAGGATGGTTCCGTACTCTATAATGACGAAATGGCAACATTTGTCCATGCGGACCATCCTTAACAGCTTGAGGATGGTCCCGGCACTAATAACGTGAAATGGGCAATGTTGTACAGTCGGACCGTCCGAACAAGGTGAGGATGGTCGGACTATATAACATGATAATGGCAACAATTTGTACAGTACGGACCGTCCGAACATGGTGTAATGGGTCCGGACCTATATATGTGAAATGGCAAAATTTGTACACGTGCGAGCGGCGAACATCTTAGGATGGTCCGGACTCGATATTGTGAAAATGCACCTTGTACAGTTCGACGCGTCCGAAACAGGGTGAGGATGTCGGACTATATAATGTGAAATGGCAAAATTTGTACAGTACGGAGCGTCAAACAGGGTGGTGGAGGTCCGGACTATATGATGTGACTGGCTACGACATTGTACAGTGGCGGACACGTGCGAACACTTGAGGATGGTCCGGACTAGATATGAAGTGGACTTGTACAGTTCGGACCGTCCGAACATGGTGAGGGAATGGTCGGACATATAACGTGAATTGGCAACAATTTTGTACAGTACGGACCGTCCTCGAACAGGTGGGATGGTCGGATATATATTGGAAATGGCAGAACACATTTGTAAGTACGGACCGTCCAACAGGGTGTGGATGGTGGGACTATATTAATGAATGGCAAATTTGTAACAGTGGGACATCCGAACAAGCTTGAGGATGGTCCGGACATATAATGTGAAGTGGCAAATTTGTCAGTAACGGACGCATCCAAGACATGGGTGAGGAGGGTCGGACTAATATAATTGACAATGGCAACAATTTGTGACAGTACGGAACCATCCAACAGGGTGAGGATGGTCCAGACTATTCTTTTTACTTGTTGATTTTTTTCTTTTTTCATGCAGAACATTGGTTTTTGGGTACATCGACTGGATCCCAGAACATCCAGAATTGCCAATTCTCCTGCTTATAAAGATCATTGCCTGCCACCGAAAGATACTTCAATGCGAGAGGCTTCTTTGCTGCCCAATTAGTAAATTCTACAGAAGACCAGCCCCAAGGGACTTATCTGAAGCCATGTTGTAGAAACCGGGCTTGTCCAGTATTTGTTCAAAGGTTAGTTTTCTAACTTTCCTACCATAATGTTATACTTAAATAATTAGTTATCAATTCACTTCTGCAACTAATTTGTTTCTGTCAGATCTATGCTA
>RYFJ01004378.1:0-18495 GCA_003991445.1 Oryza meyeriana var. granulata
TGCACTGCCGGAGAGAATGGGTGCATCCTCTCGAAGCAACTCATAATTAAGTATAGCCAAATCATTGTCACCCTCTCCTTCCATTTCTAGAAGTTTGTGCTATTAAGAGTTGTCCTCTATATTGTTTTATGAGCAACACATTCATTAATAGCTAAATTAGCTACAAATCATTAGTAAACAGCAAAAGTACAATTAACCTAGCGTCTGGTCTGGTTATATGCACAAAAAAATTAGTTTACTCTCCATAATTCCATGGGAACAAATGAGCAAAGCTAAAGTTCGTCGTCAAAAATAAGATCCAAGCCATAGCTCCGTGGGTCAAAATCAGAAGGAAATAAATAAAAATATTCCAACTAAAATTCTCGTTGGTTTCCATTTAGTTGGAAATTAATTATAATGCAGAAATATAAATTTACTTTAATTAGCATTAAGAAATGGCCTAAAGAGATTAAATCTTAATGTAGAAATCATAAATTAATAATATGGCCTAAAGAAATTTAAACTCAAGTCACATAAAATATAAGGGACAATTTTTTTACTTAAATTAATGGCAACATAATAATTTTACTGAAATTAATAAGCATCATGAATAGCATTAAGCAATTTAAATCTGCTTAATAGGAATTAATAGAGAAAAAACTAAAGAAAAATAAATAGAAAATGTAATTAGCCTTGCGGCCCTATTAGAGGCTTCCCGGCCTGTACTGTGCCAGGGAGCGCAGCGCGCGCACGCGGCCCATAACTCGCGCGCGGCCCGACAACCCGCGGCCAAAATCATCCGCCGTGGATCTTTAGTCGCGGCCCGATTGCCGGATGGAGTCGGCGCAAGGCACACTAAAGATGACCGTCGATGTGATCCGAGGGCCAGAGATCGACGCCACGCGCTAAAATCGCCGCTCCGGCCAGCGAAACGCCTAATCCCATCTCTCAGTCCCATCTCCACGCGCGTAAAACGGCACCGACGGAGCAGCGAACTGCTGGCGGCTGCCAATCGGCGGCGCGGCTCGTCTCTCAGCCGCGCCCTGTTGTTGCCCTCGCGCCGTTTCGCGCTGTTCTCCTCCTCGCGCGTCTGCGAGCACCGGCCACGCGTGGGCGAGCCTCGCCCCGCGCGGCCAAGGAGGCAAGGCACGGGACCGGTCCAGCACGGCGGCAAGATGGGACCATGAGTCGCACGAAGGCGGTTCGCGCGGAGCTCGAGTTCGGCGACGTGAGGTCGACAGAGCACGGAGGCGGGAAGCTAAGACCCCACTGCCAACTTCGGCGAGAGACCTCCGGTGAGTCCGAAATTAATCCCGCACCAATTTGGAATTTCTTGACTCGGGATTTGGGGAAAAAACATTTGATCTCAATATGTGTCTCGGGAGAAAAAATTTTTAGGTTTCGCCGGCTTGGGAATTTGGATTTTAAGTGTCTTAGCCCAAAATTGCTCCCCCTCCACCGAACAAATTCTAATTGCACCCAAACCGGACCATTAGATGGGGACGAAACCACGGCAACAATGGGCTCTTACATCACCTTGTACTGGTCAATACATCCCCTCCCTCTTGCTCTCTCATAGGGTATCTTGGGTATAGACAGCTTGAGTATATTCTTTCTTGCGCCGCCATTTGCTGTTTAACTTTGTTCCTTGCTCTATGTTTTAGTTATCCAATTAAAAGACGACCGTGTGGTTGAATTTTGTATCATGGAAGGGTTGATTTTGATGAAAAGACTCATTTGATGCTTTATTGAAAGGGATGGAAACTCTTTTTCTTTGCTAACCGGGAGAGTTTTTCTTTGCTTTTTTCACTTTGACATGGTTAGCTTTTCTGAACTACTTTGTGCTAACTTGTGCTTTTTTAACACTTGTTTTGCATTTGTTTTTAAACACTGAAAACATGCATTACTAGAGGTGTTACCAATGTTTCATCAAGGGCATGCCATGTTCACTTGCTCTTCTATGCCAGCTCCCTTCTCGTTATTGCAGCACTTCATTTTCACTTGCCCTATTGGTTATGTAGTTTTTTTGATTCTGTGAAGTTGGTACAGTTTCAGAAAGTAAGGTGAAATTAGGTGATTATGCTTGTGTGGTGACAGCTGGCATTTGCTGTTCACTTGCTTTTGATGGCAACTCTCTTCTCGTTATTGTGGCACTCCAATTTCACTTGTTCTTTTGGTTGTTTATTTTTCTGATGCTGTGAAGTTGGTACAGTTTCAAGAAAGTAGTAAAATCAGGTGATTGTGCTTGTGTAGTGATAGCTGACATTTGTTGACTTCGTAGGACCTATCAATTTTATTTTGTGGTTGTGATTCAGTTGTAGACTTCGTTGTTTTGTTGCCTGGCTGTGATTGCTTGGTGAATTGTTAAGGCAGGAAGTGTAGTTCCATTTTTGCTTACGTTTGCTGTTTGGTTGGAAATGTCGTGGATGAACTAGATGTGCCGTTGATTTGATGTTTGTTTATATGACCGTGCTAAATGCCTGTATGTGACTATTTTAAATTGCTAATAATTGTTACTTCTCGGCAATGGTTCCTAAGGAGGATGTTCATATTCAGAGTTGAAGTTGCTAATTTTGTAGATTCTTTTCCACAAGCACTATTTTGCAGCAAAAGAAGTCATATTTCTGTTAAAGATTAGTTGCAGTACCAATGAAATGTTGAGTCTTTAATTTTACTCATAATGGTCTGATTTCTATCTATGCATTTTCTTGATCGTGTCGTGTTCCAGATTGATTATTTATTACCTGATAAAATAGTGTACTTTGGAATACTGCTGAGATAATGATTTTACACACAACTTACTATCCAACTGTTCTATAGCCCAACGAAAATTGAAAAATATTTATAGTAGTGCAATTTGCATGTTTGTTTCTTCTGTGTTCCGAATTAAAATTAGTGCTGGTGTTTGTTATTGATGAGAGCAGAATTATTAGCTGATTTTTTTTATTATTGCACTGTACTTCAGAACATAGAAAATAAGGTATGTCTGGGTGATATGGAAACTTAGACAAACAAAATTCATCTTTTTTTGGTATGCTGACATGTTTCAACTGAGTTTGAACCAGCATCTGGCAAACTTTGTCCTTTTGGATGAGTGGATTCCACAGCAATAGTGCGACATGGACATAGACGAATTGTCTCGTACATTGTGGATTTGCATGTGGATGGTTCATATTCGAGTTTGGCTATGTGGGGGACCAGAAGGCAATGGCCATTGTGCCTGAGCTCAAGCTCACATTCGTGTTGTAGTCATCAAACTCAGGTGTGTGGTCATCCTCTACTCACGACATTTCTTCCTTTGCTTCTGCTAATCCTAAATGAATGTTCTAGCTAAAGACCATGGCCATCTGATCAGTACATTATCTCTTAATGGATATAAGAGCAGTGTAGATACAAGGTCTTAGCTTTTGCTGAATTAAATAATTTATTGCTTAAATTTTAGGTGCAGATCAATTTCCGATGACCTTCCATGATCAGAACTAAAGATAGATTATTGTTCTCTCAACATGTCATCATCCAAACCACCAAACAGTTATATATATTCTTCCTAAAATACTAGAGGATTAGATGGCTAAACAGTACACTGATTGGAGACCTGGACAAAAGTCTTGGCAAATGTTGACTAAACAAATGCTGAAATGTTTGTGCCACACAAGCAATATCCAGTTTTTCATTGGCTTACTAATTTGTTGCGAGGGAAATTTCACAAGATATTATTCGTGTTTGTTTAATTCAGCTTGGCAGTCCCTTGGAAATTTCATAAGATATCATTGAATATCCATGGCCCTTGATTTGATGCAGTGGTGGATGCGGTGGTCGGGGGTGGTGGCCCGGAGCAGGTTGCGGCAATGGTGCAGAAGAGCAGGGGCTGGTCCGGGTTCATCTCCGAGGTGTTGGAGGTCGTCCTCAAGGTAAGCGCCGTCTTCAACCTATGGGAAGTCACTTCAGGTTCATGATTGCTAAACTTTGTTAATGGATACACCTGAGTTGCAAAAATTGGTTTGGTGAATTGGAGTTATGTAAGTTCCTGGATAGTACAGGAGTACACAGGTCCATGCACTTAATTATGATGCCTCCATGCTCTGAAATTTTCTGAAACACCAAGCAGTTGGCAACCCAACTCTGAATTCAAGTCATGTAAATTCCTCTGTTTTGCTCCAGATTTCCTCAAAACAGCCTGCCAACTTCTAATATTGCTCAGTCAGGCTGCTTGAAAAAAGTTTGGATGGTGAATAGATTTCTTTGCTCAAGTTGCATTTGGATCTCTTTGAGAGTCCTTGGTTCCTAGAGTTTTAATATGATTTTCTCTTCATTACAGATGTTTCGGTTTCCAGAATTAGCAATGATGTAATTAGCTCTAACTTGCAATTAGCTGTTTTGTTATAGGTTCCAGCTGCGAGTCAAATGTTGGTGTTGTGCTGATTTCCACGCTCTCTACTGCTCTCAGTATTTTCTAGGCTTTACCTTTTGTACCGAGAGCAAACAAAAGTAGCCATGAGCTGCGCTAGCAAACAAAAGTAGCCGTGCCACAAAAGTCATGCATTCAGTGCATGTGGCTAGACACCGTACGAAGACGCCACCATCAGCTTTTGCCTGGCTTGACTGACGGCCAGTGACCGGCTTGCTATTCTTCCGGACTTCTAGGCAAAACTGCGATGTTAGTGGTAGTAGACAAAACCGGCCGGCCGGCAAGAGCAACGCGCGTGGCAAGGGAGACCTCATTCCATCGATCGATCGCCCCGCACGTCTCGTGTCTCTAGGTACTCTGCTTGCTGCTCAAAGTATGTACTTGTCTCCTCGCTTTCCTTAATACCTACATGCGCTTAGGCCATATTTTGTTCCCTGCTAGCTCGTTCTGTAGCTCTCCATCTGCTTATTAATTTATCAGTCAAAGCTCGCTCAATTGATCAACTAGCCTCCGAGTCTGAACCCAAGCCTGTAGTGTGCTGCATGCAGGTTGCAATCACGGCCTTGAATGAAACATCCGCTCCACGTTAAACATTGAGCAACTTAATGAGCTAAGGTCATCCCATAGTAGCACATGTAGTTGCACTGTAAAACTTATCATTGAGTTCAGTCCTTAATTAACTCAGGTGAACACTCCTCTATCAGTGCGCAATTACTATCATATGCACATCACTTTGTCCAAGTCAAACAAATGTCTCCATTTTAGTTCATAAATAACCGGCGGATTCACCTCTGTCCAGAAGTAACATAATGCCCAAATTTTCATTTATAAGTTGACCGTAATGTTTATTTGCATATTTGTAAGCATGACTAAAGCATTTGCAAGCATAATAGGCATGTATATATCCATTTGAGAACTTGGAAAGCACTCTAACCCAATATAAGGTTACAAACAGTAGGAAATTCAAGTTTCAAGGTGGAATATGCAGCAAGTTGGATATAACTACCATTTACCACATTTCAAATATCAATAGTCATAAATACGCGTGCAATTTTGTAAATCAACACATTTTCATTCCCCAAATCATAGGATTCAATATGGTCAAAGAGAGTGGGGAAGACACTTGCCTTACTCTCTTCATCAATCTGTTCACCAACTATTTCCACTCCTTCACTGTTGACACGTTCAATGCAGTGGTGGATGCGGTGGTCGGGGGTGGTGGCCCGGAGCAGGTTGCGGCAATGGTGCAGAAGAGCAGGGGCTGGTCCGGGTTCATCTCCAAGGTGTTGGAGGTCGTCCTCAAGGTAAGCGCCGTCTTCAACCTATGGGAAGTCACTTCAGGTTCATGATTGCTAAACTTTGTTAATGGATACACCTGAGTTGCAAAAATTGGTTTGGTGAATTGGAGTCATGTAAGTTCCTGGATAGTGCAGGAGTACACAGGTCCATGCACTTAATTATGATGCCTCCATGCTCTGAAATTTTCTGAAACACCAAGCAGTTGGCAACCCAACTCTGAATTCAAGTCATGTAAATTCCTCTGTTTTGCTCCAGATTTCCTCAAAACAGCCTGCCAACTTCTAATATTGCTCAGTCAGGCTGCTTGAAAAAAGTTTGGATGGTGAATAGATTTCTTTGCTCAAGTTGCATTTGGATCTCTTTGAGAGTCCTTGGTTCCTAGAGTTTTAATATGATTTTCTCTTCATTACAGATGTTTCGGTTTCCAGAATTAGCAATGATGTAATTAGCTCTAACTTGCAATTAGCTGTTTTGTTGTAGGTTCCAGCTGCGAGTCAAATGTTGGTGTTGTGCTGATTTCCACGCTCTCTACTGCTCTCAGGTATTTTCTAGGGCTTTACCTTTTGTACCGAGAGCAAACAAAAGTAGCCATGAGCTGCGCTAGCAAACAAAAGTAGCCGTGCCACAAAAGTCGTGCATTCAGTGCGAAAGGCCCATCTGTGCACCACTGTGTTAACTTTCTGATTTTATTTGTTGACTTACATAAAGTTGCTGAAGAGGACACTGAATTTGACGAGGCGAAAGCCCTGAATTATTTCATTGTTCAGTAGATTATATAGTTATATATAGCTTGGCATGCACAAATCTATACCAAGCTCAATATGTGAGCATAATGTATCTCTCGTTGTTCTCCTTAGGAAGTTCTCAGGCTGAGCTGGCATTTAATCTTTAGAGAATCTATGCCATTTTCATGTCTTTTCATTCCTTAAAAAATATAAATTCATACTTATGTGGTTCCATGGGAGTAGACGTAATTTTTTATTTAACAGTGAGATGTGTGTACTCCAAACAATCAAAAAGTGTAGTTTCACTGCTATAGTGATATGCGTAGTGTCTGTATTTTTACCATATAAGTCTTCTATACCTATCTCTCTTCACATTCTGACATACTCTTGTTCTGCAGCATTTTCACTTTCGTTTATGGTAAGTTCTTACCTTTGCATCTGCTCAGACTTTAGCATAAAGGATCTCCATCTGGTTTTAGTTGCTGGTCCACATATAATTAGAAGATAGAGCTTTTATTCAGCCTATTGATTGGTACTCTTGATACCCCCAAGCAACACTATGCTTTATACTTGCAAGACTGGACCTATGCAATCCAGCTTAACTACAGATTCCCTCTCTATTGATAATCTCATCTATTTTTTATGCAGTTCACCAGGGAGTTCGTCAATGAGATCATATATATATCCTCATAAGATCTTTTAAGCGTAATGTATTTTATGTAAGATTTGAGATTATGGTTTTGGGTTTCTAGAATGAGTTTTGTGTTTTTTTCTTGGTTGAGATCATATTGTAAGAATGTTCAGTTTACATATCTGAGGTGCTGCCTCTATATTAGGCCCTTCGGTTTCTATTCGTACTTCTTGTTTTTTATCTTACTGAAGTTTATGTAACAGAGATCTGCCCTTTGTGATGTATGCACTGTTGCAGTAGGGTGTAGGCCACGTCTTAGTTTTATCATGTATTTTTAATAGGTGGTTCTGTAGAATCCTACTTTACAGTGTTAATATGAATCTAACACAATTTGATCTTGCTCATTTGGGGCTTGTATGAAATTTTCTATGAATTTTAGCATTTTTTATCAACTTTATATACTTAAATAATGTATTTACCCATTATACATTTTAGGGGGGGTTTTCTATAGTAGTAGTGTTAAATTTTAGTTTACAGAAATAAAGTGCATAGTTTTGTGATTCTAGCAAATTTTGTTTCACCTCATTCGGAGCCAAAATGAATTAGTTATGCATTTTTAAAGTTTTTCAGTCCTGAAGCTTAGATAGTTTGGTGATTTGAGGACTTGATTTCATTGAGTTAACCTTAGTATAAAATATGGCTAAAAGGCTGATAGTAGAGGGAAATTTGTATCAGTTGACCAACATGCTCTCCTAGGTGAGTTAGGATTTGATTGGGGTGAAATTGAGGTTGTTCTCAGCTTCTAGAGAACCAAGTCCTAATGCTAACGTAGTTTGTTGTTCCGAGCATAACATTTTACTGACTTTTATTTGGATTTAAATTGTGGTAAAATTTTAATGAGTAGAGGGTTGTTATAATGAGGTCTACATGCTGGCCAATATGCACAGGCAGAAGTGCTATGGTTAAGTTTTGGTGAAAATGCAAAGTGGGCATCAGAATGCTATTAATTGTGTTTAATTATTACTTAGGGTTTTCATCACTATTATTTTATTATTTTGTGTTTAAATTGTGAATTAACTTAGGCCCAATTTAATGTGGATAGAGGGATAGACAATTTACACTTAGGTATTTTGCTAAAGTTATTTGATATTGTTAATATGTAATTTAGCCTTGACCAAAATTACTGTGAGCAAGCATTATGGTTAACATTCTAGTAGAATGCATAGCAAGGAGATTTAGGGATTTAATATGGTAAAAATGTGAGATATGCATCCTGAAATTAATATTGTCCATATTGGTGCCGGTACGGTATGAGTGATTTTATTAAGGTATTAAATCAAGTGATAAAATTATGCAAAAATTGCAGTAGACTAGATTGATGTGTATTAGTTTTGGAGTCCTGCCAAGTTTTTATCCTGTATGAATTTTCCATAAGTCATCCTGAAAATGTATTTAAGAGCAAAAACAATAGAAATAAATTATGCACACCAAGAAATAATGTTTTATTCATCTGTAGCCTTTATACACGCTTTTTATTTATATAACTTTGGTATGCTTACACTTTTATTTTCGTAGGTCAATTATTAAGATTTCTTTTAGCTGAATTTCTAACTAAATAGAAAATGTAAAACATTCCTAAAGCAATCCACAATATTTAAGGTCAAGCATATGCTGGTCATTTCATTAGTCGAGATTCTTAACTTCACTTTTGTTCTATCTATGTATATTGTATCTAAGATTATCTAGACTCGGTTCAAAGTTTTAGACATTTTATTTTATTTTTGAAACACGAGAAAGAACACTAAAATGTATTTTTAACTTCTTTCAGAAAATTTAAACTTCCACTTTTAAATTTGGGTATCAACAACTCAATAGGTTTATTATCACCGTCAGTTCATGATGGATTTATGAGCAGCGATGGGCCAGTAGGATGGGTTTTTTTAGTGCGTCAGTGTCAGAAGCCAAAAAATTAGAAATAGCAAATTGGCTTAAAAATATCAATATTTTTGGAGTGGCTCCCGTCATTAAGTAATAATTATGAAAAATATTTTTTTTGAACCAATTTTGTTCCCATAAAAACCATTTTTGCTATTGTTTCTTGTTGAAAAAGGATTTGTTGGATTATTGGATTTTTCATGAATAATATTTTTTTAGGATGTGAGATTGTCTTAATGCAAAAACACCTTACCTTTGGGGACTCCTAGTGGGCAAGCCTGCGAGCGCTGGAGTCGCGCGCGAACGCGTCGCGACAATCGATGCGTGAATCATTTGCATGTGCATATCTGTATGTCTCAATGTCAGTCCATGTCCAGCCATGTGTTTTGGCTTTGCCCGTTTCCTCTTTCAGCTTTTGTGCACGTGTGAAGTAGGTCAAAAATTTGTGCAACACCTATGCAGTGATCTTACGGCCTAAATCACTGACTGTGAACTAGCCAGCACGTGTGGGGTGCTTTGAAATTTTTGTTCAGAAAGATCTGGTAGATGCAAGTGAATTATGTTTCTTTGTAATTCTGGTACTGCGATCCGGGCCATGTAATTCTGTTGGTATTTCTCACTGTCAGACCCGTTTTGCTTCTACTTAATGGCCGTCTGCCAGTAATGATGTTTGTGTTACTATTACTACGCTGACATGGATTACAAGAATAACTTTATTTAAAGTCCTGGCTTAAATCATTTTTATTGTTGCAGCTCGTAAAATATAACTTTCAAACCTTAATATTTGAGTATACCTATTGAGTTTTGAACTTTTAATATTTGTTGATCCTGGAATAACCATGTGCCATTTTATTCTATTTGTATTACAAATTTCCGTTATTCATGTTACTAATATGTGAAAACTATAAAGAGGAGACACTAAAGACAAAGAAAAGCTTGCAAATAAACCGGTGTATATGTTGTGACATGTGAAACAAACCGGATTTGGTGTTTTGGCTTAGATTTCTCAAACTCACACAAGAATAGATCACTTTGAGCACCCAGACATAACTTAGAAAACAACGTTACATTCTACTTAATAGTACGACATTCTTATATTCAATCTGGTCTTTACTAAAAACATCGAGACCGGTAAAAAGTTAAAAAAAAAGGATGTTTTGCTTCATTATATCTTAGCATAATAGTATAGGATAGCAAAAGAAAACAAAACAAAAAATTTGTTATTTCGCATCCCAAGAAAAGAAGTCATCGATTGAGCCATTAACAGATGATCTACAAAGTTTTATGCTAACTTCTTCAGATTAGTAAAGTAAAGGGACCCCACTCATTTTTCTTGTTTTTAAAAAATGAGATGAGTAAAAAAAAGATGAAAAATCGATTACTCAATCAATTAGTAGTATCCCTAGAGTCCACTCCTTTCCCATACTACGAGTGAAAGGGAAAATGTAAAGATTACCATTAAAGCAGCCCAAGCGAGACTGACTATATCCATGTGAATTATGCCCCTAAAAAAAGGCAATAGTATTAGGATTTTCAATAATCATAGTGGAACATGTGAGAATAGTCAGACTTATTGTTTGTTTTGTTACCTTTCTTTCATAAGCAAAAGAACATAAAAATAGACTATCAAATCAAGATAGATAACTATCTATCGGATACCTTACCTATATTTCCTATTTGACCTAAGCCTTACTGTCTCGCTTTCTATGAAAGAATGAGGAGACATCACTACGCCTATTACATACATTTTTTTAATCCCCTACACGAGCAAAGAAATTGATTTATCACTTTTCCTTTTTTTTACTCAACTCAGTTATTCTAAAAGATAAGAGCTAACCGACCATCCCTGATTGAATGTTTGAGTACTCGGAGTCTCTCGTAAGTATGGAAAAAAGTCTCTTCAGTCCTTTCCACAACTCCTAAATTTTCCAATAGCCTATCCTCCAGACAGAGTCAGTAGACCTTACACTAGTGTAGGTAGTGTAATATAATTAGAAAGTCTTGATAGTCTTTTATAATCTCTTCTTCAATCCTAGAGCAAAAAGGAATGTCCTTTAGGGCCCTTTGGATACCAAGATTTCCGACCTCTTACTTTCGTAGTTATGAATTGCGGAATAGAATCAATTATGAAATTAATAAGTAAGCCTTCCCTCATCCCTATTGATATCGGTTTGGGCCACTACCCAGAACCCTGCCAGAGCCCTATTTTTAGGATAGGAAAAAATTTACAGTTTTTTTAGAACTATGGATTCAGAAAATCAAGTATCAACAGGCCTAGTTCTTTTCCTTTGCTTATGCAGGGCAAGAATTTGTCGAGTTGGATCAGTACTATAAGCCTAAGTATTTTATTGGGGGGTCAGGTAACACCTAGATTTGAACTAGGGATAAAGGATTTGCAATCCCCTGCCTTACCGCTTGGCCATGCCGCCAAATCTGATCTAAAATCGAGAAAAATCTTATTCATCCCCATTATTTACTAATTATTAAAAGTAGGAGAGGATTACTAAACCCTTTTTTTCGTCGAACCCTTTGAAGAAATTCATTCCTGTTTTTTATTGGACCCAGTTTTATTCTCTTCGATTGATTGTATCTCAAAACACACACTGCTTAAATACCTTCCCTTTCTATTGAAAAGAGAAAGGGTTCCTAGTCACAGACTGAAAAATTTTGTTCTATTGAAAAGAGAATGGGTTTCCAGTCATAGACTGAAAAATTTAGGACAAATTGAAACCATTAACTATATTATTTGTTATTTTGATATTTTCTATTTGTTAGTAGTGAATGGTTCTAAAATGGGTATTGTATCCCTTTTTCCTCGGTCGTCAAGGAGCAAGAAAACGTATGCGTATAGCAAGGGAATGTGCTTTCGAACTCAATCGAATTCACAACACTAGCCTGTAACAAGTGTTACAATACGATGCTTTTTGGTTGAGGAATGCCCAGTTCTAGTTAAAGTTCCAAGCATCATAAGTAAGAAGACCTACCAGATGAAAAACTATATAACGATCCCTCACGGCTTCTTGTATACCCAAAACTCTAGTATCTACTCACCTACAATGCTTCCCGCCTCGGGTGAACAGTGCTTCGTTGGAAGGACAAGCGAGCGGTGAATTTATCGACGGATAGGACTTTTCTAGAATTCAAGTAGACTTAAGATAAAGTAAATCTCTCTTTATGTTGAAAAAATATCGATTTTGAATAAAAAGGATACACCGAGACTCGGTTTACTCCGAAACAACCATCTCTCTACTTCATACTGACAGGCCAGACCTCCTTACTCTATTCTTATTTCTCCATCTCTTAAGAGGATTGATTGCATGATAGCTCTGCTATTGAATCTGCTTTGTTCTCAATATAAGATATACCCGGACTACGAATCCGATCAAATAGTGTTCAAAGAAGTGAAGTATTGATAGAAAGAGCTGAAGTATGGCTCAACTCTATTTGATTCGGATTCATTAGCCATTCCATTCCACTTGGGATTCCCAACTTTCAGCAATCCTTTAGCTCCACACCAGTCCTTACCGATGAACATACTTTGGAAGTCCCGGATGGATGGGAAGTATGAACCATTTGTGGATTGAAAGGACAGCTAGTAAATATGGCATGCGGTAATACAAGGAAATTGAACCGTCAACCTTGCCGTATATTCCGTAGAGAACAGGAGAAATTATCTCTTGCCAAGGTCAATTCCAATCCACGAAACCTGCATCGTATTGTAACACTTGTACAAGCTAGTGCTCGTGATTCCGATTGAGGTTCTCGAAAGCAGCATCTCCCTACACCATACGCATACGTTCCTTGCCTCCTTGACATCGAGGGAAAAAAGGGATACAATACCCATTTAGAACGTTCACTACAACAAATACAAAATAATCAAAATAACAAATAATATGTTAATTAATATGTTAATGTTCCAATTTGTCCAAAAAAAAAAAAAAGTAATTTTTCAGTTTGTGAACTGGAAACCCTTTCTCTTTTCACTAGAAAGGAAGGTATTTAAGCAGGGTGGTTTTTGAGATACATTCAATCGAAGAGAATAAACTGGGTCCAATAAAAAACAGAATGAATTTCTTCAAAGGGATTCGACGAAAAAAAGGTTTAGTAATCCCCTCCTACTTTATAATTAGTAAAATAATGGGAATGAATAAGATTTTTCTCATTTTTAGACGGCATTTGGCGAGTGGCGGCATGGCCAAGCGTATGTAGCGTAAGGGATTGCAAATCCTTTATCCCCAGTTTCAATAAATTAAGTGTTACCTGAACCCAATAAAATACTTAGGCTTATAGTACTTGATCAACTCGGACAAAATTCTTGCCTCCTGCCATAAGCAAAGGAAAGAGTAACTAGGCTCTGTTGATAACTTGATTTTGCTGAAATCCATAGTTCTTTTAAAAAAAAAAACTGTAAAATTTTTCCTTATCTCTAAAAATAGGGCTCTGGCAGATTTGTGCCACGTCTGGGTAGTGGTCCAAACCGATACAATAGGGATGAGGGAAGCTTATTATATAATTTCATAATTATTCTATTCCCACAATTGATAATACGAAAAGTAATGAGGTTCCTGAAATTTTCTTGGTATCGCAAAGGGCCTAAAGGGACATTCCTTTTTTGCTTCCTAGGATTGAAGAGTGATTATATTAAAGACTTATCAAGACTTCCTAATTATATTACACTACCTAACTCAGTGTAAGGCATTGACTCCGCTGTCTGGAAGATAGGCGAATGGTCGGTTAGCGCTTATCTTTGAGAATAACTTAAGTTGAGTAAAAAAAAGAAAAGTGTAGAACAATTCGTCTACTTCTCGTTGTGAGGGTAAAAAAAAATGTATGTAATAGGCGTAGTGATGTCTCCTCAATTTGTTTCAATAGAAAAGCGAGACAGTAAGGCTTAGGTCAAAGATATGGAATATAGGGTAAACGGTATCCGATAGATAGTTACTATCTTTTAGATTGAATAGTCTATTTTTTATGTCTTTGTACAAAACAACAATTAAATCTGACTATTCCCACATGTTCCACTATGATTATTGAAAATCTAATACTATTGCCTTTGTTTTTAGGGGGCATAATTCACATGATATAGTCAGTCTCGTTTGGACTGCTTAATGTAATCTTTACATTTTCCTTTCACTCGTTGTATATGGGGGGGAGTGGATCTAAAGGGATACTATAATTGATGAGTAATCGATTTTTGTCATCTTTTTTTCTCATCTCATTTTCTAAAAACAAAAAAATGAGTGGGTCCCCTTTCTTACTATCTGAAGTAAGTTAGCATAAAACTTGTAGATCATCTGTTAATGGCTCAATCGATGACCTTTTCTTGGGGATGCGAATAACAAATTTTGTTTGTTTTCTTTTGCTATCCTATACTATTTATGCTAAGATATAGATGAAGAAAACAAACATCTTTTTTTTTTCACTTTTTACGGTCTTGATGTTTTTAGTAATGACCAGATTGATAATATAGAATATCGTTACTATTTAAGTAGAAGCCAAAACAGATCTGCACAGTGAGAAATCCAATAGAATTACATACCGGTCGCAGTTCCAGAATACAAAGAAGAATTCACTTGCATCTACCAAGATCTTTCTGACAAAAATTAAAGCACCCCACATACTGGCTAGTTCACAGTCAGTGATTAGGCCATAAGTCATGCATGAGGTGTTGCATAATTTTTGACTCTTACTTCACACGTGCACAAAAGCTGAACGAGGAACGGCAAAGCCAAAACACATGGGGACATGGGCTGATATTGAGACATACAGATTAATGCACAGATGAATTCACGCTATCGATTGTCGCGAACGCGTTCTACTAGAATTGTTAACCGTATAGTGCTTGGCTCACAGTAAAAATTTGTGTCAAGAAATACGCTACTAATTACATATTAAAATAAGTCAAATAACTTTAGCAAATACCTAAGTGTAAATTGTCTATCCCTATTCCACATTAAATTGGCCTAAGTTAATTCACAATTTAAACAGCAATATAATAGTATAAGTAATTGATGAAACCTAAGTATAATTAAACACAATTAATTAGCATTCTGATGCCCACTTTTGCTTTTCACCAAAATTAACCATAGCACTTCTGTCTTGTCCATATTGGCCAGCATATAGACCATTATAACAACCCCTCTATCATTAAATTTTACCACAATTTAAATCCAAAAAAATAGTAAAAATGTTACGCTCCGGCAACAACAAACTACGTAGCATTAGACTTGGTCTCTAGAGAGCTGAGAAAACCTCAATTTAACAATGCACTTTATTTCTGTAAACTAAAATTTAACACTACTACTATAGAAAACCCCTAAATGTATAATGGTAAATACATTATTAAGTATTAAGTTGATAAAAATGCTAAAATCATAGAAAATTTCATACAAGCCCAAATGAGCAAAGATCAAATATGTGTTAGATCATATTAACGCTGGGTAAAGTAGGATCTACAGAACCACTATTAAAATACATGATAACTAAGACGTGGCCTACACCCTATTGCAACAGTGCATACATACAAAGGCCAGATTCTGTTACATAAACTTCAAGTAGAATAAAAACAGAAGTGCGAATAGAAACCAAAGGCCTAATTATGAGGCAGCACTCAGATATGTAAGCTGAACATTCTTACAATATGATTCCAACCAAGAAAAAACACAAAACTCATTGTAGAAACCCAAAAACCATAATCTCAAATCTTACATAAAACTACATTAGCGCTTAAAAGATCTATGAGGATATATATATGTGATCTCAATTGACGAACTCTGGTGAACTGCTAAAATAGATGAGATATCAATAGAAAGGGAAATCTGTAGTTAAGCTGGATGGCATAGGATCAGTCTGCAAAGTATAAAGCATAGTGTTGGCTTGGGGGTACAAGATACCAATCAATAGCAATAAGGTGAATAATAAAAGCTCCATTCTCGTAATTATCATGTGGACCAGCAACTAAAACCACATGGAGATCCTTTATGCAAAGTCTGAGCCATATGCAAGAGGGTAAGAACTACCATAAACGAAAGAGACCCGTGAAAATGCTGCAGAACAAGAGTGTCAGATGTGAAGAGAGATAGGTATAGAAGACTTATATGGTAAAATACAGACACCACGCATATCATATAGCAGTGAACTACACTTTTTGATTTGTTGGTATACACAGGATCTCACTGTGTAAATAAAAAATCACGTCTACTCCATGAGACCACATAAGTATGAATTTATATTTTTAAGGATGAAAAGAACATGAAATGGGCATAGATTCTCTAAGAATAAATGCCAGCTCAGCCTGAGAACTTCCTAAGGAGAACAACGAGAGATACATATGCTCACATATTGAGCTGGTATAGATTTGTGCTGCCAAGCTATATATAGTAATATATAATCTACTGAACAATGAAATAATTCAGGGCTTCGCCTCATCAAATCAGTGTCCTCTTATTAACAATCTTTATGTAAGTCACAAATAAATCAAAAGTTAACACAGTGGTGCACAGAGTGGCCTTTCGCACTGAACCCCCGGCCCTTCACGACTTTTGTGCACGGCTACTTTTTGTTTGACTAGCGCAGCTCATGGCTAGCTTTTGTTGCTCTCTGCGGTACAAAGGTAAACCGCTAGAAAATTGACCTAGAGCATGAGAGCGTGGAAATCAGCACAACACAACATTTGAACTCGCAGCTAGAACCTATAACAAAAACAGCTAATTGCAAGTTAGAGCTAATTACATCATTGCTAAGTTCAGGAAACCCGAAACTCATCTGTAATATGAAGAGAAAATCCATATATTAAAAAACTCTAGAGAACCAAGGACTCTCAAAGAGATCCAAATGCAAACTGAGCAAGAAAATCTAATTCCCGCCATCAAACTTTTTTCAAGCGAGCCTACTGATGCAATTTAAATTGGCAGGCTGTTTGAAGGAATTGGAGCAACAACAGAGGATTTACATGATTGAATTCAGAGTTGGTTGCAAACTGTTGGTGTTTCAGAAATATCAGAGTAAATGGAGGCATCATAATTTAAGGTGACCTGGTACTCCTGTACTATCTCAGGAACTTACATGATCAAGTTCACCATAACCATTTTGCAAATCAGTGTAATCCTTAGCAAGTTTAGATTCATGAACGCTGAAGTGACTTCCGCATAGGTTTGAAGACGGGCTTCGCTTAAGGACGAACCTCCAAACCTTGGAGATGAACCGGCCAGCCCCGCCTTCGCACATTGCAAGCACTGCTCCGGGCCACCACCCCGCACGATCCACCAACGCATTGAAGTGTCAACAGTGAGGAGTGGAAATAAGATGTCGAAGCGATTGTGAAGAAGATGTAGCAAGTGTCTTCCACCAGCTCTTTTTGAACATATTGATATCTATATTTGGGAATGAAAATGTTATTTACAAACTTGAAAACGCGTATTTAGATATTGCTTTTGAACCAATGTGGTAATGTAGTTTAATCCAATTTGCTGCATTTTCACCTGAAACTTGAATGCTACTGTTTTGTAACATTTTTTTTTTTTTTTTTTTTTTTTTTTTTTTTTTTTTTTGTGTGTTTATTTTTTTTTCTTTTTTGTTTTTTCTATATTGGGTTGAGTGCTTCAGTTTCAAATGGATTATATCATGCTATTATGCTGGAATATGCTTAGGAGCTTACATATCAATAAACATTAAGGGTCAACTTATAAATGCAAAATTTGGGGCATTATTGTTAGCTTTGGACGGTGAATCGCCGGTTTTTAATGAACTAAAATGGAGAGAGCTTTGTTTGACTTGGACAGAGTGATGTTGGCATAGATGAGTAATTGGCACGTTGATATGAGGAGTGTTCGTGAGTTAATTAAGGATGAACTCAATGATAAAGTTTTACAGTGCACTAAGGCTACTAATGGGATGACCTTAGCTTCATTAAGTTGCTCAATGTTTAAACGTGGAGCGATGTTTCATTCTAGCTGTGAGTGCAACTGCATGCAGCACACTAAGCTGGGTTCAGACTCGTAGGCTAGTTGATCAATTTGAGCAGCTTTGATGATAAAATATAAGCAGATGGAGAGCTAACAGAGAGCGAGGCTAGCAGGGAACAACAGTATGGCCTGAAGCGTATGTGGTATCTCAAGGAAGTCGAGAGAATAACCTACTTGTTGAAGCAGCCCGAGTAACCTGGAGACCGAGCGGTGCGGGCGTCGAATGGATGGAAATGAGGTCTCCGTGCCACGCGCTGTTGCTCTTGCCGGACGGTCTTTCCGGTTTTGGTCTACTACATAACACGCAGTTTTTGCCTAGAGTCCGGAAGAACAGCAAGCGGTACTGGCCGTCATAACAAGCCAGGCAATGATTGGGGCGTCTTCGCTAGGTGTTAGCCACATGCACTGAAAGCATGACGTTGTGCACGGCTATTTTGTTGCTAGCGCAAGATATGGCATTTGTTGCCTCTCGTACATAATGGAAAAGCTAGAAATACCTGAGAGCATAGAGGAGCGAGGAACCAGCACAAACAAAAAGCATTTGACAGCTCGCAA
>RYFJ01001506.1:0-313514 GCA_003991445.1 Oryza meyeriana var. granulata
CACAGAGAGAGATCAGGCCTACAAAGAACCACTGCCAACATGACGGTGCACCAACCGAAGGGCCGAACGCCGCGTCCACCGGACGGCATGCTTATCCTGTAGTCCGAGAACGACGCCACCTGCTACGCTCGCGAGACAACTACATCCTCCTGTATACCGCCACACAAATACATCAAAGATATACAATGTCAATTCAACGGGTGGAGCTGGTATACTAGGGGAAGGTGGGCGAGGACGAGGAAGCGGCGTCGGGTGGTGGAGAAGGCGAAGTCCTCGCCGGAGACGGGCCCCGGGGACTTGCACGCGAGGTCTAGGTCCTGCGCTATAATCGACTAGCATGATCGCATGCGGGAGTTTGCTTGGCTCCCGCTACGAGTGTGTTGTTCTGTTGCTTTAAATTTCGGCGCCAGGAATAATAACTTGGTTTTTTCTGCATCTAATCAAAGCAATCTGATGTGTCGTGAAAGGAAATGAAACTATTAATCGCACAGCCGCTGTGGAGATGATATCAACTGGGAGAAACTTTGGTGCAGTATCATGCTTGGGAGTTGGAGCTCTTGGCAAGAGATGCGTTGGTTGTTTGGCATTTCTCATCATATGTGTTCGATGGAATGAGAGTAACCGAAAAAATTATAAATATATTTTTTTTACCTTTAATAATATATAACGCCGAAATACAAAAAATTTTAAAACTCGGGAACGCAGCACGGAGTATCAAGGCGCACTGAGGACGCTGGTGCCCCCAGCTCCCCCTACCCTACCAACTTGTCCCTCCCGTAATATCCACGTGCACCAAGCCACCTACCCCCCACCTCCACAGCACACACCCTGGAGCCGTTGTCGCCCCGACTGATGAACAGGGGCACGTCGGCCGTGCTCTCACCCACGATGGCTACGGTCGACGGTACGCGGATTCTCCATCCACCTGGTCGGCAAACGGGACAGGCACAGCACGAGCGATGGCAATGTGTCTGCGAAGTACATTAAGTCAGTTGACTAATAATGATGTCATATGAGTTTATCAGTTATGAGATCTTCAATCATTATAGAAAATTTAATTCGAATAAACTGCTGCTGTGAGTGCTAATACTCTGACTTGATTTCTTCTTCTTCCTCTGTTTCTCTCTCTTTTGCTTGATGTCTCTGGCGTGTGTGCGCCGAACGGATGTGTATGGATGAAGAGTAAAGGAGCTCCGACAACCCTTCTACTGTGCGTTTGGGTGGCCGCAAAAAGGTTTTGTAAGTTGGAGAGCGGGGCCGTCCGCCGTTCTCCTTACAATTCTTTATTATATGCTGCAGCTAGTGGCTCGGGCGGTTCCTTAGCTTTAGGAGGTTCGATTGACAGCACCGATAGGATTACTTCGTTATTTATTCTTACAGCCCGCACTAAAACAACATTCTCCCCTTGATATAGAGGGTTTTACATTTCTAACAGCTCTATTTAGTAATAACAGCTCCCAGCGCACATGTAATACAATAAACAATTACAACGGTATATAAACTACAGACTAATAGTTCACTATAATCTTAAATAAACTCACATCTACTTAGCGGGTGTTGAGTGAAAAAATTAAGTCCCTACTTTGTCAGGATCTAGTCAAAGCATATCACTTATCCATGCCTGCTACATTATTTCTTAAATACAGTTGGTGCAGGTAAGCGTTGTGGTTAGAGATCGCGAAGCATAAATTTAGTATTTATGTATCTCAATCTTTTGTTTGATCCTGGATCTATTCTTTCACAACATGAATTTATGTCAATGTTTTTGGTAGCCTTCTACTTGACTTGTCTGGTACTCTCCGTATTAGATACTTGCAGCTTCATTATCGGAGTCTATAAGTGGTTCTCATGATGATCACACTTTTAATCCTTGGGATAATTCTTGAACATGGCCTGCGCGCGAGGAGAAATGCTACAACATCCTGCTGCCTTGTCCGACGATCGCATGTAAGCGTTGTTTACGAAGCTTTTCCACGCATAGTCTCTGCAACGGTGAAATATCTCGAAGTGGATATCTTGGTGTCTGATCGAACCCGCGAGATAGCGTCTGAATAGCCAAGGACTTCAAGATTATAACTCGTGACTGTATGTAACATGTCATCAATCTGTTTAGTTCATTTGTAAATTAACGCAGAAACTTTCTTGTACTGTCTTCCAGGTGGTCAATCTCTGTTTAGCCGTAGAAAATCTGCCAAGCTGATCTCCTGTGACAATTTGCTCAAGCTCTGGGCGCCGTACAGATTGGTGCTATTACATGTGAAATTCGACAGGGCTGAAGCATAAGTATCCTTTGCTCCATGCTTCTTTAGATCTACCTCTTTCTATGGACTTTGTAATATCCGAATTTATTGCCTTATGATAATGGCAGAGGTGAAGAGGCGGCATATCTTACTCATCAGGTATATCTTTCTAAGATTTGAGATTGTAAGCTTTCTGAGATAGTCTTAGCACTCCTTTGAGAACCCTGTCTCGGGTAAATGATCTCAATGCCCAAAACAGCTAATATGCTCTCATCGTGAGATCTTCTCATTCATTAACTTTGACTAGAAAAGAATCTTTATTTGCAACAGGCGGTTCTTATCGTGCATCAACTAAAATGTCTCAACATAGAAGTCTAGGATGATGACATTTACACTTATATATTTAGGAGATACAACGCTAAATACAGTTGTCCACATCCTCAATTCTCCTAAATCCGAATTGTCTGATGATCTGATCGAATTTCAGGTTCCATTGCCTGGCGCTTGTTCAAGTCATAGATGGGATTTATTAAGCTTGCATGCTAAATGGCCTTTTTCCTTCCATAACAAAGAACCTTGCCGGTTGTGTCATGTAACATTTTCTTTTCAGGTCACCATCTTAGAAATGCAGTTTTTACATCCATGACTGGATCGGAGTTTTAGTCAAATGTGAGCCCACCTAGCCGCAATGAACAATTCTGAATGAGTCTTTCTTAAGAGACAGGAGAAAAAGTTTCAATTATAACAATTCTTTCTCTCTGTGAAAACCTTGGCAACTAGCCTTGCTTTGATCGTTTCGATGTTCCTCTAGAGTCAAGCTTGGTTTTGTAGACCATTTACAGCCTACGGTTTTGGACTCCTTTAGGAACTTCCTACCTGAATTCCATACTTTATTATGGCTATTGATTTTAGTTATCTCCATAGCCTGAAGCCACTATAGATGAATCCTGGTTTTATTGCTTCCTTAAATGAGGTGGGAATCGTCTACCTCCCCCATGTTCTTCATTCAGTGTATACTTCATAATAATCAGGGATGGCAGATCTCCTCACCTCTCCCGCTGTGACTTCTCAAGTTCGTTGCGAGTTTCATTGTTTGTCACTTGAGGTTAGCGATCATTCATTGTGGAGGTTCTTTCTTCATTATTGTGTCACTTAAATCTGTTGAGGCTCCATCACATTATTCTCTCAATATTTTCCTCAACAGAAGGTGTAGTAGAACGGTCAGAAGATTACCGTTCGGCGGTGCTACATACGGTGGCACATTAGATTATGGGATGTTCTGAATAATGGAAATAGTAGTCTCTCGGATTTCGGAGTTTGAATATTAGCTCGAATTTCCTCAAGATTAATTTCCCTTGTCTGTGTAGCTCCCCATTTATTGTCCTCAGAAAGACAGCATGTCTAGTCTCCACAATTTAGTAACCGATCTGGGCAATAAAATCGGTATCCTTTGGATCTCGGATAACCGATAAAATGACAGCTCAGCACAGTCTTAGGATTAATTCTTTAATTGTGCGATTAAATATTCTGGCCTCCGCACGACAGCCCACACACGTAAATAATTGAGTTGTCGTTTTCTTCCGGTCCACAATTCATAGGGGTCTTAGGCACTGATTTACTAGGCACTCTATTGATTTTATGTGTGCAGCTGTTTTAAGTGCTTCAATCCACAGCTTAGGTGACAGAGTAGAGTGATTCAGCATACGCACCAATCATGAGTGTGCGGTTGCGTCGTTCTGCTACCCGTGCGCTCCCACGTTTTTGCTGAGGTTCTCCAGGCATGGAATATTGGGCAATAATCCATGTTGCTGGAGATACAAGGCAAATGGACAGGAATTTGCCCAAATGGAGCGTGTTTCCCGTAGTATTCACCACCGCGGTCCGATCTCACAATTTTAATTTTAGCATTATGCTGATTCTCCATTTCAGCTTTAAATATCTTAAATTTCTCAAGATTTGGAACGGTCGCTTATGGGGTAAATGTAACCATAACGGGAATAATCAAGTTGTGAATGTTATAAATTGAATCAAATCCATCCACAGATGTCAACCGGGAATGGTCCACAAATATCAGTGTGAATTATTTCTAGTGGACTTGAGCTCCTATGTGCTCCTTCTTTATTGTTTTAGTAAACTTTCCCTTAATGCAATCTATGCGATGATCCGCGTCAGAAAAGTCTAAGGGAAGGAGTATCTCTTCTTTTATGAACGTTCAATTCTCCCCCTAGAAATATGGCCTAAGCGACAGTGCCATAATTTCGACGACGTCTCATTTATCACATTCATTACTTTATCATTGCAGGCATTCATTAACATTCAGGACCATGTCATCCAAGAGAGCAAGATAGCTTATCTCGCACGAAGGCAAAGCCAATCACTTTATTCATCTAATTTAATGTAACATATTCTCTTTGAAAAATGACAGTCATAACCAGTTTCGTCAACACTCGAAAGAAATGAGGTTTCTCTTAATTGAGGGAGCAAATAAAACATTATTCAGAATTAATTGTAGCCACTAGGGAGTCTAAGTGCTAGGTCTCCAACGGCCTTCACTTCGAACTCCGCTCCATCAGCTACTCTTAGGATTCGCTCCCCTTTGCTACCGCCTGACATAGTCAATCCCTGCAATGAGTTACAGACGTGCACAGTGGCACCTGAGTCAACCCACAGGTATTAAGGAGAATTCAGAGTAAAATAACTCATTAACATTTGATATTTCATCAATTCTCATTTATACCTTTCTTAGCTAGCCACTCTCGGAAGCGTGGACAATCCCTCTGCCAATGTCCATCTTTACTGCAAAACTTGCAATATGACTTGCAGTGGTGGAGGCAGCTAAAACTTGAGACTGAGGATGCGGCTTTGCTTGAGCAGTGTTACTCCCTCCAGACTATGAGGGTGATATGGCTTCTTTCTGCCACTACCCGAGCTTTGGCCTTGATTTGTTTTCCGCTCTGCCGTTAGCATGGATGAGGTTGAGCTGATCTTTAAGTTTCTGCTTATCAGCCTTTTGTCGCTCTTCCTCTTCACACTGAGTGGGAGATCAATTCTGCTACGGGTCCACTTCTATTTTTGAGTATTATAATTAATCTTAAAGGGACCATAGTCAGGACAAGAGAGTTCAATATGAAATGCACTAAGAAACCTTCAGACAATTCCATGTCCATGGTCTTTAGTGTATGTGCCATATGAGTCATCTCAAGGATGTGCTCTTTCTTACACCACCTTTGCCATCATACTGGCTGGTGATCAGCTTACTATATTAAGGTACTGCATGACTCTTAGCATGAAGTCTTAAAGTTCTCTCAATATTTGCCAAGTACGTCTTAACATCGTTTGAGTTCGTAATCCTCCAATAATTCCTGGAAGCGATAGTACTCTTGATGTACATGAGAGACATTCTGTTGGACTTTTTCCAAAGAGGCTACTTTTTCTTCGTAACTCCACTTGGTATTATCATAAACTTCCTGGCTCATTTCGTCAGTGTACATGGGCTCTCTCAGGGGATCCTCTCTTAGTGCTAAGTCATAGTCCAACATGCCAAGATTCAATAGCACATCGTTCTTCGCACTCAGCGAAATTTGTTCCATCAAGGGGTGTAACAATTTTAAGCGACCCCAATGCTGAAAATAACCAATAGAAAATATTAGTAAAATATTGCATGTGATTAATTGCGTTGGCTTCAATTAATCACATGCGATGATAGGCTCCTTTTCTGAAATTTAATCACCGTTGGGACAGAAAAAATTTAGAAAATATATGAAGTGACAAAAAAAATAATCCTTAATTACATCACTGTTGGGCAGAAATAATTAAGGAAATAATATTATTAATTTATTTGACATGAAATTATAATTAACGTTGATCAAAAAAATAATTTCACATCATAAATATTCTCTAGCAAAACTTCCCGTTGGTTCCATTCAGCTAGAAATAATTTTCAGAGTGCTTAGAATAATTTTCCATAATTTTTCAGCATTTTTAATGGCCAAGAAAGCATATAAAGGGATTTCTGTAAATAACAAATGAATAAAACAGTGGGAATTGATTTAATTTCAAGCGCGGGCGCGCGCGCGGGCGCGGCGCGGGCGCGGGCGCGAGCGCGAGGCGCGGGGCGCGGGCGCGAGCTCAGGGCGCGATGTCGGCCGTTCCGTTCGATCCAGATCGAACGGCTACGGTCATCCCCGCATCTGATTTTGTTAGCGCCGTCCGATTCAATCCGACGGCTGAGATTATTTTTTTTCACCGGGTCAAAGCCATCGGCTGTCGGCGGCCGAAGCCCTAACCCTATCCCCGGTCGATCCCCTTTTCTTCGCGTATTCTTCCCGACACGCTCGACGAGCAAGCGGCGGCGGTGACGGCGACGGCTATGGCGACGACGCGCCGAGCGAAGCAGCGGCGACGACAGCCAATGCCCGTCTTTCCTCTTCCCCTTCCGTCCCCAGTTCTCCTCCCCGTGCGCAACAGCAACACCGAGGCGAGCCTCGGTCTCGCGCGGCCGAGCGACGGCGCGAGACCGGTCTGGGGCAGCGGGATGGCTTAGCGGCGAGGCGAGGAGGTAGTTCCCGAGGCACGGATGCGAGCACATCGGCAGCGAAGACGACGAACCGGGTAAGATAATCCCGATTTCATTGTATTCGCGTTGATTTTGGGTCTTATTTAAATTAGGGTTCTTCGGATTTGGGGATTTTGATCTTTGCCGAGTTAATTGATGATGACTTCACTAAGGGATGAAGATTTTGGGATTAAATTCTAAGGGGCTTGGCTCTGATACCACAATGTTGGAGAAAAATAAAATTACAGTGTTGACTAAAATTGATTCACTGAGTTTATCCCCTTAGAAATTCAATCACCTATGCGGAAAATTAATTCTAATCACTGACCTGCTTGTGAAGCCATCTTGACTTGATTTCTTCTTCTTCTCTGCTTCCTCTTCTTCTTGATGCTTCTCTGCGTGTGTGCGCCGACGGATGTATTGATGAAGACGTAGAAGGACCTCACGAACCCCTTCTAGTGCGTTTGTGGATCGGGCACAATTAGGGTTTGTAGTTGGAGACCGAGCGGCGTCCCGTTCTTCTCCAATTTCTCTTTTATATGTGCACTAGTGGGGCTCGGGGGTTTCCTTCGGTTTAGGAGGTTCGGTTGAATCCACCGATCACGGATTCTATTCGTTATCTTATCTCTAAGCCGATAAAACAACCAACAGGATGCAGCTCTGCTCGCTCGCTACCTCTCGCCAGAGCGATCAGTTAATGGAAGCCTCCTTCCCTGTCTGCGTCGTCGCCGGCTAGCTTCAACCTTCAGCGTTGCCATCGCCATAGCTGTTCGTGCAAAGACGCTGTCGCTGCGCACGTAGTACAGATATAGTAGTTGTACTGTTCATCATGCACGCCATACTCCTTGCACTGTACTGGCGTTAGCTAGCTAGCTAGCTGTAAGGGCACTCCCAATGCAAGAAACTATTAGCAGTTTCTATAGCATAGGACATTGTACCAAGAAACTATTCTTCCCAGTGTAAGATTTTCTATTGCATGGGACTTTAGTAGTGATAGAAACCATATTTGCTCTCCCAACGCGGTTATAGTAGTTTCTTGTCCATCGATAACCGTGAAGACCCAGTTTCTTAGTTAGACTTGGTTTCTTGGATTTTGCCTCTCTCTCCTCATTAAATCACTTGACACATTAGCAAAACATCAGTAAATTGCCAACGTGACAGTGCAATTAATATCTATAGAAACTACCATGGTTTCTGCATTGAGAGTGTCCTAATACATGCACAATGCAGCAGGCAGTGCATGCATGTATGCTGCCTCGAGTAGCTAGCTCCTAGTCCTGGTCACTTTTTTGCTCGGTGCCGCGACGTGGATTCGTGGTACCGCGTCCGGTGTCGCCCGGAGGAGACGCCATATTGCGGTCCCGCATGAGGTCGACGTGGTGCCGTGGATATATATTTTTGAAAAAAATTTTGTGCGTATATATATTTGTAAAAGATAAAAAAATAATATTTTTAAATTTTTTTCGAGAGCTACCTAGTACTTAAAGAGAGATTGTTCTAACTGATAGAGACAGAGCAAGGTGTGAAGTGCTCATCAGACTATTCAGATTGTTGTATTGGTGTTCATACCATGGAGAACACCGTAAAAGTTGTCTAGTAATTAGGCCCTTCTCACCTTTTCCATCCTACTATTTGGCCTTGCCAGATGCTGATCAAACTGTTGAGAAACCTGCAGGATGGCATTGCTGAACTCTGAACCTTTAGATCCAAACAGGAAAACCTGAATCACATTTTAGCTGATGTAGAGAAACGATGATTAATCTCTCTGATCTGATCAACCATTAATTAACACAGATACGCCAGATGATGATACAGGAATACACGATATTTATTAACGAGGTTTAGCTGAAGCCTAATCCCCAGGGCTCTAATTATGGGTACTTCTTACCAATCAACATAGTATATATAGCCGCTACGAGTCTATGTTTCTCCGTCATCCTCTCCTTGTCTACACTGTGGTGCCCCCCTCTCTATTTAAAAGGGTTGTCGAGTTACAGAGTCCGACGTTAACTCTAACACCCACCACCTAATTCAACTTCAAATCCAATATAACCTAATAGGACTAGTATATTCAATACGTATTCTAACACACATACATATGAATACATCAACATCATGGACAGAAGTTTGCAAACAAAAGCGTTGCAGGATCACCTGAACGGACAAACGAGCCAGCACAGACTTCTGCAGGCTGTCCTATTTTCTTAACCAACCTACCGTGCTATCATCACCCAACGTTATCATAGAACAACCTTAACTTGTCATTATCTTAGCACCACCGTTAATTATCTTAATCTAATTAATCACCAGCCGGTCTGAGCACTAAACAACGCAAGCACTTGTTCAGAACGGAGCACCCATATATGAAACTATACATTCAGAGTTAACATGCTCATCGATCACAAATTCACAAGGTGAATTCTGAGAAGAAACAGAGAGCGTAGGAGCAAAATGGCCAAGTGTTGCTGGTTACAACGGCTTCTTCCTCTGCTCATGCTCTTGGCCTTGTCGCCGTGCGAGGGAAGCTCCGGCGCCGACCCGACCGCCGGCTTCGCCGCCGTCGAGCTCACCGAGGACAAGTTCAAGCTGCACAAGCCGTACGACCTGCCGCCGGAGCAGCGGTACGAGTTCCGCGGCGGCGTGCGGCGGATGTGGGTGCTCTGCACCGACCGCCCCTTCAGCCCCGGCAGCACCACCAAGCCACGCTCCGAGATACTCCTAAACGTAATCCACATCATTTCAAATTTAGATTTTTGGACTTAATTTGTTTTTTTTTAACAGATTTGTCCAAACTTACTGCCAAATTTGTGATAATTTGTCCTGTCTTTATTTTGTTTGGAGCAGAAGACGTACACTTCGGGGGTGTGGCAATTCGAGGGGCACGGGTACGTGCCATCGGGCACGACGGGTGTGTCCATCATGCAGGTGTTCGGTGCGTCGGGGCGCAACACGACGCTGATGCTGCACGTCTACGGCGGCCGGCTGATGTACTACCACGACGATGCTCGGGTCGTCGACGGCGACATCTACGACAGGTGGTTCAGGCTAAACGTGGTGCACGACGTCGACGCGGGGACGCTCACCGTGATCGTCGACGGCGAGGAGAGGCTCGCCGTCGCTGGACACGGCGGCTACAAGCATTACTTCAAGTTTGGGGTGTACGTGCAGTCGGAGCCCTCGCACTACATGGAGTTGCGGTGGAGAGACGTCAAGGTGTACACCAAAATTCTAGACTGAAATATAGTCTGTAATCAATTTGATCAACTTTTTTTTTTCTGATGATGCAAACAAAATAATCTGAATTTTCTGGTATATTTTTCCCAATCTGATCTAGAAGGAACTAGGATTTGCAATGTCACGCGGTTATCTTATGGTTATCATAGTTATCACGTCCAATAATCTTCTCATCTTTTGAAACCTCACGGTTTTTTCGCTGTGATACTACCAGGTAGCAATAACTCCCACCAAAACGGTAAGAAAAACCAAAGAAACTGCATTTCGATTTGTCAAAGTGATTAACCAACAACGAACAAAAAATCTCGATATCATGAGAAAAAATTAAATACATAGATTAATGATACGGTACGTTTATCTGCCCTGAGATAATCCAGTAATAATAATTGGTAGTGGTCCATGAGGTCGACACGGGACGTTTGCCGTGTTCATCGGCAGGGAGGAGCAGGGGGAGGCTCACTGCCGCGGGGCACGACGGCTACTTACACCAAAACTGTGAACTGAAACCAATATGGTGTAGTGTTTAGCAACGACTCGCATGCGGAAGGTGATTCGCACATCTCTTGCCGAGCCTCCACCTCAGCCGCCACTCTGATCCCCTTCTTCCTTCGTCTCCGGCGTTCGCGCCGGTGATAAGGGGAGGGGGATCCCATCTCTATTTTCACTTAAGTAAGTTTTAGGGTTTCTTTTGCGTAAGGTTTTTATAGATCTATTAACAGGTCTAGGGGTTGTTTTTCATGGTGTCTATGAAGTTGGATTTGTTTAGATTTTTTTATCTTCCTGGTCTCTTTATCGGTGGCTACTTCATATTTAAGGTCCTGGACGAAGACCTAAAGATTGTTGTCCGTCGGATTGTTGATGGTTCAATCGGCAACACCGTCTTTAGGGTCCAAGGCACCAATGTATTAGTGATGCCAGTTTGAGGATCTACTAGAAGAACAAAGATAATTTCTATTCTTGATATTATACTTTTGTGTGTATTGGAGTTGGTTAGTATCGTGGTTGCGCTTATTTGCTCATATCTCTTGGACCGTTCTAAGATTTTGAGTCTTTTTTTTTTGTTATATCTTATATGTCCTTTTTTCAATAGAAGGGTTGTAATTATCTCTTTTATTTAATATGCCCTGGTTATTGTAGACTGAAATAAGGGTATGACATATCGCCAATAACGAAATGGATCAAATGCCATTTTCTGATCCAGACAAAGTAAAGTGAGTTTCTGTTTATTTTTTCCCAGTTTTTTTTATAGTTCCCAATTTATCTTATATAAGGAACTGCATTTGTATTGTCAAAGTGATTAACCACCACCACCACCAACAACAAAAAGCTCAATGTCATCAGGCAAATTAAATACATGGATTAATGGATACAGTACATCTATCTGCCCTGAGATAATCCAGTAACAATTAGCAGTAGTACATCACCTGTTCGACCGAATTAACATTCTTAACCAGAAAAAAAAAGAACAGAAGCATTAAAAAACAAATTAATTAACACATGGCTTAAACCAGTAATTATAATCAGCTCAAATTAATCCTCACTTTCTTCCCGCCATTCTGATCTGCGTGCGCGCCAACCAATTGTTATGTCCGCCTCCTGGCCATGGAGGTGGCGTTGCCGTCGAAGAGCTCGTCGATGATGGCCTCGACGTCGTCGGCGCTGAGCTTGACGTACTTCTCCGTCTGCCTCCCGGCGCTGAAGGTCTGCGCGAAGCGGCCGAGGAAGGAGCGGTAGGCCGGCACGACGACGGCGGCGATGGACACCCTCAGCTCCGACTGCAGCTGCTCGTCGCTCACCACCCACGCCCCCTGCGTCCTCTGGATCTCGTCCATGGCCGCGTTGAACTGCTTGAACCTCTCCTTGAGCACCGGCTTCTGTACCGACCCCTTCACCGTCAGCACGCCGTCGTCGCGGAGCAGGCGGAGCACGCGGCTCCACGTCTCCCGCTGGTAGTTCTTGTGGTACTGCCTCAGGTTGGTCGACTGCTTCCTCGCCCACGCCTCGCCGAGCATCGCGTTCGTCTCCGGCGACCCCCTGATCTTCTGCAGCATGTACCGACCGTTGTTCATCAGGAAGATGTTGCTCAGCGACGGGTCCTTGTACAGCCGCGACTTCCCCTCCAGGTTCCCGTGGAGGAGCTCCATCACCTCCATCAGCTGCGCCGCGAACGGGTTGCCTCCGTCGCCGTCGCCGCCGCCGCCGTCTCGGTGGTTCCCGTGCTCGCGGAACACCTGCTCCAGCGTGCTGTTGTACTCGCACGCGTACTTGAGGTAGTTCATCACGTAGCGGGTGAGCGGGTGGACGGCGCCGCCGGGGACCGGCTGCTTCCCGGCGTCGGCGCGGATGGAGCTCTCGAGCTCGCGGAAGTTGGTGGCGGCCGACTCGCCGAGGCGGGAGCGGACGGCGTTCAGCTCCTCCTTGAGGTCGGCCAGCGCGGTACTGCTCTTGCCGTCGTCGGCGGGGTCGGCGGCGAGGAAGGCGTCGATGACCGGGGACGCGTCGCGGATGGCCTCGTACATGTCGAGCACCTTGAAGAGCTTCTCGCCGGCGCGCTTCGTCATCGCCACCGCCTCCGTGAAGTTGAGCATGTGGAGCATGACGCAGCGGGCGAGATCGGCGAAGATGCCCCGCCCGACGGCGGCGTGGCGGCCGGCGAAGACGCGGCAGCAGAGGTCGTGCTCGGTGGAGAGGCCGACGTTGATGGTGTGCCGAAACGCCTTGGTCCACGTCGCGATCTCCACCTCCAGCGCCTCCCACGTCATCTTCACCACGTCGTCGATGCACGCCTTCTCGTACCCGAGTGCGCGCAGCGACGCGTCGAACGCGTTCCGGCGAGCCACCAGGAACATCTGCGTGCACTCCGTCACGTACCCGGCGGTGACCATGGCGTCGGCCATGGACCGGAGCCGGTCGACCGTCTCTGGCGGGTACAGCGGCGCGGTCTCCCCGACTACGGCGGCGGCGTCCCCCGCCGCCGGGAGGACGCACCTGTCGGGCTCGTGCTGCACCTGCTCGAATGACGGCGGTCGCTTCATCGTCTTGCCGCCGTCGCCGGCGTTGGCCGGCTTGGGGACGCGCGGGTCGTCGAGCAGAGCGAGGAACTCGTCCTCGAGGAACGCCATGGCGCGGTGCAGCACGGCTGTGACGCGATGCGCGCCGGCGGTGTGCTTGTTGCCGCTCCCCTCCGGGCTCTTCGCCAGCGACGCCGCGAGCGCCGCGATGCGGGAGATCGCGGCGAGCAGCGCCCGCGGCTCGCCGTTGGAGCCCGTCGCCCACCTGTCCGCCGCCGACTCCGACTGCGCGATCTCCATCTCGACGGAGGAGGCGAACCTCTCCAGCGTCGCCTCGCTCACCGCCTCGCCACCCTCCTGCCCGGCGATGAACGCGTCGATCTCCACCGACAGCGCGGCGAGGTCAGGCTCCCCACCATCCCCTCCCTCACCGTCACCTCCGCCACCGCCACCTCCCTCACCGCCGCAAGGAGCACCATCACCGGCGCGGCCATCTCCCTCGTCCTCCTTCTCACACTCCTCCTTTATGGCGACGCCGGCGGGCACCGGGTGCAGGTCCCTCCTAACCTCGTGGCGCTCCCCTTGCCGCGCGGCGGCGAGGGAGAGGTTGCGGTCGATGGCCTCCCGCGGCTTGGCGGCGTCGTCGTCGCGGGAGGTGGCCGACGAGAAGCTGCTGGACTTGTGCGGCGCCTGGCTCCGGCTGTCCATGTCTCGTCGGCGCAGCGGCATGGCGAGGGGCGTAATGGTCAATGGGTGGCGCGCGTGCACGGCGAGGGGGAGGTGGCATGCAGAGGCAGAGGGGAGGAGGAGGCGGCGAGGTGGTGGCGGGAGAGACAGGCTTGGGGTGGGTGGCCGCGAGTTGAGGCGGGTACGTGCGCGCCCTGTTTGAATTGGTCTTAGCTTTCTGATTTAGCTGGATGGAATGAGAGGTACAGGTGTCCCTCCCCTCCACGAATTTCGAGTGAAAAAATGGGCAGTGTGTTGAAAATGAGAACTTTGTTACTATTACAAAAGCTATTTTTCTGATAATGGAAATCAATCCCAAATTTGTTATTGATTAAACGTTTGATTTTTTAGATTCTGTCAAACAACAATGCTAGCCGTTGGATAGAATTTTAAGATTTAGGACAGGAGAAGCGAGTTCCAAGTTGTACTTTTAACTTATTGTAGTTACACTTTAACTTATTGTATTTGCTATTATTAATTTGTGTAACTCAGTTATAAATATGTGCAGCTATATTTAATGGTTTGTATCTTGATATTTGGATACAGAAAAAATTATTTGATAGATTTATTTTTTTTAAACGTTTGATCAATAGACGGTCCCAATCCAGCCTATACATTACAAAAAAGTTATTTGAACTTTTGGATCTGTAGCAAGTTCGGCAATTTTCATGGTTTCTGCACCTAGCTCGGTTTAGCCAGACAATTTTTTTTGGAATTGCTAAAAAATCGTCGCAAGTATTTTTTTCTAAAAAAACTTTTAAATATAATTATAGTATAATTTTAGTGCAATAATACTGTAGCTACATTGTAACTTGTAAACTTTCTATTTTTGAATTGTAAGATCACATCGAGATTTGTGTGGAAAGAATGTCAAAAAAATCGTGCCGTGCGGTTTTTTGATGTAATTATAGTGTACACTATAATTGTCAATTATACTATAGTTACATTTAAAAGTTTTTTTACAAAAACTTGCTGTAGTTTTTTAGATAGTATCGGTTTTTTTTTCAGTAATGAAAGCCAATCCAGCCTAGTTTCATGGGATACGTCCCAATTTATGCTAGAATTTATGAGTTAGACTAGGAGTGTGTTGTTTGGGCAGAATGCTCTCTGATGGAATGGCCATGGTGGCAAGGACATGCTGCCCACGAAGCCGTTTTGACTACTCCTACAATAGATGCTCAATCAAATTTAAAAAACGGGGAAGAGGTGTGCACGAACAAACGTGCATGTTTTTTTTTTGGTCTCGAAAATTAAGAGTCAATGCTCATGGTTGACAATTTTCTACATTTTATCATCCGTTTGAAAGCTGCAGCGTCCTTCCATAAATTCGTCTATGTGGTACTTTAGTTTACAACGAACAAATATACAGTCAAATTAATGGGTACACACAATATCCAAATTACCTGTTGATCTAATCCTGTCCAGTCTGTTCTGAAGATGCGAAGGCGAAGATGGCCTTCAGCATTCAGTGGTGCACACAAAAGTGATGGAAAAATGGTAGCAACATCTTAAACAATCTACATTCAAAATGAAGAAGTTACAACAGAAATGAACACTGTAAGTCTATAAACCTTTGTTGTCCTTTTCTTGACAAGGGAGCCCAGACGCATAGCCTCATGTACTGGACAATATTACAGTGAACTGGAGGAGGCAAGGCTAGGCTAGGGTACCAGATAGACAATATAAAAGCAAAGGGTACAATACCGAAAAACAAATCTAAAATCTTGCATCTTTTATTCTCGCTTTGATCTTTTGGAAATTACAAGATTGGAAGTCTGCAGGGTGATCACCGGGTGCTTTCCAGGGAGGCCGTCTCCACCCTTGCGGATGAAGGCATTTCTATTTTTCGGCTTTGGTATGTCATGGATATCCATCACTTGAATTGTCCTCTGCTTTTTTGCTGCGAAAATAAGATGAGGGAAAATGTTCCTTCATGTGCCATTTTTATGAAAATAAAATTACATATAATGAGCTATTAATCCTTCTATATATGCCTCTATGTCTAATTGTCTATGGCACATTGCAGCAAAACATGAACAGTATGTCATGAAGTTATTACCATTTTGTGCTTCCTGGTAGTTTTCCTGGAGCCTCTTTCGGGCAGAATCAAGCTTCTCAAGATCCATAAGAGTATCTTTCTGCTCCCTCATAGTCCTCTGCACAGGGTATTTACGAATAGCAGTCAAAATGTAGACACTGTTTTTGCAATAGATAAGAAGAGAAGATTCAGAGTCATGTACACCCTAACATCTTCTCTCACTGCAAGTGGAACGTGGGCAACTTTTTCACTATTTTGTATGATAAGATCAATGTGCAGTAAGTGGTGCCTAGCAAGGCATCTTTAGTTAAAGGATGCCCACATTTGGGGTCCATGCTGATGGAAGTTGCTCTAACTTTTTGTTTAGGGGAACCTTTCTTAATATATTCTAAACAAAACAAAGAGCATAATCTCTGTACAATAATAACAAACAGGTTTAATAAAATAAGAGGATGGTATGATTAGCCTTACAGCTGGAGCAGACGAGCAAGTAGTAGAATAGCTGATGCTGTTGTTCTGCTTGTTATTATGATATGTAGGTGCTGGGCTTGTTCTGCGCTTCTCCATCATTGACTCGACACCATTATTATTGCTAGATCTCTCTGAACTCAAACCATCTGGTGTCCAAATAAAAGTTCCATTTAGTACAGTATGAGATCTTCGAAGCAAAGAAACGCTGCCTAGAGGCGAAAAGAGTAGATGTGGGAACTCACTGTACCTCTGTGAGCTGGGAGAATACTTGAAGTCTGAAACCTGCAACGGCATATCGATGACAGAGGTGTTAATGAACCGTTTCATGTTTTTGTTAGCACTTTTCATCCTTTCTTTTATAAGACTTAAGCAAAGCATGGTTATCATGCAATGGAATGTGGCATTTTAGTTAAACTAACAATTGAATGAACTGGGCTAGGAATATTTCTCGCACAATAGTGCCTACCAAAGCTTTCTCCAGAGAAGTTTAAAAAACCTAAAGGTAGTGATGTAGTGTGATGAATCAAATTATCGGGCATTGCTAAGCAGGAACAACAGTGCTTGCCAACATTGGATTGCTGAAGAGCAAGTTACCTGAGTATTTTGGTAGCTCCTGCCTTGGATTTTATCAGGGGTCACCATCAGCTGCTACCATGAAATGAATGACATCAATCAAAGTTATCACCTAAAACAAAAACAAATCTAGAAAACTCTCAAACAAAACACAACCGCCTACTTAGAACTGAGCTGCCACCGTCGCCACCGGAGTTGTGCAGCCGCACCCAGTCATCCACTATCTCCTTCCATTTCCTTCAGAGGAGCGCACAAGAACCAAACAAAACGAAAATCGGAACAAGATTTCATCACCACTAAATGCATCAGACGTATACTTGGCGAAAATCCGCTTGTCTATACCCGACGAGCAGCTTCACAAGCTGCCGGACTTCGCCGGAGGGGTGCTTGCGCAGGCCGTTGACATGGCGGCCGATGTCCGTCTCCTGCACAATCAGAATTCAGAAACACAAACTTTTCACTCCTTCATCTGCTCCAAGAAGCAAGCACCCAATCTCAACTTATGCAGGCCGAAGAATAGCGAATCAGAAAAGAAATGGGCGGAAAGGTGAGCTTCCTCACATGGAGAGCCTTGTAGGTGATGTCCATGTCTGCCAGGCTCTGCAGCAAGCTGACCAGCTCGTCCTCCGACGGTGACGAAACCATACAGACGTACAGTTTGTAACAGAAGACAGTGATGAGCTAAAATCGTACACTGAAGCCAAATCGGTAAAAATGGGATCTTTAAGGACCTGGTCGGGGTCCTCCAAGAAGTCCCTGATCGCCAGGATATAGCTCTCCATGCCGGGGCCGGCGCCGCCCTCGTCGTCCGCGCCATCGAGGCCGTCCACGTCAGCCTCCTCATCGGGCGATGCCAGAGAGGCCGCCGCCGCCGCGGCCTCGGCCTCGGCCAATCTCGGCTGGTGCTGAGCGTCGCAGCCACGGCAGCGGCCGGCGGCGGCGTAGAGCCGCTCCACGATGCCGTCACAGCGCGCTCGCAGCTCGGCGGGGCGGTCGCGCGCGGCCGAGGCAAGGGCGGCGTCGACGAGGTCCCACACGTCGGCGCCGCCCCCGAACGCGGCCAGCGCGCGGCGGAGGCGCCCGTCGGGGTCCATCCGCCCACCGGCGATCGCCGAACCGGGTCTCCGGACACTGCCCAAGATCCGATAAGGCAGAACCTCCGAATTTACTTAAAAATTTACGCAAGTACAATTGATTGATGGGTTTAGGGGCTGAGAAAGTGAAGTTGCATTTTTAACTTGCTGTAGGTTTTATTATCGATCACGTGTAATTTAGTTATAAATTTATGTAACTCGGTTATAAATACATGTAACTCCATATAATTTATCGATCACGTATAGCTTTTGTTATAAATTTATACAAGTACAATTGATTGATGGATTTATTTTTTTAAATGTTTTATCAATAGTAGGTCCCTTGTTTATTTAGATACAGATTGTTTGTTTGGTTATGATTAAGAGCTCTCTTGAACGCATGAATTTTACAGAAATTTGGTAGAAATTAGTTCAATTCCTGTAAAAATTCTCTAAACTAACTCCGTTTCAAAGGAGGACAGGAGAAAATTATCAGATTACTATGATTTGGCTTAGTTTGTCCTTCCAGTTCTATATCTGCATACATGTGTTATGCATTTTATTTTTTTAGAAAAGGTTTATTTTGCAACCATTAACTCTTTTGAAAGTATATAAATCACTCCACACTTCAAATTCTTTAAGGCCATTTAAAAACGAAAAAATATACATCATTAGTCATGATGGGTCTTACGATGGTATAAATCGACTAATATTAAAATTGTTATGTTCGAACAATAAATAATTGTATATTAGGCAATAAATGAAAGAGCCGTACAGCTAGAATTTGATGAATATGAGAGGATAAGCTTGGGCTTGACAGATCTAGCTTTAATGCCATTGTTCCAGATCTACGATATCGAGCTCAAAGAAGGCTACCGTCATCTAAATTCACTGATATGATTAAAAAACCATGCACCACTCCATAGGTGGTCGTTGTCATCGCTGTCATCACTCTAGACATCGACATTGTAGTTGTGTTAGGTTGCACACTCAAACATGCTCTCGTTTAGTTGGTCAGCTATCTCTAATGCGGTTTAAGGGAGGGCTCAAGGGGACGGTTGTGGCATATATGCAAGATAAAGTTTGTGTTGTATAACAGTAAGACATTTTTCCTCTTGTTAGCCACCACCATCAAATAAGAGGGAGATGGTGTTATCTAGCAAACATATAATGACTACAATAAGGAGAAACCATGAGTCCATGGAAATGACTTTCTTGAATCGAATAAAGATATCTGTCGGAATAGTAGAAGTAGAACATGATTTGGGTTATAATTAAGTTATACTACTTAAACAGGAACCTATTGATAAGTAGAAAAATTAATTTTAAAACCGTAAAGCTAGGCAAAAGTAAACATAACATGGACAATATCAATATTTGGTTTCTATCAAGTGGGATCAAACTTGATTCACCTAAAAGATCATGCTGTCTGCTCATACATTCTCATATCCAAACTAGTAAGGCTTGGAGAAGACGGTGATGTTCCTCCACCGTGACTCCATGCACCTAGACACATCATGGTGCTGTACATAAACCCCAAACTTGAAGTAGTGTGATGCACTCGGTGCCACAACGGTGGCTACCCTCAGCTCCCCATTGATGTATATGGCAACCGTTGATGCTCTAATGTCATGGACCACGTTAAGTCGGAACCACCTGTCGTATATATAAGTCTCGACAACCTGTCCACTGTAGTAGTGCAACGTACCATTGTAGACGTGTAGCATCATTGTGGTGGCGTGCGCGCCACCATCCTCATTATGGATTTGCATCACTGATATCCCAGATGTCCGTGATGGAACATACCCGTATCCTTCAAATTGCCACACTCCCCATGAGTAGTCGTGTCCCTTCCATGAGCAATAAAGACATAGTTAATCCATTTGCTACCACCAAGTCTATGCTTATAGCTAGAGCAGGGGAGTGTTTTTTTTTCTTGAAATTTGAAATTCGCATGCTAAATTGCTATGAAATCTCACAATCTATAGAGCCTTGGTTTGCCATGTAATACTCGTACGACTTCTCGGTTTTTTTTAAATTGCTCAGGCTTCTGTTTCACTATAAATTATTTAGATAATAGAATTAATTTTGGTCTTTGCTTCAAAGAAGCTATAACCGGTTATTACAAAGGATACAGATCGAACGATTGTGAATTATAAAATCACAGCTTGACTAAAAATAAGAAAACTATTTAGAATACTAGCCTAAAGATAAAGATAACATCTATTGTTAAACTTCTATCCATAATTGGCGAGAATCTGTATAGCTGTTATTTCAATTCAGGGTCTCGCAAGTTTCACTATAGTAGTTTGAAAATGCTGGCAAACTTGAAACTTATCACCTCGCTCAGTTAGACCTAACGATTATGCCAGCTAGAGCTTGATCGAACTACCTTGTCAATTAACGTATGCATGATCAGAAAAATACGTCGAGCTAGTTATTAAGAAGATAAGAGTAGTTTCGCGTCACTTACGGCGAGGCGGACTTCTGTCCTGGGGTTGGTGGGGGTAACAGTGTTGAAGGGCTTGTCGTCGGCGTACACCCAGAACGTCCGTACCCCGGCGCCGGCGTCGTAGCGGTAGCGCTGCTCCTGCGGCACGTCGTAGGGGCTCTGCACCACGAAGTTGCCCTCCGGCAGGTCCACCTTGACGAACCCGGCTGTGAGTTCATCGCCGGCGGCCGTCGACGCCGCGACCACCACCACCGTGCACAGGAGCGCCGCCTGGGCCGCCGCGCACAAGGCGCCGGCGGCGATGAGACGAGACGAGCCGGAGAAGAAGAAGACGGAGCGAGAAGCCGGCATGGTCGATGATTCTATTGGGCTTCAGAGATATGCTGTGTAGTAAGATTGGATTTACGTGGTAATTAATGTACTGGATTTGCCGTCAATATGGCGTTAGCCTGCAGCGGCCTGTTTGCTAGCGATTAATTAGTATGGAGACGGCAATGAATCTGCATGCAATTATGCAAACCTCCATTGGAGAATGGCCAAACTTAACACGGATGGTTAATGCTCGGCCGGTCGCGTATATTTCCCGGTTCATGTGCACAGCCTTTCTGGAGTCCATATGTTCAGAGAGCGTATTTCAGCATTTTTCGAGCCTATTTTAGCCTTTTTTTTTTGTTCAGAGGCTCTTGGCCCACGTAGCTATTTGAGTAGGCTTAGACTATGGTCCAACACTTCTCCGCTAATTTTTCAATGTTTTAATATAAAAACTTTACGCATATAAACTTTTGAAATAGAATCTAAATGTTTCTATATAACTTTATGTATAGAAACTTTCAATATAAAAACTTTCATCAAATGAATTTAAAATAAATCTAAACAATAAGTTAAAAATGAGAAAGAAAAGATTATATGAACTTCGTATCCGGCTTAAATTGATCAAGTAGAAAGTAGGCTAAAAGCACACACGGGAGGAAAATTCGTTCTCGCGCACGCATATATACGTTTTAGAGGAAAAACGATGCTAAGAAAAGGGAAAGCAAACACCATTAAGCTTAACCAGAAAAGGAAAGGAGATAGAAGAGATAGATTCATGCGTCGAACATGCATGCATTAGAGTTTTCGAACTTAAACACATTTATATGCATTAGACAATATTATCCTAGCTAGCTTTGGCAATTATTTTGAGACCTTGACGCTGCCATGAAAATATGTGTACTACATTAGGCCATGGTGGACTGTGGAGAGACACGAAGAGGAAGGAATATGCTGGGTTCAGCGAACTAAGAGGGAAACGATTTCTTTCAATTTTCTTGACATCACCGAAATAAGTTTTTTTATTGTTTCGGTGCTACGGAAATTAAAATAAAAATTCATTAAATATTTTCATACCTAGAGAGTATATCAAAAATACTCCTACACATTTGATATTTTTTCCTTCAAGGCTGGAGTTATTGTTTGATAATTGTTTTAACAAATTTGCTATTGATTAAATGCTTGATTTTTTGGATTCTGTCAAACAACCACGCTGGCCGTTGGATAGAACTTTGAGATTTAGGGTGGAAGAAGCGGGTTACAAGTTATATTTTTAACTTATTGCAGTTGCACATTTAACCTGTTGTAGTTGATATTATCGATCACGCTTAACTTTAGTTATAAATTTGTACAACTCAGTTATAAATATGTGCAACTATACCAAACTCGTAACTTTAGTTATAAATTTATGAAACTCAGTCATAAATATGTGCAATTACAGTCAATTGATGGATTTACTTTTTTAAACGTTTGATCAATAGATGATCCCTTGTTTTAAAATATTTAATAATTTCATAGGGATAGTGTGTATGTGTGTATTCATAGGGATGAGCGCATATTCGTATATATGAGCGTCCATGTTTTGCATAAAAGCGTATACTACTCGAGAAAATTAGCCAAATTTTGAGAAGGTTACACCCGAAACAAAACCAATTTGGAATGCGCCGTGCGAGTATATTTAGAAATGGGCCGTCTGTTGGCGGGAACTGTACGCGATCATGGGAGGCCCAAGAAGCCGTCTGTCATCGACTCATCGGCGTTGAAGCCACGCGACGCGGCATTTATCAGCGTATTAGGTAGCGTTCGGTGCTTAAAAAAAAAGTAGCGTTCGGCTGTGTGTGTTATGTAGAAAATTTGCTCGTTTTATATGAGCACGCTTTCAGACTACTAAATGGTATGTTTTTATAAAAAAATTATATTTAAAAGTTATTTAAAAAAAATCAAATAAACAGATTTTTTAAATTTATAATAATTAAAATTTAATTAATTATACGCTAATAACTTTGCGTACGCTGAAAATTTCGGTCAAAGACGTAGCTCCGAACTTAGCCTTAGTACTATATCTTATATTAGTATTAAAACTTAAAAAAATTGGTAAGGTCTTAAACCAAATACCACACAAACTTATATTACCTTACCATGTTCCGTATGTTCTTTTTGAAAAAAAAAATAAACCAACCAAATTTTGGAAAGGTTACACCCGAAATACGAAATTAGAACAATTTAAGATGGGCCGTGCGTATATTTAGAAACGGGCCATGTGTTGGCGGAAATTTCAAGCGACCACGGGAGGCCCAAGAAGCCACGACGCACGCGATCCTCAGCGTTGAAGCCACGCGACGCGGCTCTGATCAGCGTACTAAATACCGTCTTCTTCCCCCCTCCGCTTCCTCCTCTCCCTCCGGTCTCCTTACCCATCCGCCACCTCCCCAGCGCGCCGCCGCAAGTCGCCACGCTGCCCCCCGCACGCCGCGCCCTAGTCGTCCTCATTGAGCCAAAACCCGCCGGCGATTCCACCTCCACCCGCCCAGAGGAGGGGAGGGGGCGGAGGAGCAGGAGGACCAAGAAACCGCCGCCGCCGCCGGCCACATCGCCAAGGAAGCAGCCATGTTCGGCTTGAGCAACCGTAAGTGTCTCCCCGCTTCTCTTCCCTCCTCGCTCCCCGCATCCACCACTTGTTTCGGTTGTGCCCTAGTTAGGGTTTATGATTCTCGCTCATCATTGCTCCGCCCCCTGTTAGTATTGGTTTTGTTATTTCTGCTGCTGCTAATATTACTTAAGCGCTGCTCCCGGCCGCATCGTAATGTTCATAACGCTTGATATCCTCCACTGTCGTCGATCATCTTTTCGGCGAATTAATTGCCCGCGATGCCTCGCATGCTATTCGATTTCGTTCTTGCAATGCAACAAGTGTATATCACCATCTGCTCTATATGTATGATATGATATGTTCGTCTCTTGCAGCATTTGGGCAGTCGTCGACTAGCCCTTTTGGCCAGACCTCAAGCAACCCATTTGGGGCACAGACAGGATTTGGCCAGGCCAGCACTACCGCTACCAATCCTTTTGCGCCGAAACCCTTTGGAAGCCCAACCACCACATTTGGGGCACAGACAGGAAGCTCACCTTTTGGCGCGACGTCCACCGGAGCCTTTGGCCAGCCATCCACTCCAGCTTTTGGCGCGACCTCCACTGGGGCCTTCGGCCAGCCCTCCACTCCGGCATTTGGCGCAACGTCCACTGGAGCCTTTGGTCAGCCATCCACTCCGGCGTTTGGCACTCCATCATCCTCTCCATTTGGGAGCTCTACGCCAGCCTTTGGTGCATCACCAACCCCTGCATTTGGCGCCACATCGTCCACCTTTGGCAGTGGTTTGTTCTTCTGGCATTCATTTTCTTTCGACGTTATCATTTTGTTCAACTTATAATCAAAGTATACTATGCACTTTTACTGGATGTGCACTGGTCGCTTATATTTGTTCATTATTTCATTGATGTCATAGTCAAACTGGCTATAAAACTGTCCCTGCACGCAAATATATTCAGTATATTGTAGTGTCTTAGCTTGTCGGACATTTCCTTTTCTGGTACCTACAGTTATGCAATCCTGTTTCTGTAAATTGATGCTCCCATGCTTGTTTATGCAAAAAAATGCTAGAAAATATGTTTTTATTTGCTTTTCTTGTTGGGCTGGCAGTCCTGTTTCTGTAAAATTCCGGATGCAATCCTGTTTCTGTAAATTGATGCTCTTGCCCTTGTTTATGCACAAAAGAAACGAAATGTAACGCTGGAAAATATGTTATTATTTGGTTTCCTTGTTACTGGCAGTGCTGGCTGTCCAAGTTTGCTGAAAAAGTCTAGAACAGAGTTAGTCTTAGACTGTCTGGTGCCACTTTGCTAACATGCTTAGTAAGTTCTCTCATATTAGTAAATTCCACTGAGTATTTTGATTAAACATGCTTTACCAGAAACGTGAAACATGATGTTTGATGATTTCTATATTTGTTATACAGATACTCAATTGATTTTTTCTCAATAATGGGTTAGTATCATCCTGCGGTATTGTTTTTTAATTGCTCTTTAGAGCTACCATTTTGTAGTACGTGTGACGTGATAACCAGCAAATTTTCAGGATCATTGTTTGGACAAAAGCCAAGCATTGGAGGTTTTGGTTCCTCTCCTAGCCAGTCTAGTGCTTTTGGAGGCACATTCCAGCAAACACAACCAGCATTTGGTAGCAGCACTTTTGGGGCGGCAGGCACACCGGCCTTTGGCACCACAACTGCACCGTCCTTTGGCACCACAACTACACCAGCCTTCGGCACGACCACCCCAGCATTTGGTTCAACATCAACATCTTTATTTGGTGCTACCAGTGCCCCAGCATTTGGTTCTACAGGCTTTGGATCATCCACCACTACTGGTTTTGGATCTGCAGGTACTACAGTCTTTGGTGTGAGTAGTACTCCAGCATTTGGAGCTTTAGGCACAGCTTCATTTGGCACATCAACTAGTGCTTTTAGCTTTGGCTCTTCACCATCTTTTGGTCAAACAACATCTACATTTGGTAGCACTCCTTTTGGAACAACTACATCTCCTTTTGGTGCACAGACTTCTCCATTTGGTAAGTTTTCACCTTATTTCTCACCCATTTATGTTTACACAAATTGGGTCTGTTAGTTGTGACACACACCATGTTATTATCTTCCCCTCCACATGCTATAACTGCTTGGTATTAGATTCTTTTGTTAAGCCTTCGTGCCTTACTTCTGTGATCTTTCTCTTTCCCTATTCTCTCCCCTGATAGTTTAGTCCCAGGTTTTTTAACCTGCCATGGCATGTTTCATCCATTTCATCTTGAATGTTTTCTTTGAGTTTCAGGCTCACAGACAGCAGCACCAGCATTTGGGCAACCATCATTTGGTAACCAAGCTGGAGGAACCAGAATACAACCTTATGCTCAAACGCCAGATGTGGACAGTGCTACAAGTGGTACTCAGCCTGCTGCAAAATTGGATTCTATATCAGCCATGGATGCATATAAAGGCAAGAGTCATGAAGAGTTGAGGTGGGAAGATTACCAGCGTGGAGACAAAGGTGAGTCGTTTTTTTTGGGACTGTGTGTTTTGCTTCATTTGTAAACAATTTCTTGAAACATCACAGTTAATTGCATTTGCATGCACTCTTTATCATACTTAAAGAAACGAAGTAACTGTTGAGTATGTACTAGTTTCTGCTAAGGCGTAGTTGGAGCGCTTTTGTTGTTAGAATGATAAAATCTGCTGATAAGTCAAGCTCTTTTATGCTCATGTAGTTCATTGTGCATTATTATATGCTTGGTTCCATATGCCTTTTTTTCTGTATCATATTTAAGTAATTCATGGTTTGTGCACCCTCAGGTGGACCAAATCCTTCAGGAACTCCAGCAGCGACCCCTAGCTTCCCATCCGCACTGAACAATCAATTTCCCCAAAACACTTTAAATGCATTCCCATCAACATCCGTTAACAATCCATTTGCTACCAAGCCTTCAACTGGTTTCGGTTCTACTTCAACATCATTGTTCAGTTCACCTTTCAATACAACAGCAGCAAGCTCAAGCCCGTTTGCATCAACAAGTAGCCCATTATTTACACAAACAAGCAGTTCTCTGTCTGCAAATTCCACTCCTGGTTTTGCTTCTTCTTCTTCTCTGTTTGGCACATCATTCAATACTGGCTTGTCCTCAGTTAACACTCAATCAGCTGGGCCATTTAGTTCTTCCCTAGCAATTGTGCAACAGCCTAGCCAGGCACCATCAGGGTTCACATCGAGCGCTCCAGCTTTCTCAACTGGAAGCCTATTCAGCACACCTACTCCTGGAATGACTGGTGGACTGTTTGGCAGCGGGCCTTCACCAGTAAGCTTCCTTTTCTTACTATTTTCATATTTTGGCTAGACTAATTTTCTTTATAACTTTTACAAGTTTTACTATTGACGCATTGACTTTGCTCCTTTATGATTAAGACGGCCTTTCAACAACCAAACCCTGTTCAAATTCCCAGCATGTTCTCCTTCCAACCTCCAACTCAACCAGGTTAGTGTTTTATCTCCTAATCAATCTCCAATTTCTTTTACTTGGAAAGCAAAATTGGGTTGACTTACTTTTGTTCATGTGCATGCACGCATGGTTACTGCAGCTTCTACTGGTGGATTTCCTGGCATTTCCAATACTATGAATCAGGCACCTTTTGGACAGCCGTATGATCTCTTACATTTACTTCTCAAATGCAAATAATTGTTCTTTCCCTTTTTATTTATTTCTTATAGATGGGTAGTGCCACTGATTTGCTTTGATTAGTTGAAGATTAGAATCAATGTGAGCGTTGATACTTATATCTAATGTAGAGATTAATAGAATGAGTTTTGGGCAAGTCTATTTTGTGGATCCATTTCTATGACAGATTAATACATCCTCCTTTAATTTGTACTTTACTGTTTCATATTAAATGCAGAACTACTAGCCAATCCAATATGGTCATGCAACCAGCTCTTGTTACAAATCCCTTTGGGACGTTACCAGCGATGCCTCAGATCTCCATTGGGAATGGTGGATCAGCCCCTTCTGTTCAATATGGACTCTCAAGTTTGCCGGTTAGTATTTTAGTCTTTACTATGTTGATTTTTCTAGTAGAGTGCATGAGCACTTGAGCAGTACCAGGTGGTTAGATGGGCTGCTAGCTAGTTCCTCTGCTAAGTTTCCATGGCTATGAGGAGGAAAGAGCAAGAAAAGTGCATGTGCTTGATTGAGACATTCTTCTGCCTTGCAGGTTGCTGAGAAGCCTCTTCCGAGCAGGACATCATTATCCATGGTGGTTCCTAGGCATTCATCGCAGAGAAGGATAAAATTGCTGCCAAGAAAATATAATCCAATATCTGATGGCCAGATAAAGACTTGCAAGTTTGTGTGACAAGCTGTTTATGATTCTCTGTTGGAATGTTCTGCAAGCCTTAAGAAAACATTAAGCACGATGCTTATCTTTTTTATTCCTTTAGGTCCCATTCTTTGCTGATGATGAAGAATCTCCTGCAACACCCAAAGCGGATGCTTTTTTCATCCCCAGAGAGAACCCAAGAAATCTGATAATCCGTCCAATTGATCAGTGGCCTTCACGTGGCACAGTGGACAGGCAACCAATTCCGAAGAATTCAGCTGATATTGATAAACATAAAGGTAATTCTTGTTAGTGCATTACTGAAGCTGTACTTCATATACATGTGGTTTCATAATGTTAGAGATTTATAGCATCTTGTGGCATGAGATGTGCAGCAATGACAGCTTGTGCGGCACTGTAAATCATTGTTAAGGATTATTTCTTTCCTTCATTTTGCCTTGACTACCACGACATATTTAACGTTTTTTTGTTCGTGAACCTATGTGCAATAATCAGATGTTAATTTAAGGACGTTTTGCAGGCGCTCCGCTGAGAGGGAGTTCACAAAGAATGCCATTTCACCAACCAGGTCTACTTCAATCGAAAATGGCATCCACCGTGATGACCGTGCATCAAATGAGCCTGAGACACTGGCAGGGCATGGGAATGGTACTTCTGTTGAGAGGGTCATGCCTAAGCTGGTGCATGCCGATTATTACACAGAGCCTAGTCTGGAGGAGCTTGCTTCCAAAGAACGTGCTGAACCAGGCTACTGCAGTCGTGTGAGGGACTTTGCTGTGGGGTGTCATGGTTACGGTAGCATCAAGTTTATTGGCGAAACTGATGTGAGGGGCCTTGATCTAGAGTCGATTGTCGAATTTAATAACCGGGAAGTGATCGTGTACAAGGACGATAGCAAGAAGCCCCCTGTTGGTGAGGGTCTGAATAAACCCTCTGTGGTGACTCTTCTGAATATCAAATGCATGAACAAGAAGACAGGCGAGCAGTACACAGATGGTCCGAGGTGGACAGTACAAGGAGATGCTGGTGAAGAAGGTTGAGGAGCAGGGTGCTGAGTTCATCTCTTTCGATGCCGCCAAGGGCGAGTGGAAATTCAGGGTCAAGCACTTCAGCTCGTATGGCTTTGGAGAAGCTGAAACCGGCTCTTACTAGTATTGTCCATTTCTTTATTTGTTTCTGTATTCACTCTTTGTAACTGGTTGCTGTAGAGGAGGATACTGAACTGAATTGGTGATGATATAGTAATAGTAAATAGTGCCTCCTTGTGACATGTTTGTGCTCTAATCTTTCGGAGTAGCTGTTTGCATCGTGCGATGAGTTTCGTCTCTCTATTTCTTATTCATGGTGTTTGCAATTTGTAGGTCACAATTTTTCCTTCGCGTTCCAGAGGAGCTTTCCCATTAAATTCCTATTGTTATGAGAATCATATGTAACAAAGGAAAAATGAACGAAATCCAGAGGTTTGGAACAAAGATTGGCTTCGCAAAATCCTTTGAAATTCCTACAAAATGACTCTTTTGACGATAATTTTAGAATTTAATAGGAAAACTAACATGCGGCCTGCCTCATGTTTGCTCTTTCCTGTGTCTTGAAGGTCCTACGAGTATATCCTTTAGAGTTAACCAAACACTATTTGTTACAATTTCCTGTGTATTCATTTTATATAGGGTTCAACGAGACAGGACACCTTATTCACGTCTTCTTTTCTTATTCATGTGTTCTTTAAATCTTGTGTTCCAATCGAGCCTAATGAAATTCTTACATAAACTCCTGAGGTGAAGCCACATTGTGGGGGAAAAGGAAGGAAATAGTTAGATTCGGCCCACTTGGTGGGAAAGAGATTTATTCTAAATTTATTTTATAAAAATATTGAAATGGGTTTTTGTTTATTAATATTATTTCTGGTGCTCAAATTTTAGTAAAATTATTTCGAGGCATGAAAAATGTACCAAGAAATACTCTTATCCACAGTTGAATTTTTTTCCTCAAGGCTTTTAATTTTTGAGACATGTTTTAAACTTTTAACAATTTCTGCAATGCATTGGTAAATAATTTCTGATTTTGGGGTAAATTTTAGAGTGAGTCGGTCATCAAGTTAATGTCAAGTAAAAAGCATCTTATTCACTCTTATAGCGAAAAGTGGACATGACTACAAATATAAAAAAATGATAAATTAATTCTACTACAAGTGCACCTAAAATAAAATTAGACAAAGTTTGGAAAGGTTACCCTCAAAATTATAAAACTTATTCCTTATATTTAAAAATGGACTGTATGTTTGTGGAAATTTGAGGCCGAAGAAATTAAATTGTTAGCGTTATAGACACACGATGTGGCGCTGCGCTAAGCAACATCGATATACTCGTTGGTTGGCCACCTCGGTTGTACATACGTCACCACTAAATAGCATCACAAATCCATTTTTAGTTCCGGAAAGATTAATAATATACTCCTCTTTTCGTGTGTTTGGACAAAAATTAGGAATTAGCCTGTTCGGTAAACAGGAGTAGTCCATTTTTATACTTGTATAATCTCGGGTATGTTTTCATTGTAAAGTTTATTTTTTGGTCTTGAACTTTCACTAAAATCTAATATTCACCTTCAACTACGAAACTAGTTATTTTTATCTTTTAAAATCAGACATATTTTATCTCAAGACTAATTATAATGGTAGTTTTTTATACATCTAAAGCAACAATATATGATAATGATGCTAATAGAGCGATGAGAGAAAGAAGATGTTTCACCAAAAGAAACAAGAATACAAATTGTATAACATATGACTTGAAGTCAAGTTATGACTAATATAGCATAAGAATAAGAATATGTTTTTTAACATGTCTAAAACTATCACTAAAATAATAAATCACGGGGTAGAATTTATCTGGTTTTGAAAATTTATAGTAAAAAATAACTGGTTTTATTGTAAGGATGAAAAATGGACAGTTCAAGGTCAAAAATGAACTTTACTCCTTAAAACGGAAAGCTCAAGTAAATTGACATACCTGCCCCTTCCCTTCCGTTCTACTACTACTACTACCACACACCACTTCCTCGCTTCGTCTCCCTCCGCCTCTCCGGTCTCCTCCCCTCGCGCTACCCCCCATCCACCTCTCCGCGCGCCGCCGCAAGTCGCAGCCCTCCCCCGCACGCCGCTCTTCCTTTTAGATCCTAATCGCCCGCACAAGACACTACCCACCGTCGATTCCACCTCCACCCACGCAGAGGAGGGGAGGGGGACCAAGAGGCCCGCTGCCGCTGCCGCTGCCCCCGCCGCCACCGCCCTCATCCCTAAGCAAGCAGCCATGTTCGGCTCGAGCAACCGTAAGCTGCTCCCTCCGCTTCTCTCCCCTCGTCTCCCCCCGCGCATCCGCCGATTGTTTCGGTTGTGTCCTAGCTAGGGTTTCTCGCCCCTCATTGCTCCGCCTCATTTTAGTAGTTGTGTTGTTATTTCTAGTAATACTGCTGCACAGATCTATGCGATGCTCCGCGCCATATGCTGCATCGTACTGTTCATATCACCGGATGTATTCTACTATTAATGCATTGTTGATCATCTATTCAATGAATGAATTGCCCACGATGCATCGCGTTCTAATCGTTTTCATTCTTGCGATGCTACAAGTGTATACCACCGTCTGCTATATTATATATGTATGATATGATATGATATGATATGTTCTATCTCTTGCAGCATTTGGGCAGTCGTCGACTAGCCCTTTCGGCCAGACCACAAGCAACCCATTTGGGACCCAGACAGGATTTGGCCAGGCAGCATTTCCACCTCCAATCCTTTCGCGCCAAAACCCTTTGGCAGCCCAACCACCACGTTTGGGGCGCAGACAGGAAGCTCACCTTTTGGTGCGACATCTACTGGGGCCTTTGGCCAGCCATCCACTCCAGCGTTTGGCACTACATCCACTGGGGCCTTTGGTCAGCCATCCACTCCGGCGTTTGGCGCCACGTCCGCCGGGGCCTTTGGCCAGCCCTCCACTCCAGCATTTGGCACTCCATCATCCTCTCCATTTGGGAGCTCTACACCAGCTTTTGGTGCATCACCAACCCCTGCATTTGGTGCTACATCGTCCACCTTTGGCAGCGGTCTGTATTTCTGGCCATTCATTTCTTTCCACATTATCATTTTCTTAAGCTTAGAACTAAGTATTGTGCTCTTTTATTGGATATCCACTGGTCGCTCATATTTGCTCAGTATTTCATTCATAGCATATAAAGCTGTCCTGGATCTTAAATATATTCAATATATTGTAGTTTTTATCTTTATGGACGTTTCCTTTTCTGGTATGTGCAGTTATTCAATCCTGTTTCTGTAAATTGATGCTCCCACGATTGTTTGTGCAGAAAAAATGCAATGCTAGAAATATATTCTTATTGATTTATTGTTTGACTGCAGTGCCGGTTGGCTAAGTTTTCTCAAAAGTCTAGATAGATTGTATGACTGTTGTAGTGCAACTTCCTAAATTGTGCTATCCAGGACAACAGTTGAAGCTGAATTTCTAATCTATTGACTATTTTAAGAGTATTTTTGGGTGTTTGAAGTTTGTGACAGCTGACATGACAGTGTTTCTTTGAATACCACGAATCAAAAGAGGCGAGCAAAAGTGATAGAATCTTGAGAGTACTTCATTCACCTTAAATTGTCAATGTGCCTTCACTTTCTTTTGTGAAAGTATAAAATAGCAGTAAACTTGTATGTACATACATGTGCCTGCCTGATCATAGTTAAGAACGGTAAAATTGCTTAATGAAAGTAGAAAGGATGACATATGTGTATCTTGTAAGCTATCTCATTGTAGTAAGTTCCACTGTGATTATTTCGATTAACCATGGTTATACAAGAAACACAAATCAGATGTGTTACGATTTAAACATTTTTTATACAGATGCTCAATTGAATTTTCCTGAATAGTGGCTAGTGCGACCCACTATATTGTTGTTTTAATTGCTCTTCAGAGCTATCATTTTGTAGGACATGTGACATAACAACTTGCAAATTTGCAGGATCATTGTTTGGACAAAAGCCAAGCTTTGGCGGTTTTGGTTCCTCTCCTAGCCAGTCTAGTGCTTTCGGAGGCACATTCCAGCAAACGCAACCAGCATTTGGTAGCAGCACTTTTGGTGCATCAAGCACGCCGGCCTTTGGCACCACAACTACACCATCCTTTGGCGCCACAACTACACCTGCCTTTGGCACAACCACCCCAGCATTTGGTTCAACATCAACATCTTTATTCGGTGCTACTAGTGCCCCCGCATTTGGTTCTACAGGCTTTGGATCTTCAGGTACCCCAGCCTTCGGTGCAAGTAGCACTCCAGGGTTTGGAGCTTCAAGCTCAGCTTCATTTGGCACATCAACTAGTGCTTTTAGCTTTGGCTCTTCACCATCTTTTGGTCAAACGACATCTGCATTTGGTAGCACTCCTTTTGGAACATCTACATCTCCTTTTGGTGCTCAGACTTCTCCATTTGGTAAGTTTTCATTTTGTTTCTCACAGAGTTATGTTTACTCGAATTGAATTGCTTTGTTCACACCATGTTGTCGTCTTCCCCGACATGCTAACTGCTTTGTGTCGGATTCTTTTGTTATGACTCCGTGTCTTGTATCTGGGAACCTTTTCTTTCCCCTTTTTTTCCGCTGATAGCTTAGTCCCAGTTTTTTTTATTGCGGCAATGGCATGTTTCATCCATACCATCTTGAATATTTTTTTTTTGGGGAGTTTCAGGCTCACAGACAGCAGCACCGACATTTGGGCAAACATCATTTGGGAACCAAGCTGGAGGAACCAGAATTCAACCTTATACTCAAACTCCAGATGCGGACAGTGCTACAAGTGGTGCTCAGCCAACTGCAAAGTTGGATTCTATATCAGCCATGGATGCATACAAAGGCAAGAGTCATGAGGAGTTGAGGTGGGAGGATTACCAACGTGGAGACAAAGGTGAGCCTTTTTGGGGACTGAGTTGTTTGCTTCATTTGATAACAATCTCTTGAAGTTAATTGCATTTGCATGTTTAAAAGAAATGAAGTAACTATTATGTACTAGTTTCTGCTATGGCATAGTTCAAGTGCTTTTGTTGATTAGAATGATAAAATCTACTGATGAAACTTGCTCTTTTATGCTTCTGTAGTTCATTCTGCATATTTATATGTTTGGTTCCATATGCCTTTTTTTTCTGTATCACTTTTTGAGTAACTCATGATTTTTGAACCTTCAGGTGGACCAAATCCTTCAGGAACTCCAGCAGTGACCCCTAGCTTCCCATCCGCATTGAACAATCAATTTCCACAGAACACTTCAAATGCATTCCCATCGGCATCCGTTAACAACCCATTTGCTGCCAAGCCTTCAACTGGTTTCGGTTCTACTTCAACATCATTGTTCAGTTCACCATTCAATAATACATCAGCAGCAAGCTCAAGCCCATTTGCATCAACTACAAGTAGTCCATTATTTACACAAACAAGCAGTTCTCTGTTTGCAAATTCCACTCCTGGTTTTGCTTCTTCTTCTCCATTTGGCGCATCATTAACAAACCCCAGTTCATTCAGTACTGGCTTGTCCTTGGTTAACACTCAATCAGCTGGGCTATTTAGTTCTTCCCAGCATTTGGCAACAGCCGTTTACCCAGGCATCATCAGGGTTCGGATCGAGCACTCCAGCTTTCTCTACTGGAAGCTTATTTAGCACACCTACCCCTGGATGACTGCGGACTGTTTGGCAGCATGTCTTCACCCTTTTCGTCGGTAAGCATCCGTATTCTAGCTATTTTTCATATTTAGGCCAGACTAATTTTCCTTATGACACTACATCTATGATCTATCTTATTCTCTTCTCATGTCCTCCTTATCTTTACTTATCTTTGCTCCTTTTGATTCAGACGGCGTTTCAACAATCTGCCCCTGCTCAAACTCCGAGCATGTTCTCCTTCCAACCTCAAACTCAAACAGGTTAGTGTTTTGTCTCCTAGTAAATCTCAGATTCTTTTACTTGGTAAGCAAAATTGGGTTAACTTACTTTTGTGCGTGTGCATGCATGGTTACTGCAGCTCCTACTGGTGGATTCCCTGGCACTTCCAACACTATGAATCAGGCACCTTTTGGACAGCCGTATGATCTCTTTCATTTACTTCTTGAATGCAAATAGTTGTTCTTTTCCTTTTTATTTATTTCTTTTGGATAGGTGTAGCCACTGGTTTGCTTTAGTATGCACTATGTTGAAGTTAAGCTACAGTGTGATCGTTCATATTGATATAATGCCGAGATTAATAGAGCAGGGTTTTGACAAGTATCACAATTTAGTTACCCTCACAAATGAGTTTTGGGCAAGCCTATAATGCGGGGCCCATTTTCATGACAGGCTAATACATCCTCCTCTATTTTGTAACTTCCTATTTCATATTGAATGCAGAACTCCTAGCCAGTCCAATATGGTCATGCAACCAGCTCTTGTTACAAATCCCTTCGGTACTCTGCCAGCAATGCCTCAGATGTTCATTGGGAATAGTGGATCAGCCCCTTCTGTTCAATATGGAATCTCAAGTTTGCCGGTCAGTATTATTACTGTCTTAACTATTTTCATTGTTCTAGTAGAGTGCATGAGCACCTGAGCAGTAGTAGATGGGTTGTTAGCAAGTTCCTCTGCTGAATATTGACATGCTATGAGGAGGGAAGCCAAGAAATGTTCATGTGCTTGATTGGGTCATTCTGCTGCTTTCCAGGTTTCTGAGAAGCCTCTTGCGAGCAGGACATCATTATCCATGGTGGTTCCTAGGCATTTGTCGCAGAGAAGGATAAAAGTGCTGCCAAGAAAATATAATCCGATATCTGATGGCAAGGTATACTTGCAAGTTTGTGTCACAATATGTTTTATACTCCCTCTGTCCCAAAATATAGCAACTTGAGCATTCAAAATTTGTCCCAAAATATAACAACTTCTCCACTCACATTCTCTTCTCAACCAATCACAACCTTCCCCCATTTAATTTCTTCACCTACTTCCTCTTCTCAACCAATCACAACCTTCCCCATTTAATTCCACCTTTCTTAATACCCATGTCCAACCCTAAAACTTCTTACATTTTGGGACGAGGTAGTAATTTTTGTCGATTGTTCTGCAAGCATTGAAAAACATTAAACATGCGATCATCTTTTTTATTCCTTTAGGTCCCATTCTTTGCTAATGACGAAGAATCTCCTGCAACACCAAAAGCGGATGCCTTTTTCATTCCTAGAGAGAACCCAAGAATCTGATAATCCGTCCAATGATCAGTGCCTTCATGTGCACTGTTGACAGCAGCCAATCCCAAAGAATTCAGCGATATCGATAAACAGAAAGGTAATTCTTGTTAGTGCAGTACTAAAGTCCTACCTCACGGACATGCAGTTTCATAGCATTGAAGATTTATATCTACCCTTCTGTCTTACTTCTATGACATGATGTAATGACAGCTTGTGCGCATTGTAAAGCATTGAAGATTTATATCATTATTTCTTTCCTTCATTTTGCCTTGACTACCATGGCATATTTAACGTTTTTGTTGTGAACCTAAATGTGCAATAATCAGATGCTAATTTAAGGATGTTTTACAGGCGCTCTGGCTGAGAGGGAGTTCAACAAGAATGCCATTTCACCAACCAGGTCTACTTCAATCGAAAATGGCATCCACCGTGATGACCGTGCATCAAATGACCTTGAGACTGTGACAGGGCATGGGAATAGTACGTCTTTGAGAGCTTGTGCCTAAGCTGATGCATGCTGATTATTACACAGAGCCTAGTCTTGAGGAGCTTGCTGCCAAAGAACGTGCTGAACCAGGCTACTGCAGTCGTGTGAGGGACTTAGCTGTGGGACGTCATGGTTATGGTAGCATCAAGTTTATTGGAGAAACTGATGTGAGGTCTTGATCTGGAGCGATTGTGGAATTCAATAACCGCGAAGTGATTGTGTACAAGATGATAGCAAGAAGCCCCCGTTGTGAGGCCTGAATAAACCTGCTGTGGTGACTCTTCTGAATATCAAATGCATGAACAAGAAGACAGGCGAGCAATACACAGAGGGTCCGAGGGTGGACAAGTACAAGGAGATGCTGGTGAAGAAAGCTGAGGAGCAGGGTGCTGAGTTCATCTCTCTTGATGCCGCCAAGGGCGAGTGGAAATTCAGGGTCAAACATTTCAGCTCGTATGGCTTTGGTGAAGCTGAAATCGACTCTTGCTAGTGCTCTTTTCTTTATTTGTTTTTTTAATTCCTTACTTTTGTAACTGGTGTAGAGGAGGATGCTCAACTGTGATGATGTAGTAGTAAATAGTGCCTCCTTGTGACGTGTGTTTGTCCTCTTTTAGAGTATGTAGCTGTTTGTGCCTCCTGCCATGAGTTTTGTGTCTGTACTACAGTGCAGACTGAACTGTACAGTTCATGGTGGCTTCAAATGTGCCCTGCTACCTGAGGTAATGTGAGAAACAGATCAACATTTTTTGTTTTAAGCCGACAGACCAAAGCGTCGATGTTGTGCAGTGCAACCGTTCGACAATGGCGTCTTCGGCTGTCTTATTTAAGGCTGTGATTCAGTGAGGGATAATGTCCTGTGCATATAAGCTTTCTGTGTATTTACCGTGCATACCAATTAATAATTATTTTATATATATATATATATATATATATATATATATATATATATATATATATATATATATATATATATATATATATATATATCTATCTATCTATCGTATTGTATCTTTGCGTAAACTCTAATATTCAAATTTATTATATTTTAGCGTAATACTATTAAAAGTATATGTATAATTTTTTTAAAATTTTTGGTGACAATTGATAGTTATTGCATAGTGCAGAGGCAGCTTGTGTGCATACGATGCGTTCCTAGTTTAGTGAGATTTGGAAGATACTTCTTAAGTTGCTTACTATGTTCTTCATAGCTGCTCCATGATTTTTAACCATTGAAAGCATGTATGTCCTACGCTCGAACGTGCCGACATATTCTGAACCTCGTCGCACATAACAACGGAGACAGTATGAAAGATGGCACAAAGTTGCAAACGTTACTTGCAGTTTATGAAATCACTAATCACCTTTAAGTTTATTGCATGTTGCAGAAGCATTGTGTTAAGTGTTTAGAGCTTTACAATTGATACATCGTATTCGAGGCTCCAAATTTCCCACGCAGGTTTGGTAAAAAAAAAAAAATCCGACGCAAGGGAACTGTAGCTCTATGAGAACTTCTATTCCTAGTCCTGAAATCCATAGCTTTCCAAATTTCTTTACTTTGATAATATTTCAAAATTTTCTCACATGAAAATGAGCGCTACGAGAAATTATATCTGTTTTTAGTTTCATCGTTACATCCTCACCTAATATTATCCATCTCTAATCAGAAGAACAGTGTGTTATGCAAGAATGCTAATTTCTAAGACCAAGGAATTCTGTGAAGCTTGGATACTTGGGCTGCCACCCAATCTCAGCCCGAGTTTTGGAATTCTCCATCTTCTTCCCTAATGGACCATCAGTCCCTGCAGTTAAGACCGATATGCAGACCATGTAATGTAATAACAAATGTTTGTGCAAGAAATCACACTAACAACACCTAGACTAGTAACCTGTAAAGCCTTGAAACTTTGTGTCAAATTTACTGCTTCTGTTAACTTGGTCCATTATTTCTTGCCTGCAATGCTGACCATCAAATTAGTGAACTTACTATACATACCAAAATTGGTTTTAGACGAAGATGAAGTGTGCAGTGACCTGGACAGGGGCTGATTATCACAGCCCACAAAGACATGGCCACGGAGTCTCTTTCTCATGATGGCAATGGCAAGCGAGGCAGCATCCTGCAAATAATAGACATAGATAGTTAAAAGATCATAGTAGTATGCAGACAGCATAGTAAGGAAATCCCTGGTACAAAAACAATTATTATTTTCATCCGAAAGGGCTTTTTTCTATTTCTATTTTCCACTCATCTAGATCTAAGAAAGAACCCGATGCAATGAAATTCTACTAGTATACAAAAAAAAGAGGAATACATACAAGGTCTCAAATCTTGTTATAGAAATTTTCCTTCAAAGAAAAAGAAATATCTTGTATGTTATGATTTATAGAGCCAGCACTCCGATTGCTGAACCGAGATATTATTCCAGTTTTTTAAAGTATTTTTTTAGGGATGAAATATGAGTACAGGCCATTGTGATTTGTACATACAAAAGGGCCAACTGTGTAAATAAATTTCTCTTGACTCCAAAATTTCTAAACTACAAGATACTAAGTTATGCTATAATCCTAACACAAACAAGTAGCAGGTCTTACCTCATAATGGATCAGACTGATTATGTGATCTGGACGCACATCGAGAGTTCCTTTGGACAACCAGAAAACATGAGGACCTCGATCCATTTTGTGTGGTGAATCAAGGAAATATTGAAGCAGTTCTGTTCATCCTAATGTAGAAGAGTTTGGAAAGTTTTGTGTCTAGGAACAGGTGATGTCTGAGTTTTGAAATAAAAAAGACAAAGCTTCTAAGTGAGGATATATAAAGTCCCACCAGCCTGAGAACACAGCCTCCTGCCTCAAGGACAACATTTTCTGCTTTTAGAAGTACGTCGGCCTGAGGACTCCTACCAATTGGCATGCAAGGAGAATCCTACACAAGCAAAAGAGAAAATCAGTTCAAAATAGTTGGAGACTTGGAGGTAATGCTGGAAAATTACACAAGACCAAAGTTCTCTAAACACATCATATTTTGGTTTTGTGAAACATTCTATTTTTTCTTTAAATGTATATTATCTCAACCAAGCATACAGAGATACAAATTTCAGAGTTAACTTTGACCTTGTATATGCAGCTTAGATTAATTATACCTCGCTGCACAATCCGTTGTCACTGCAGTCATACACAGCAGTACTCGATGTAAACAGGAAAGAGCCTTCTCCATTCCAATTTGATGCTGCCACTCTACACATGTTTTCTGAAGTAAGGATGGCGTAGATGTTTTTGATGCTCTCTGCAGTCAAGTAAGATAGATGTACGACAATGGCACTAATGTCTATTATTGATGCGTTCCTGTAGGTATCTAAATTATCTCTATAAAAACCACAGTGAGCGATACTGGGAACTATGCCAATCATGGCTAAATTACTGACCCCCAGGGATATATGTGTTGTTATTTTCCATCTGTCATTTGTAATAAACCCAAGAAATGCAGGTTAGCAGTTCTACATGTTCTCATCCCATTTAAAATAAAGACAAGATGCAACTATAATCTCCTATGTTAATCCATGGAGATCAATAAAAAAAACTGAACAAATATCTATATTGGCATGACTAGAGGTTTAGACCTATAAATTTTGCATGGAATCGTCATAGAGACCATACAGTTACAGTTTCTTTACCTTAGATGCTCGGGGTAATCATCCGAATGATATGGAGGAGCACAGAAAATAACATATGGAACTTTCTGGCCAACTCTGGACCCCTTCAAGGAAGAAACAATCCCAATTTGGGCTAATTCCCTGTGATTATCTGTAGTTGCAGTCTGGCCAAAAATTTTGCAACTGGGATTTTCCTGAAAGATATATATGAAACTGAAAGGTTACCTTATCTGATATATTTTTTTGGGCAAAATGCAAGCATACTATATGCTGAGAAAGAAAATGAGCTTTTTCCTAAAAACACTCTATTTGAACAGGATTTAATGTTCATTTCGTTAGCAAGAAACATGTAAATGCTTCGATAAGATAATCATGGGCTCGACAAAGTTATTGAAAAACAACAACCAAGCTACTGAGCTAGTTAAATAATGCTATTAACTACATTAGTACTTTTTTTTTCCGGAACACGCATAACCTTTGCGTATCTTTGTATTAAGAGCAGAGGCAATTACAGAGGAACAAAAACAAAACAAAAACAAGCGAAAAAGATAACCGAAAGGTAGGCTATGTCTAGCGGTAGAATTCGGCCACAACTGGACCATTTCTAACCTTTTGCCATGAGTACTAACCTTTTGCCATTTCTCAGCCACAATTCGGCCAAGCACACCAGGACCAACAATCAGCAAATCATTCTGACCAACACTGTCTGACGTGGACATTTCGGCCCCTGCGTCATGAGATACTCCTGCGGCCAAGAAACAAAAATGGGAAGTAAAAAAAGGAGAGTAAAACAAGAGCCAGCCAATCATGAGCGCATTTCAAGAGGCATGTACAACATAACCATACATACTCAGATACTTTTCCATCATCTTAAAAACTGCAACATAACCATACATACTCTTCTTCCATCATCTAAAAAAAAATGTGATCCCACAGAGCCACTAGACCTTAGAAGCTAGTCAATGTTACAACGGAAAAGGCTTCACCAATCACCAGTGAGCAATCCATAACAACTTGCGGTAGTCAGCCTGCAGGTCACACACAACCGCCGAATTCCTGCAGAATGAAATGTATGGTCTTGCTGCTTGCGAATACATGTTCAGATTCCGAGCGATGCTCGATTTCAGATTCACCCGTATTTGGCAAAGCTGGAAAGAACTGCGGGGAAAAGTAACCAACCGGGAGGGGAGGATGGGGAGGCGGCGCGACGGCATGGCGCGGGCCGGGGAAGTCGGAGCACCGGTCGTAGGAGTCGAGGTGAGGGGGAGTTAGATCGCTGCTGGGAGGAGAGGGCAGTGGGAGAGGACGTGGTGGCTAGCGGAGGCCATGGCCGGAGCATCCTCTTCCACCTCCTTCTTTCTTGTTCCTCGACCTCGAGTGGTCGAGTGGATAGGAAGGACAACGAGGAGAGTGCCCCGCCCCCGTGGTAGCTGAAATTGGGGGAGTGGGGGAGAGGAAATTGTACCGATTTTGCAACTGCACCAAGAAATAACAAAAAAACACATAAAATAGTCAGCAATGAGTTAATCTTATTATTAAAAACCTAGTTATTAGCTATTTTAAGCAAATCCCAAAACTCTAAACTACATGTTATAAAAAAAACCTAAAATTTTTAATAACAGACCAAAATTCCATACACGATTATTTACAAAAGCTTTTTGACAAGCACTCGCTACAATTGGCCATGTAAACTAAAAGCCTATTAAGTAGGAACACATTTCCATAAGTTCCAAAAAAAATTTATATTAAATTGGAACTAGTAACCAAACCTAACATGGAAGTATTGAAAAAACTTATATAAACAAAAAATCTCAAATATCCCTCATCATGAGTCATATTATCATCACTATAAATAAGAACCACATTCCTACAGTAGTAATTAGTATTAACATAATACAAATAAGCGGGTCGATTAAGCATCCGAATTGTAAGAAAATTATTATTGACGATCCAAGACCATAGAAATTGATAGATAGAGCTTCTATTTTTTTTGTTGAATAGACAGGTGAACTAAGAATACCATAGCTATACTTAAAAGTAAAACAATAGGAAAAGCCCATATGCGACGAAGATTTTTTTATGCTGTCGGAATAAGAAAAAGTACAAACTCCATTGACATAATAATAACTAAAAGTGGGAGAAGAGGGATTACCCATGCATATTGTTATGCATGTTCCATAAGAAAAGAAGTTGCAATTTTTACTTGAAATTTATACTTCAATTTTATAAAAAAATTGAAAAAAGTTTCTGATTCACCAAAATAACTCTTATCTATTTCTGAAGGAATAGAAAATAAAAAATACTAGATTTCTTAATTTTTCCAAAAATTTCTCATTGAAACAATAAAAAATAAGAATAGGTTTAGTTGGTTAAATTCAAAAAGTTAATGAAATAACTTCGTTACCTAGTTATTACTGAAAGCGTATCTAGCCTCTAAGTGGGTTTTACTAGATTAATTACAAAACAGTTAAGAGACTAATGAGTTTATTAAGAATTGTGCAGAGATTAGTCCTAAGTTACTTGATGTGGTGCGTAGAGACCCCCACAAAAATACGACGCAAAGCGGCGAAGCGACTTGGAGTTTATTTTAAATTCTTTTGAATTTTCTTTTGAGTCGTAGAAAAGTTGTATTGTCAAGAGAGGTTGCAAACAGTATTCCAAAACCATCCAAGTGCTTAAGATCCAAATAGCTGAGAGTCCATTACTTTAGCACAACACATACACTTGGGTTGGGTTAGTTTCAGTATTAGGGTCGGAGGTTCCTACCCTTGGGGTTGGAAGCTCCGACCAACCTTCTCGGCCAAAGACTAAGTGTTGGTCGGAGGTTCCTACCCCTGGGGTCGGAATCTCCTGGCCAAAATCTATAAGTAACGGCTAAGTGACGTATGCCAATGCCTATAAAGCCTAAACCTTGTTTCTAGCCGTTGCTTAGCTATTCCACTCCTATTCCATTGTCTCCTAGCCTCTCCTAAAGTCTCTTGAGCTCACCCAACTAGTTCTAGTACCACTTTTGTGATTCTTGTGAGGATCTATCGGGGAATTGAGTGATTTTTGCTGAGAGAAGGCTAGAAGGATCTTGTGCATTTGAGGAGAGCGCAGATCAGCTGCTTGGAGCTTATTTCTCTTGGAGGGAAACCTCCTCGACAGTTAGGTGTCGCCCGCGAGCTTCCTAGAGTTGTGAATTGTCCCGGAAAGAGTTTGTGAAGGTTAACCTCGCCTCCGCAAAAAAAAAGAGATAAATTCGAGTGGATACCAAGCTGATCTTCATGGTCGCTTGGTGAGGCAAGGGGTCAATCGAGACTCGGCTTCTCGGAGCTCCTCAACGGAGACGTAGGATCTTTATGATCCAAACTTCGGAAAAAAATCTTTGTGTCTCATTTTGTGATTGCTCGTTATTGTATTATTTTGTCTCTATACTTGCTTGTATCCATATCCTACCTTGTTGTTTGTTTTAGACTTGATCCCTGTCATTTTATCCACTATTGAAGTGTTTTGGTAGAGTCAGAACACCAGGATTGGAACCTTCGGTGTTCTAGGCTGGAACCTCTGGCCAGCCCTCTCGGCTAGGCCGAGAGAGCCGGTCGGAGCTTTCTATCCCTGGTGTCGGAGGTTCCTACCAGAATTTTACTGCTGCATTTTGAAGAATTTTCAGGAACGCCTATTCACCCCCTCTAGGCGACATCAACGAGCTTTCAATTGGTATCGGAGCCTAAGCTCCTAAGAAGCTTAAACGCTTGGAGTTGATCCGAAGATGTCAACCGAAAAGGTGGTCAATTCTACCAGAGTTCGAGAAGATGGAGTTGGCTCGACTAGCAAGTCAGGTGGAAGGAAGGGAGCTGCTTTTGACTTTGATTACAACAAGCTTATCCCTTCTCCTCAGCAATTCATCTCCGTGCCTTCCGGACATGCTCTCCATTTTGACGGGACTTTCTATAGCGCGTGGAAGCACAAGATGAAATTGCATCTAATCTCGTTGCATCCTAGTGTTTGAAAAATTATGTGCATATGTGTGACGGATGCACCGGAGGAAGGAGATGAACCTACACCTACTTAAGAGGCTCTCATCTACCGTAACGCTCAAGCCGTAAGTGTTATTCTCAACTCTTTGAGCCCCGAGGAATTCAATAAGGTGAACCAACTTAAGGAGGCCAAGTAGATTTGGGATACGCTTCATTTGGTGCATGAAGGATCCCTCGGCATGTGAGAGTCTAAGATTGAGTTGCTTGAAGGGCAACTTGGGCAGTTCGTAATGGAAGACGATGAGACGCCATAAGAGATATACGATCGCATGATGGTCATTGTCAATAAGATCCATGGTCTTGGTGGTGAAGACATGACCGATCATGTGGTTGTCAAGAGGCTTCTCCACACGATCGCCCCAAAGAATCCCACCTTGGTGACCCTCATCCGGGAAATGAAGAATTTTAAGAGACTCACCTCAAGCGACGTTCTCTCGAGGATCATCTCACATGAGCTACTAGAAGAGGAAGCCAAGGAGGTCAAGCAACTCGCCAAGAACGCCGTAAAATCTAAGAAGGAGCAAGCCTCAAGCGACTCCGAGAGTGAAGATGAAGACTTCGCTCTTGTAGTAAGAAAGTTCAAGCACTTACTTTGTCGAAACGGATTCGGCAAAGTTAAAAAGGACGATGATAAAGGAAGGAGGCAATCCAAGTGGACGTGCTACGAATGCAAGGAGTACGGCCACTTCATCACCGATTGCCCCAAACTCAAGAACAAGAGCGACAAGTCCAAGGTAGTCAAGAAGAAGACCAGACGTGCTCACATTAGAGAGAAATGGTTCTCTAATGATGAGGACAACGACAAGGAAGAAGACGATGAAGGAGGGGTTGCCATAATTGACATCAAGTCTTCGTCGGCGTTCGAGAACCATCTCTTCGACAACTTGAGCGATGACGACCACTATGAGCCCACTTGCCTCATGGCACAAGGGCAAAAAGTAACTTCCCCATCCAAATCTTCTTAAATTGATGACGATGATCTTAGTGATGATAAAAGTAAGGATGATATGGATGAGATGCTCAAGATTTTTAGCAAACCGGTCATGTTATAATTGACAAAGCTTATGAAGGTATTGGAGGGAAAAAAAGTTTTTCGAAAGACAAGAGGACTTGCTCATCCTTAAGAAGGAGAGAAACCTTGTCTTGGATGAGAACTTGGGTAAGGAGAAGGAGAAGATTGAGGAATTGACCAAAAAGAACTCTCTTTAGTCAATAACTCAATTGCTAACCCAAAGAGTGTGAATGAAACACTTCAAGAAAATCTTGTGAAATTGGAGCAAAATTACAAGGCTCTTGAAGTGCAATTCGATACTCTTTGGAATAGCACCTCTACCTCCAATGAGGTCACTAAGACCTTAAATGCCTCCACAAGCAATGGTTGTGCTAAGTGTTATAATTATGATTTGGATGCATATGCTACTAACCTTAAAACTTTGGAGACTCTCAAAAAGGAGAATGAATGATTGGGTATCTTGGTGAAATTTGGATGTTTGAAGACATACCAATCCAAGGATACCCTCTACAAAACCCTCACTACCCACACCAACAAGAACAGCTATGGTCTTGGCTTCTCTCCTCACGAAAGCAGACTATCCAGAAGGACCATGGTGAATGGGAAGCAATGCCTGAAGTTTGTGAAAAAAGGGAGTTCAATGCAAGCCGCGGAGGTAAAAAGACCCTCGGTCAGCCTGGGGGCCGGAAGCTCCGACCATAGTAGCCGAAGGTTCCGACCCGGCCTCTCGGCCTGGCCGAGAAGGCCAGTCGGATGTTTCAACCAGTCCATCCAGGCAGACAGAGAGGGCTGGTAGGAGGCTCCGATCAAAATGGTAGGAGGCTCCGACTAGAAAAACTATACTATGACTCATATGAGATACCAAGGATCACCGTGGTAAAGTGATTGTTTATTTCATTGGTGATTACAATGAGGAGTATAGGGGTTATGCGTGGGTGCCCAAAATGCTGGTGACTAATGCTCAAGGACCCAAACCTAGACAAGTTTGGGTACCTAAATCCCAAGCTTGATTCTTTTTGTAGGCATACTCCTCCGTCGGATCAAGTTGGGTTGTTGACAGCGGATGCACTAACTACATGATGGGAGAGAGGAGTATGTTTGCAACTCTTGACGAGAATAGAGGAGATCATGACAATATTATCTTTGGAGATAATGGCAAAGGCAATATAATGGGTCTAGGTAAAATTGTCATCTCCAACAATTTATCTCTCTCTAATGTCCTCGTCAAGTCCTTAAGCTACAATTTACTATCGGTGTCTCAATTGTGCAAATTGGAATATAATTGATTGTTTACCGACGAGGATGTTACCGTCTTTAGAAGAGATGATAATTCCGTCGCATTCAAGGGGAGGTTGAAAGGAAATCTTTATCTAGTGGACTTTGACCTAGATAAAGTGAACTCGGAAGCTTGCTTATTGCAAAATCCTCAGTGGGGTGTGATGTGGACGGGGTTCCCAATCTTCCGTCAAGTAGAGATAACTATCGTTTTGGTGGAATGCGACACACCGATCCGGCTTCAGATCAACAGACCCGATCCCTGCAACCTTAGCACCACAACTCCTCTGGTTATCAACCGTGTCACAAAACCGGTTGACCTCGCCAAGAAGGCTAATCCTTGCCTGCGAAACGAAGAACACAAGCAAGAACCCGAAAGTACACAACTCAATTAAAGTGACTGTCGGCGAAACGGGACTGGGGGTATCCACAGTCGCCGGGGACGCGTGGGTCTTCGGCCACGACAGTTCCCCGAGGCCACGTCCTGTTCGACTGACGACCGGCTGCGATCGTGTCTCTCGCACGATGTCCGAGGTTCGGGTGCGCCTCCCGGTCCCAGGATGCGTTGCCCCCGGCCGCGGACGCGCCTCCCCGTGCCGGCCGTGTCTCCCGCACGGTGTCCGGGCCCAGGGCGTGCCCCCCCACGCCCGGATGCGTCGCCCCCGGCCCCGGGAGCGCCTCCCCGTGCCCGGGGGCGCCGCCCCCAGACCCGGGTGACAGGCGACGGGGCGTGCCGCGCCCCGCCACCCGGTGGGACGCGCGTGGATTCTCAAGACGGCCCCCCGTGGGCCTGCTCCCTGCACAGTCCGAGACACAGCGACGTGCACTCCCACTTCTCAACAGGGTGCGCTGCTGTAGCCGTACACAGCCGCCCAGCAAGGGGCCGACCAGACCAGCCGCCCGCAGCGGGCGACCGGGCGACCCGGCGTGCCTCCCGCACGGCTCAGCGAGCGGGCGTGGGCGACTGGACGTCTCTCCGGCGCAGTGCAGCAGGCGGCCACGAGCGTGCAACAAGACATAGCAACCCCTCTCTCTCTCTGTACGGGGGACTGTGGACTCCCCTGACTCTATAAAGGAGGATCCAAGCCACCGAGGAGGGGGAGGAAGGACACAGGAGCTTCTCCGTCTTCTAACTCTCTACTCTGCACCCCCGAGCTCACTCTCTAACCACTGTTCTTCTTCTCCGGCTCCGGCCGTGAGCTAGATACACCTTGTAACCACAATACCACATTCATCCACCTCATAGCAAAACACACACAGGAGTAGGGTATTACGCTCCGGCGGCCCGAACCTGTATAAATCCCCCCATCTCCTCGGTGCGCCGCGGTTCTTCGCCTTCCGGACTGTCGATCTATCTCCCGCGTGGTCACGACAGATCGGACGGTCCGGACCTTTCTGTCTCCAGCTCGGGCCCCTCTGTTTCTGTCCCGAGCGCTGATTCATCTTCTTCCACCCGAAGCCGGCTTCGCCTGAGAACTACTCCCCTGGCCGAATCTCAAAAGGGGGGTCTCCCGACTTCCCGCCGTCGAGGTTTAATCCTCCGACAGTGACAATTGCAGATGAATGATTAAGCACTCGAAATTTGGGGTTTTACGACCGATGACGGTGGCTGTTCGAAGACAGATTGATCTAAAGCAAAACTCAAAACCTAACGTGGGCGGCGGCTACTGAATATATAGTCTAAGGGTCGTCACACCCCCTGGACGCGCCCTCTAACGGGCTCTAAGACGATACACGGCCCAATGGACCAAAAGATGGTGACGCAGCACCCTGGCAGATTCTGGATGCTGACATGTTTCGACGATTTCTGTTGACTCCGGTGGAATTTGGACGTCAAACCAAAGCCATTGGTTAGCTTATGAAATTATCTTTCCATGCATATGTGGATCGTCGAAAATGGAGTCCGTATGCGTCCTGGGTGTCCGTTTTACCGTAGGCTGGTCCTGAAGGCCGAGGCAGACTCGAACTCGAGTTGGACTGGCCTCCGGCTTGTCTTGGGTGTCCTTGCTGGTCTTCTCCGCCTCCACACCTCTCTCCAAGTACTTCATGATCCTCTCCAATGTTCCTAAGCAAGATAACATCATTAGGTAGCAATCTATTCTCAAAACTATGAAAAGGATCGCTTAAGAACGAGCTCACCTCTAGATTTAATTGTCGCATTCGAGCTCGGATCATTGGACCTTGCATAACGGTTGGAGGATCAGAGGATGCATCCGAAGGAGTGATGTCCTCATCATCCTCCCCATCTTGAAGTGGAGTCATCCTCGACTCAAGCTCATCTTCAAATCTGCAATGTTAAATATAGGACTAACCCCGAATTCGGGTGGCAACTCAAGTTTATATGCATTGTCATTTATTTTCTCAATTATCTTAAAAGAACCAGCAACTCTTGACATTAATTTAGACTTGCGCAACTCTGGGAATCTATCTTTTCTCAAGTGCAACCAAACCAAATCACCCGGTTCAAGTTTAACTTCCTTTCTACCTTCATTACCAGCAATTCTATACTTTTCATTCATCTTTTCAATATTTGCCTTAGTGGTTTCATGCAATTTAAGAATAAACTCAGTGCACTCTTTAGCATCATTATGTGTTCTCTCAGTGGTAGGTAAAGGCAAAAGATCAATAGGAGTACGGGGTTAAATCCATACACTACCTGGAATGGACTTACCTTGGTGGTGGAGTGTTCCACTCTGTTATATGCAAACTCCACATGCGGCAAACACTCTTCCCACACCTTTAAATTGCGCTTCAAGATTGCTCTCAACATGGTGGACAAGGTTTGATTCACTACCTCAGTTTGTCCATCGGTTTGTGGATGATAAGTTGTAGAAAATAGCAACTTTGTTCCCAATTTATTTCACAAAGTGCGCCAGAAATGACTCAAGAATTTTGCATCGTGATCTAAAACAATAGTAGACGGCATACCATGCAAGCGAACGATTTCTTGAAAGAATAGGCTAGCAACATGAACAGCATCATCGCTTTTATGACAAGAAATAAAATGTGTCATCTTAGAAAAACGATCAACCACCACAAAAATACTATCCCTCCCCCTCTTAGTCCTTGGCAATCCTAAAACAAAGTCCATAGATATATCAGCACAATGAGTAGAAGGAACAGGAAGAGGCATGTACAAACCATGTGGGTTCAACCGCGACTTAGCTTTTTGACACGTGGCGCACCGAGCCACGAACCGTTCTACATCTCGTCTCATCCTTGGCCAAAAGAAGTGGGTGGCCAGCACCTCCTCCGTCTTCTTGGCACCAAAATATCCCATCAATCCTCCTCCATGTGCCTCCTGCAACAATAAAAGATGAACGAAACCAGCTGGAATGCATAGGTGGTTAGCTCACAACAAAGCACGGTTAGTGGCTCAAGAGTTCACCCAAGTCGAGGGTCTTGATTTTGGTGAAACATTTGCGTCGGTTGTTTGTCTTGAGTCTATTCAAATTTTATTAGTTTATGCCGCTAACCATGATTTCAAGCTTTATCAAATGGACGTCAAGAGTACGTTTCTCAATGAACCAATCTCCAAGTTAGTATATGTGGAGCAACCACCCGGATTTGAAGATCCCAAATATCCAAATCATGTCTACAAGCTTCACAAGGCATTCTACGGGCTCAAGCAAGCCCCTAGAGCTTGGTATGAATGTCTGCGTGACTTTCTACTCAAAAATAGCTTTGAAATAGGTAAAACCGACACTACTCTCTTCACTAAGAAATTTAAGAATGATTTATTTGTGTACCAAATTTATGTCGATGATATAATATTTGGCTTTATTAATCCTTCTTTTAGTGAAGAGTTTAGCGAGATTATGATTAGGAGGTTCAAAATGTCGATGATGGGGGAGCTCACCTTCTTCCTCGGGCTTCAAGTCAAACAATAAAAGGATAGAACTTTCATCTCGCAATCCAAGTATCTCAAGGACATTCTCATGAAATTCGAGATGGAGGGAGCCAAACCCATCAAGACTCCAATGCCAACAAATGGGCATCTCGACCTTGATGACAACGGCAAACTGGTAGATCAAAAGGTATATCGCTCTATGATTGGATCTCTTCTTTACCTTTGTGCATCTAGACTGGATATTGTGGTTAGTGTGTGCATGTTTGCTCGCTTTCAAGCGGCGTCTAAATAATGTTATCTTGTTGCCGTTAAGAGAATTCTAAGATATTTGGTACACAATTCTAATTTCGGCTTATGGTATCCTAAGGGTTGTGTTTTTAAGCTAATTGGATATTTCGATTCCAATTTGCCGGGTGTAATGTTGACCATAAGAGCACAACGGGGACTTGTCAATTCCTTGGACAGTCTCTAGTTTCTTAGGCCTCCAAGAAGCAAAACTCTATTGCCCTATCCACCGCCGAGGCAGAATACATAGCTGCCGGCTCGTGTTGTGCTCAACTCCTTTGGATAAAACAAACCCTTTAAGACTATGGCTACACAATGATCAAAATCCCACTCCTTTGTGACAATGAAAGAGCCATCAAAATAGCTAACAGTCCCGTCTAACACAAGAACCAAACATATTGATATAAGACACCACTTCTTGAGAGACCACGAAGCCAAAGGAGATATCGCTATTACCCATGTGAGAACCGAACACCAACTTGCCGATATTTTCACCAAGCCCTTAGATGAGAAAATGTTTTGTGAGCTTAGGAGTGAGCTCAATATCCTAGATTCTCGAAACATTGCATAACTAAGTACTTGACTAATCAATAGTCAAGTATGTGTCATAAGAATGTCAATCAAAGTGAACTCATGTATTCTTGAGCTCTCTTCTTATGTAGAAAATAGTCTTAACACCACGAACGGAGCTCCAACATTCCCCCTATTCCTTAAAAACTCATTTTCTCAAAATATTTATGAAAATACTTGTGTGCTAGTTTTCATTGCAAAAATTTGGTGCATTGTGGCCATTGTTTTGTGCTAATTAATTGCTGCTGGTTACATGTGGGTCAACGAAAATTCATGTCCATTTCCTTTGTGCCAAAATACCCTTGTTTTCTCATCCCAGAAAAATTTGGTCGGAGGCTCCGGCCATAGGCCCGGAGGCTCTGACCCATTATCTCTGTCCAAAAATTAGGCCAGAAGCTCCGGCTCCCCAGCCCGGAGGTTCCAGCCGGCTGACGGTTTTTAGCCCCTATGCGCGGCTGGGAGTTTTTCTTTCCTCATTTCATCTCCTCTCAGCCCTAACTCGCTCTTATCCCCTCCTGTGGCGATTTTTTCATTCTCACTGTCAAAAACTTTCGGGCATTCACGTTTCCTTCCTCTTATGTGGTCGGAGACTCCATCTCGTCAATGTTTTTGCGATTCCTCATCTTAAGGTATCTCACGGTATTGGTTTTGATCTCATTCCTTAGTTTTTTCCTATTTTTGATCCGATCTCTCAAAATAAAAACCTAGGAGTAGTTCCCTTTGGTTACAAACCTTCCTGCAAACCCCTAGATTATCGATCTATATTCTTGCATCAATTACATTAGCTAGTTTTGCAGATTAATTCCTTATCCTGTGTCAGCCGGAGATTCCGGCCCTCAAGGCTGACGGTTCTGACCGGCACTCTCAGCCTGGCCAGAGGTTTCGGCTCCATGGTCGGACCCTCCGACTTGGCTTTTTCTCCTAGCCTCTTGTAGCCTTAATTCTTCCATTAAAACCTTGAATTCAATTCTTTCTTTGATTTCTGGTTGTATTTCAGTGTCAATAGCTCGAGAGAAACGTCAGAAGGCGCGACAAGACGTTTCTACCTCCAGTACCCAGAGTGATCAGGAGTCACCTTCTTGGAGGACAGACAAAGGAAAGGGACCGGCTTGTGCTAGCAGCAACAGGAGGGCAGGCAGAGGCAAGAGTGCCGCTACATAGCCTCCCACTACTCGATAGACTCGTAGCTTTGCCTTAGTGATCAGGGATCCTGATGCACCACCGCCACCAAGACAGTGGATATCGCGGTGGTGTTGCTCACAATACTGGCAGTGGCACCTTTGATGACCCAATCCGAGTGATCAAACATAGGGCAGTCAGCACTACTCCTTTTGGTCATATTGCATGGCGACATTTTGACTATCTACACGACGTGGCAAGGGGAGGCAGAGACAGGAAGCAGAACCCAGATACTCTTCCTCAGGAGTTGTCAGATTCTCGCTTTGTCACTGCTGTCTAGGTGGATTGGTACAACTCAATTTTTATGAGTTGTCCCAAACCTGTGATAGAGATAAAGTATATTGACTGGAAGTACATGCAGCGCCAGAGGGGCTAGATCTTCAAGGATGTAATCAAGCTTTGCCTGGACAAGGATATTGGAGAGATCATAGGTTTGCAATATGACTGGAGTGAGGAGGTAATCGGTCAGTTCTATGCGACAGTGTTCTTTGAGGAGAGTCCACAGCATGAGCTTCACATGAGATGGCGGACTCAGGGAGTAGAGTACATCGTCATCATCTCTCAGTTCACAGCTATTTTGGGATTGGACCCCAATGATCTCAACAGACCGAACCTGCACAGCGAGAAGATTCTACCTATTCAGAGGACTATGCTCCTGTATGCAGATGGAGCTCCCAGGAACTGCATGGGCACTACAAAGGGGCTGCTTTCCCTTACAAGATTCTGCGGAACATGATCAGGGCTTCTCTCTCCCAAAGCTGGCGATGCCACAACTCTCCCTGCTCACCACTACACTCTACTTGCAAGGTTGAGGAGAAACCAGCCGCCTATCAATGTGATGAAGTATATCTGGTTTGAAATCTTCAATATTGTGATGGAGCCCAAGAGAGGATGTGCTTTTGCTCCCTATATCATGAAGATGATCGAGAAAGTATCCAGGCTAGTTTTTGAGAAGGAGGTAAAGCACAAGTCTTACCGTCCACCAGCTCCTCCTGCAGTGAAGTTTTCTTCAGCTTCCTCTCGGTTTGGTTCTTCATCTCAAGAGTTCCGAGTCACCTATCAAAAAGGTGCTCAAGGCCATCTTCAACATCTGTACCAAGAACACTGTGAAGATCAAAAAGATGGAGCGCCGACAGAAGGAGATGTTGAGGGATGCCGGCAAGATAGTTTCTGATGATTCTGAGGATGAGATGTATGAGGATCCCTTTGCTGCCTGTGAGTCTGGTTAGCACATTGCTAGTGGCGTAGTGTCGGAGGAGTGAACTCCAACCGCGGGGAGTCTGGAGACCCCCCTTTGAGGTTTGGCCAGAGGAGTTGTTCACAGGACGACTGCGGCGTCGGGATGATGGCACGTAAGGGAGGCAGGAGAAGTAGACAGGTTCGGGCCGCGCGGAGGCATAATACCCTATTCCTGTGTGTGTTTTGCTATGTGGGAGATGAATGTGGTTCGCTCTTACAAGGAGTTCTTCAGGGGTGTTCGGGAGCTAGCCCTGGCTTGGGAACTAAGTTTCTCTAGAAGCTGAGCTCAAGGCAGAAGCCGATCGAACCCGAGTCCCCCCTCCCCGCAGGCATGGATCCTCCTTTCATAGTAAAAGGGGAGTCCACAGTGCCTAGCTCACATATGAGGAGGGATCTTTTCTAGGTATGATATGTCTTGTCGCACGCACGCGGCTGCCTGCTGAGCCACGCCGGAGTCGGCTCGGGACGTCTTGTTGTCACGTCGCTCGGCGGCTGCGGGCGGCTTGTCGTCACGTCGCTCGGCGGCTACGGGCGGCTTGGTCGAGGAGGTATGACAGCGCACGCCATCGCTGCCAGTGTGGAAAACCGAAGTCTTCTCAGTCAAAAGTTCTCTGACCGCGCAGGGAGCGGGCTCACATGGGGTCATCATGAGAGAGCCCACGCATGCCCGACCGGGCGACAGGCACGCCGCGCCCCGTCGCCTCGTCATTAATGCGGGTGGTTGGAGAGCTGATCCGCTCGAGTCAGGCTCGTGCCCGGGACAGAGAGCTCATCGAGCCCTCCGTGCGCACACGGCGCCGAGCTCCTCAGGGACGGAAGCTGTGAGCCCCGGGCCTAGGAATGCCCCAGTAATGTGCCCCAGGGATGCGACCCGGGGCTGGAGCTGTGGCTCTCAGGACCGGGGGGCGAGGCCCGGGCACGAGAAGGTCCCCGGGACGCGGGGCCCGAGGAGGTGGCTCCCGGGACCGAGGGCGACGCCCGGGCCCGGGAAGGTCCAGCGATGTGCTCCGAGGATGCGCCCCGGGATCGAGGCTGGCTCCCAGGACCGGGGGGCGGGACCTAGGTCCGGGAATGTCCCCGGGCTACGGGCCCGGGGTGGATGTGAGCGGTCGCGCGACTCTCCCGGGAAAGGTGCACCCGGGCCCCGGCAGTGCTCGGGCCCTAGGCACTCAGCGGGAGAACGGCCGTAGCCGGCCGCCACTTGTGCAGAATGTGGCCCCCAGAGGGGCTGAGTGGCCGAAGATCCACGCGTCCCTGGGGACTGGGGGTCCCCAGTCCCGTTTCGCCGACACGTAGGTCCTTCCACTAGACCCTTTGGAGATTTCAAGTCCGAGGCAGATTCTGATGAGGACACCGAGGAGGACTCTTACTACCATGATGATCATGGAAAGGATGAGGAGGAGGATGAGGACGATGGTGATGAGGATGATGACTTTGTGCCAGCTGCTCCATCTTTTCAGCCTGACTTTGTGCCAGCGGCTTCCTCTTTTCAGCCTGTCTACAACATTCCTCCCAATGTTGAAAAGGATGCTGATGCCGCCAGTGGAAATACAGAGATAGTTGCTCCTGATGATGAGACCGCTGCAGGCAGTCCAGCGTTCGGTGACACTGAGATCATCCCCTCCGATGACGACTGAGTCCTTTCTTCCCCTGTCTTTTCTTTCTTTTTGGTGCCTTGATGCCAAAGGGGGAGAAAAGTTCGGAATGAAGGGGTCTCTTTTCACTATTTTTGACTGTTGTTGCAGTATGGTCGGAGGTTCCGGCCCTAGCAGCCAGAAGCTCTGACCCCCCTCCTGTTTTAGGTCCTCTAGTATTCCTATTCCTTTGTGGACATGTATTGACTGTATGACTGGGATGTAATGACTGTTTATTTATTGTTCCAGTTCAATTTCAGTCCTTAGATCCATTCATGTGATGCCTTGCGATTTGATGTGATGTTATTTTTTCCTTTTTTGCGTGCTTGTCATGTCATATGCATTTTATATATTGTTCATCATGTCACACTTTGCACCCCACGGATTAAAAGAGATGAATGAGACTTTTCATGTTTCTCCAATACTCAATATGCATATATACTTCATTCTCACTCTTATATGCATATTTCTAGGGGGATCCAAATTCATCTCCTTTCATTCAAAATCAAATTTATATATTCATTCTATTGTAAGCTTTAATCATGTTGTCATAAATCATCAAAAAGGGAGAGAATGAAAGTGCATCTAGCCTCTAAGTGGGTTTTGGTGGATTAATGACAAAGCGGTTAAGGAACTAATGAGTTTATCGAGAATTGTGTATATATTAGTCCCAGGTTGCTTGATGTGATGCATGGAGACCCCCATAAAAACATGACGCAAAGCGGCGAAGCGACTCAAAGTTTATTTTAAATTCTTTTGAATTTTCTTTTGAGTCGTAGGAAAGCCGTACTATCAAGAGATGTTGCAAACAGTGTTCCAAGACCACTCAAGTGCTTAAGATCCAAATAGCTGAGAGTCCAGGCACAACACATACACTTGGGTTAGGCTAGCATCAGTGTTAGGGTCGGAGGTTCTTGTCCCTGGGGTCGGGGGCTCCGATCAACCTTCTTAGCTAGAGATTAGGTGTTGGCCGGAGGTTCCTATCAGGGGGTTAGAACCTCCTAGCTAAAATCTGTGAGTAATGGCTAAGTAACGTATACCAATGCCTATAAATCCCAAACCTTATTTCTAACCGTTGCTTGGCTATTCCACTCCTATTCCACTGTCTCCTAGCCTCTCCTAAGGTCTCTTGAGCTCACCCAACTAGTTCTAATGCCACCTTTGTGATTCTTGTGAGGATCTAGTGGGAAATTGAGTGATTTTTGCTTAGAGAAGGCTAGGAGGATCTTGTGCACTTGAGGAGGATGCGGATCAGCTACTTGGAGCTTATTTCTCTTGGAGGAAAACCTTCTAGACGGTTAGGTGTCGCCTGCGAGCTTCCTAGAGTTGTGGATTGTCCCGAAAAGAGTTTGTGAATGTTAACCTTGCCTCCGCAAGGAAAAGAGGTAAATTCAAGTGGATATCAAGCTGATCTTCGTGGTCGCTTGGTGAGGCAAGGGGTCAATCGAGACCCGGCTCCTTGGAGGTCCTCAACGGAGACGTAGGATCTTTGTGATCCGAACTTCGAAAAAAAATCTTTGTGTCTCATTTTGTATTTGCTCGTTATTACATTATTTTGTCTCTATATTTGCCTACATCCATCTCTTACCTTGTTGTTTGTTCTAGACTTGATCCCTGTCATTTAATCCACTATTGAAGTGTCTTGGTAGAGTCAAAACACCAGGATCGAAAGCTTTGGTGTTCTAGGCCGGAACCTCCGGCCAGCCCTCTCGGCCAGGCCAAGAGAGCCGGTCAGAGCTTACTATCCTTGGGGTCGGAGATTCCTACCAAAATTTTACCGCTGTATTTTAGAGAATTTTCAGGAATGCCTATTCACACCTTCTAGGAGACATCAACAGACTTTCAATTACCTAAAGAAGGACATTTATTAAAATACAAAAAAGATTAAATCATTTTGCTTTAATATTTTTCTATTAAAATGAAGCAGCTCCCCTGTTTTGTAACTCAAATTGATTGAATTCCAATTAAATCCTATGTTTATAGGAAATTCTCGAATATTCCTTACTTCATATACTACCTTCGTCTCAAAATATAACAACTTTTCTAGTTCGTATTTGAACTAGAAAAATTGCTATATTTTGGGGCAGAGGGAGTAGAAATTAAATCCTAATGACTCAAATTACCTAAGTTTTCGAATGTATTGTTTAACAGACTAAGTATTTTTTTTGTAGTGATTGGAATTCAATTATGGAATACCATTATGAACTTAATTAACTATTTGAATTTCCCTTCCTTTTATCCTCCCATCTTATATGGGGGATAGGCCCCCATACCATATAACTGTATATGGAGTATACTTGATATATAAATTGATTTAAATAGAAAACCTTTGTATATATTCTAGATTATTAAAACAAAGTCTAATATATACATATATATAATATGCTAAAAAAACTTTTCTTATTTGCATTAGACAAAATGAAGTAAAAAAAGAATTCAGAATTTCAATATCTTTTAGTGTCTGAATATAAATACTAAGAAAAAGGAGAAAGATGGGTTGATATGAAACAATAGATGTCTTTCACATACAACTAGAAAAAAGTAATCTCCTTTTTGAATGGTAGTTCAAAAAAACGTTCTTCGATGTCAAAAAAGCATATTCGTAAAAATCTTTGGAAGAAAAAGACTTATTTTTTCATAGTACAAGCTTATTCTTTAGCAAAATCAAGGTCATTTTCTAGCGTCAGTGAGCATCCAAAACGAAAGGGTTTTTCTCGGCAACAAACAAAGAAATAATAAGGTTTTGGGATAATATGAATTGACCTATCCCAAAAAAATTCCAATTATTTAATATGAATAATTAGGATTAATTAATGGATGTAATTTTATGTGTCGAATTCCTTAGTACAATATTCTTAGAACTAACCTCTCTGATATATAGAACAAAGGTTTTTGGTATACAGTGGACTAAATATTCTTTTCCTATCAATGAACTTTTCGTAATAGAATTCGTATAATAACTAAAATAAAGGGATTCTATTATGAAAAGTAGAGTATTCCTGCAATAAGACTTACAACTTCTACCTATCTTATCCTAAATTCACAAAATAATTAGTTCTATATTGCAACTGAGAAAAAACCGTTCCGACTCTTTCAAACTTTGTTTCTATTGGGCAAAGCAAGAGTTTTTTTTTAAAAAAAATTCGCAAGGATATCACCAAGCGAAGTCTGTTTTAATGAAGATTCTAATGTCCTAAATTCTATGGACTCTTCCAATCTCGACGATTTGCGAGAAAATAACTAATATTTTTTAAGTTGCCTGTTATTTCAACATAGCCGCCATGATGAAATTGGTAGACACGCTACTCTTAGGAAGCAGTGCTCAAGCATCTAGGGACGAGTCCGAGTGGCGGCAGTCTCGAAAAAGAATACAATAGATTATAAAATGGATTCAATTCGAAATTTTCAATTTTGTAATGGAACCTTCTCCTTATGCTGTTTGCAACTTTAGAACATATACTGACTCATATTTCTTTCTCAACAATTTCAATTGTGATTACAATTCATTTGATAACCTTATTAGTTTGTGAACTTGGGGGATTATGTGATTCGTCAGGAAAAGGAATAATAGCTTCTTTTTTCTCGTGGCAGCCCATTTGTTACACACTGACATGTGGGGACAGTCATCTAGCAGTCTGTGTTCTTTCAAGCCGAATGGAAGGGAATGTTGAATACTCCCTCCGTTTCAAAATATTGATATTTTTAGCATTTAAAATTTGTCTTAAAATGTAGCTCAACTAATTAAAACCATCTTTCATTTAATTTCTTCATCTTCAACCAATCACAACCTTGCACCGTTCAAATTTTCTCCTCTCCTTATTACCTCCAAAAAGTCCAAAGATATATATTTTTTTGAACGGAGGGAGTAGCTGAACAGGTCAATGATTTGAGGTACAAACGAATGAATTGATTATTACAAAGTCGAGAAATGGATTTAAAATAGTATTTTAAAAAAAATCATATGTAGAAAGTTTTTTAAAAAATCACATGTTTAGAAGCTCGAGAAGGACGTGTATTTATATTTCATCCCATTCGGGGAAGTAGTATATGATTGGCACATGTTTTATAAGCTCCTTTTGAAGGTTTTAACCCTGATTTTAAGGGTTTTTTTTTATGTTGAAAGATTTGGATCCTCACCTACCTGTTCTAGTTTGATCATGATGCGGGAACTCTGAATGTACTTGTTCCAGGTGAACGTAAGTTGAGGGTTATTTATATATATATGTTCGTCGAAGGCCTCGTACGAAACCTCCACTTAATTTTGAAACAATTTAAGATAGCTATAACTTTATTCATATCTCGTGATATATACACACATACTAACATACTCCAGACATATATACCATGAGAACGACGGCGGGTGTACTGGTGCCTACCAAACTAAAATACTCCTAAGCCTTAGTGTAAACCGTGACATTGGTCCACTGGGACTCCATGCATCTGGACCAATCACGATGCTGCATGTACACTCCGAACTTAAAATAGTAGGACTTGCTAGGGATCACGTCGGTGGAGAATTTCCGGTCGCCGTCGACGTACACCGCCACCGTGGATGCCGTGGCATCATGGATCACGTTTAGCCGGAACCAGCGGTCGTAGATGGCGCCCTCGATGGCCGGTCCGTCGTAGAAGCGCAGCACGCCGTGGTAGACGTGCAGCATCAGGATCGTCGCATGCTCCGCGCCCTCCTCGTTGTGGATCTGCATCACCGACACCCCCGATGTTCCTGACGGCACGTACCCGTACCCCTCGAATTGCCACACCCCTGACGAATAGTCGTGTCCCTGCAGCCACGGATACACATGCACGCGCTATAGATTATTACTGCTTCCTCCGTTTCTTGAAAAGATTTCCGTCTTAAAATATAACAATCTAAATTATAGATTATAGATTAGACATCATTTAATATTAGAAATCTAGACAGACTAAATATAGCAATACCTAGTATAAGGAATATGGACAGACAAAATATAACTATCATGTCACCTAGTACTAAGAATCCGGACAGACTAAATATAGCAATCTATGTATTATATTAGTTATCACCTAGACTAGGTAGCTATATTTTGAGACGGGTTGTCTAGATTCATAGTGCTAGATGATTTCTAATGTAGTACTAGATTGCTATATTTTAGGACGGAGAGAGTAGATGATATCGTTGATGTTTGAGCATTTATCTTATTTAAGACAAATTAGTAATAATTAATTTTGTTGTGACTTGATTTATCGTAAATAAACTTTAAGCATGACTCGTATTTTTTATGTCTACATTAATTTTTTTATTAAAATAAATGATCAAACGTCACGATAAAAATTAACGGTGTTATTTATTAAAAAATGAATGTGATACCATGTTTATATGTATGTCGAGATCTATTGAGTGTGTGAGATGTGCATATATGATACACGTCTTTTTTTTCTATGTAAACGGAAAAAAAAACTTTCTTTTCACCTAGCTAGAATGACAAAAATTGCTCCTAGGTGGGGAGCAGTGTGTTCTTCCTTTAACTTGTTAAAAGAAAACTATATAACTTAAATTTCTAACTGGATGTGGCAATGCCAAGCAGTTAGATAAACATGTTATTAACTGGCTCACAAGGGATAAAATTGGAAATGACGCTAGATATAAACATGAAGTGTCAAGTATGGTCGAGCACAACAATTGATCAACACTGACAGGTAATTAAATGAAAACGGAAAAGTGATTTTGGAGAGCTAATGAAGGCATGGTTTGCATTAATTACCCGGAGCCTGACTTCGGTGCGTGGGTTGGTGTGTGTGGCGGTGTTGAAGGGCTTGTCGTTGTCGTACACCCAGAACGTCCGTACGCCGTCCCGGTACCGGAACCGCCGGCTCTCCGGCACGTTGTACGGCCTCTGCACCTGGAAGTCGCCGTCGGTGAGGTCCACCTTCACGAACCCGGCGGTAGGATTCCCTCCACCGCCGCCGCCGGCGGCCGAGGCTTCCATGGCCTGCGACGACAGAGACGCCGCCACGATGAAGGCAGCGACGAGGACAGGCCATGAGATCATAGCCGCCATGAAAGCCATAATATATAAATATATGACGAGATTCTTCAGAGCAAGTTTAAACCGATCGAATTTGGAAGAGGAGCGAATCGAATTACGTTTTCTGGGTGCAGATTATGGCCATTGAAGAACCGTTTATATAGTAGCTCGAGCGATTAATTAACAGTAATCACGTAATCAATAACGTGAGAAGAAATCAATATAATTAATATACTGTTTTAGAAGTAGATTGTGTTCACTTGTCTGACACAGGCGTACTGCAGTGAATAACTGAAGAACAAGAATGAACACAATTAAAAGCAGCTTGCACGACACGAACAGGACAGTGATAGTGAAGGCGACGATATATATATGATAGCGTACGTCACTGCACCCCGTGCTTGCTTAGTTGATCATTCATGTTTCTTGGCTGATTTTCCTAGAACGATGATGCAAAAGAGCAAAAAGATAATTTAATCTGCAACAGGAAAAAAATTAAAATGCTTAATTACACCACTATGTTTTCTTTGCTCAAGTTGTGAATTCAGGGTTCACCTTATCATGACAACCGCGATGATTACGTGGTAATCGTACTTACCGTTAGATTGTGAATTCAGGGTTCATCTTATCGTGACAACCGCGCAACAGTTACGCGGTAATCGTACTTACCGTTAGGAGTACAGTAACGATAATACCGTAGTATCTCACTAAACTCAAATAAATTAAAAAATGATTTAAATTTTTGATGAGTTTTATATAACTTATTATAATTACCATGCTATAACCGTGCTGATCGGCAGGGTGCGGTGACCGCAGAGGAAACCATTGTGATCAAGAGTGCAGTGCTTTTCTTCCCTCCCTTCATGTTTCAGTATTTTGGATGTTCTGCACTTCTGCTTTGGTAAATTTGTTTTGTTTGTACTGCTTCAGGCAAGTTAGAATCAGCTACTAAATCGTACAGTTCATGACTTTATTTCCAAGAATTTACCTCATAATATAGGTGTGGATTGCGGTAGCCATTGATCATTGCAGTAGAGACGCACAGTGCAGGATATGAAAATTTAAAGTAGTAATATTGAAAGAGTGAGACAGAGAACAAATATTTGAAAAAAAGTGGCAGGATATGAAAATTTAAAAAAGAATATTGAGAGAGCGAGACAAAGAAGAAATATTTGAAAAATGGAAAAAAATAAGAAAGGAAAAAATTTTAAAAAGGAATATCGAGAGAGGCAGACAACGAAGAAATATTGGAAAAATAGAAAATTTAAAAAAGAAGAAAAATGTCGCGCCAGGTAGGGGTCGAACCTACGGCCTTCTGCTTAGGAAACAGACGCTCTATCCACTGAGCTACAGGCGCTCTTCTTGCCTGTTTGTGATATCAAATCTTGTTCACATTACCAAATTATCGAACTGAAGGCCAATTAAAACATTAAACTAGTGCTACTAAAATTTGAAATTAGTTCCTTGTTGTTCTGTTCTACATGGCATTCAAATTACTGCACAGTGCATTAAAAATGTGAAATGGACTTGTTTAGAAGAAATAAGACAACTACTGGATCATCATTCTACCCTTCCTCAATCCACCGTTTTGAATTTTATACAGAAATTATACTGCAGGTGAAGCACCTAATGTGAATCTGGTGTCTATCCTTTCTTGTAAGTAAGGGCAATAACAATATAAAGGGAGTGTCTAGATTTTAGATGTATAATTTTTTTCTAAAATTTTAGTCATTTTTCTCATCTCTTAGATGATAATCTAATGGCTGTCATTACTCCCTTACTCCCTCTCCATAGAAATAATGACCCCTTTTATTTGTCTATAAATATAAGAGATTTTGAGATTCCAAGGAGAAAAAAAATATAACAAACATCATCACAGTTGTGTATTCAATTCCTTAACTTGTCACTTTTTTATTGTATTCTTGTTAAATATACCAAAAGTACATCAAACATCATCTCAGTTGTACTTTTTGTTAGTACCCTATTTTTTCTAAAAGTGCCAAAATCCCTTATATTTCTGGAATGAAGGAGTATTACTTATACTTATCACTTCCCAATAATTGAACAGTAAATTATTCTAACATACAAAAATTTACAAAACTACATGAAACGGGGTTATAAAAGTTTACAAACTTACATGCAAAAAAAATGAATATTTTAGGCTTACATGTAAAACCATATATAACGACAACAATTGCAATTAAAATAAATTAAAATTGTAGATCGCATAACACTGCAATTTTACCCTAGCAATATGCAATTTTAGGTAATTGGAAATTTACAAATTTACAGGCGCCTGAAATCTACCAGATCCCTCATAGAAAAATCAATTCTTGTAAAAAAAAGAGCCTAGAATTTCCATGCGTTTTAAAATAAAAATATTTGCTTATATCCATATAAATTTGCTAGCTACAATAACAAAGCAGAAATGCAAATATTCAAATGGACCTCATTTGGGCCGGGCCCAAAATATTCGTTAAGCATACATCACTTTTTACCCTTCGTCTCCTCCTTCGAGCTCTAGCTAAACCCTAAACCCCACACGCGCTCTCGCCTTCCCGCCGCCGGCGGCCACCTCGAAGCCACTATGGCCGCCGCCGCCGTTGCCTCCGCAGCCGATGACTCCATCGACTACAAGCTCTCCGCGCTCCTCGAGGAGGTGCGGCCGAGCGCCGCAGCCCTCCGCGCCGCGGGCGAGGCTGCGGATGCCGTCGCGGGCCTCATCACGAGGGTGCCGACGCAGCAGGCGGCTCCCGAGGCCGCCTCGGGGTTCGTGAGGGACCTCGGGCTTGAAAACGAGAAGCTCGCGTTCACTTTCCGGCCGCCGGAGGTCGTGCGGGTCGCTGGGAGCCACGCGGCCGGTGTCGTTGCGAGGCCCGACGTCTCTGCTGACCTTCTCGTACGCTTGCCTAAGGTACGCAATTGCTTTCTTGGAGATTCGTTGGGTATTGCAGTCAATCGACGAAAGGTTAGATATTTTTTCAATGAGAACCGTAGGCGTTGATACTTGTTCTCTGCTGCAAATGCTGTTCGATGCGTCCTACCTTTAAAATTTCAAGATAATATGGTTTGGTGGGACGTTCGGGAGGGATGACATTATGCCACAATTTTTTCCTCGTTCAGAAGCATTTCGTGTTAATTGATTGACAGATACTAGAACACAGGCTGCTCGGTATGCTATATTGTTCAATGAATCCTCTCCACTTAATGCGAAATTTCCATTAAACACCCCATAAATGACATGCAATTTGCCCCTTATATGTCATTTTCGTTTACTTTGTTTCCAATTAGTCAAATCATTGCGTAACCTGCCATACGTTTAGATACACATGTTTTGTTCTATTTCTCATGGTTTTCACCATATTTTAGAGGACTTTTACAGGTACATAGGTTATGAATTAAAGAATAAAAACCATTTAAACAAAGCAAATTCACATCATTGGGGGTTGTTTGCATGATAACTTGTGGGAATAAGGTAAACAAAATATGGGGGACAGTTTGAAAAAGCAGGTGACTTCTGGTGGGGCTTCTGAATTTTGCCACAAGTCCCCAACTAAATTTCTTGATCTTTGATGAAATTACAACTACAACAGTGTCCTTTGTAGAAATAATAGGCAGGACACATAACTATCTTGTACTATCTACGGTGATGATCCCGCTTCTTGATTTTATGTGAATAGAATCTAGGTACCTTTACAATTTAATGCACTGTATGCGGCTGTTTGAAATACTTATGGTATTACTAAATTTTTAAGTTACCGTGTCATTGATCATGGAATGATCTTTGATTATTTATGTTCTGATGGTTCTCTTCAGGAATGCTTCCATGAAAAAGATTTTTTGAATCACAGATACCATGCAAAGAGGTGTCTTTACCTCTATGTCATTGAGAAAAGCTTGAGGTCTTCTCCATTAATTCGGAAGATTTCATGGTCTACCTTCCTAGATGAGGCACGAAAACCAGTCCTTCATGTATACCCAGGTTGTTCTTATTTCCTTTTTTCACCTTAATATGCATTCGAAAGAATCAAATTTGATGCACACGGTTTCTGCCCCTGGCCTTTTCTTTCTCATTTTTCAGTACTTTATTGTTGCAGCAACAGAAATCGCAGAACTTCCTGGGTTCTATGTCAGGATAATACCGACTGCAAGCTCTTTGTTCAATGTTTCAAAGATGAATTTATCAACAAGAAACAATGTCCGTGCATACACAAAAGGTTAGATAATAGTTACCTGTTTTAGAATTGTCAAATTGCTGTGATGTTGATAAGAATGTTCAATCTTTATAACTATTACCATCACATATAATTGGGGCTTTTAATGTAGGAACTTTGTTTCTTTTTTTTTAAAAAAAGAATTTCTGACCGGATTTGCATTTCAGATGGCGTAAACCTGCCCACACCAAAGTACAATTGTAGCATATTGGAGGATATGTTTTTGGAGGAAAATGCAGAATTTATCAGCAGTTCTGTTGCAGATTGGAAAGCTTTGCAAGAGGCATTGGTTTTGCTAAAAGTATGCAGTTCATCCATTAATTCTTGTTCATTTACTTATCAAAAGTAAGAATTTAAACGTCAACCCATTTGGAATCTATTTCTTGAAACGAGCAGCAGCACTTTTAACAATTGTCTGATAACGGTGCTTTTATTCTCAATAAGTAGGACTGTTATACTATTTATTTTCCCGGAAGGAATTCTAATACTTAGTTTCAAATGCAGGTTTGGGCACGTCAGAGAACTTCAATATATACACATGATTGCCTCAATGGATACTTAATATCTGCCATCCTTGTGTTCCTTACTGTGGACTCCGGAGGAAGCTTGATTAATAGATCAATGACAACGAGACAAATTTTTCGCGTTGTGATGAAGTTCTTGGGTACATCTGAGCAACAGAAATTGATTGAATTAAAACCGTTTACTGATGTTAATATATTGAAACATTTTTGTTTTCTTGTAGCAACTTCGAAGGTGTGGACGAAAGGCTTGGTGATTCAGCCAACTAAGAAGCATACAATCACCAAAGAGGTCTGTTAACCAGCTATATGCAATATAACTCTGGTTTGCCATCATATATATGTTAGTGTCTGTATCAGTTTCTGTATAATAAATGGGAATATGGGATGACGCTAATCTGTTCCATACAAATAAAATGATTTCTGTACACATGTTCTTTGCCTTACTGCAAACTTCATATGACAAAATTGCCATCTTTGCTTGCATATGCTTATTTTGCTACACATTTATATAACACCATGGGGGCCCTGTGCATCTGTGTCCGGAGCCCTGGAATTGAGTAATGAGAATGGCCTATATAGTTCCACAGTAATGCAATACTGGATCCAACTTCTGTATGCAGTTATAATGATTAATGCAGTGTTGTTAAATAGTTCAGCCTTTTCATTGGTATGATCTTATGGCCACCTATTTTATTCAGGATATGGCTTGTTTCCTGAAAGCATTTGATGTTGTCATCTGTGATGTATCTGGACATGTAAACTTGGCATTTCGTATGACGAAGTCAGCTTTTATAGAGGTACCAATTCTTTTTTTTATTTTAACTCAGCTTCCTTTTCTCTTAATCTTGTACTGTATGATCCACAACCTACAGTAGAAACCTACTTTAGCTTTTTGACTCTTTAGCTCTTTTCGTTCAGAACAATGCACTCTACACCCATTTTTGAGCTTGCAAATTTATTTGAGCTGCACTGTGGTAGCTTCTGTCTTTGACTAATGGTTTCGTATTTCCAGCTTCAAGATGAGGCAGCTTGTGCACTTAATTGCCTTGATAAGTGCAGAGATGGTGGATTTGAAGAGCTTTTTATGACCAAGGTTGATTTAGGTGCTAAATTTGATTCATGCTTGAGGTATGTTGAATAGAGCAAATATGGTGCATCACTTTCATGCATACTGTGCTCTGCACTTTTCTGGGGCCTTTATCTGAGAGAGCAGCAGCACATGTTAAGCCCATGTTTGTGCTCACGAGCGGCGATTATTGATCGTTCATATATCTATTCAAGAAATCATACAGTTCATAGAGTTTGGTGGACAACACTTGTGTTACATTGAAAAATGGCCCTAGGGGTTTGGTCACAATAGGCCCCTTGTCAGTCAGCCTCCTACTTTGGATTTATTTTTCAATTTGAACATCTTCAGAGTTTCATTGAGCTATTTCCCTTCACTAGTGTAATTCATACATTGCAGAGTTTCCCATCAGTTTGCAAGTTGTGAAATTTAGATAGCTATCCATTCGTCAATAAAGATAAAAGCTAATAGCTGATCAGGTTATCACTTATATTGCTTTCTGTCAGGATAAACTTGAAGGGAAACTCGAAAATTACTACATCAAGTTTTTGCTTGGATGATTTGGTTTGGAGAGAACTTGAAAAGGATGTCCAGTCCTTGCTGCAACAAGGTCTTACAGATAGAACAAAGATGATCCGTGTCCTGTGGAGAAGCACACCTTCTGAATGGAATATAATGGATGTATGTAGTATAACTGTTATTATTCACTTTTCATTTGCATTTCAAGCCAGTGACAAGCACGAATTTATAGGGTTTTTCAGAATTTGGTAGCAGTCCTCTGCTTGTTGGCATAATGATAAGCTCGTTGGAAAAGAGTTTCCGTCTTGTTGATATTGGTCCAAACCCTGAAAATCGAGATGAGGTACTTACATGTTCCTTTAAAGCTATGCAGCAGTAATCAATTGTCAATTGTGTAATATAAAACACTAATATGCACTGCTCTGTACATCCCAAGGCTATCAAATTTAGGAAATTTTGGGGAGAGAAAGCTGAACTTAGGAGATTTAAAGATGGAACTATTGCTGAAAGCACAGGTATTGTTGTGTTATATATATTATTCATTATTTCCTGTGAAGAGCATGCAAAATTTTTTAAAAAACATGCTCCTAATGGATCCTACCATCTAAACTGCAGTGTGGGAATCTGAATCTTGGGAGAAGCACACAATTATCAAAAGAATTGCTGACCATGTGCTTATCAAGCATTTGTCATTGCAGAAGGAAGACTTGATTCATGTTGTTGATCAGTTAGACTTTTGCCTCCTGGTTGGTGGCCAAGGTAAGTTTCTGAGCTTTCTACTTGGTGGTCTACATGTCCATGGTTGTGAACTTGATTTAAAACATGCAGATCCGGTCTCATCTTCTGGAGCTTTGTTCGAAGCCTTTGATTCTTTAGCGAAGCAATTGCGCCTATTGGATGATGTTCCTCTTAAAATATCTACCATGCAACCTCTAGACCCAGGTTTTACAGATAATTTTTGTGTTTTTTATGTTCACTCTATCTGTAATTATTTTTCCCTGATATGACATTTACTTCTGTTTCACTTCTATTATTATGCCAGCTTTTAGACACACATCCGTGTTTCCTCCTGAGCCTCATCCTTTGGCATATGAAAAAAAATCTTCTCAGAGGCTGCCAAATTTTACAGCAACTTGCATCCGATCATTAGAAGTAATGATTCAGGTATAACCTCACTTGAGCTATGGTATATTCTGAGAGGATAATATTGCTCTTTCTTTCCTTTGTGCCTTTGTGGTTCTAGACTATTGAGTAGTTTAATCTTCTTTATCAGTTAGTTAGCCTGGCCTCATTGTGTTCTTATTTCATAATTCTCTTCCTTTTTTTCTAATCATTTCAAAAACAGCTAGAGGGATCTGGTAATTGGCCCTTGGATCCTGTAGCCATGGAGAAGACGAAGTCTGCATTTCTTTTAAAAATGGGTGAAAGGTATTTGAGAGGCTTTAATAAACTTTAGATTGCTTACATTGTCTCTCTCCTTTGTTGATTCAATCTGCTGTTATTTTAGTCTGGAGGATCGAGGAATGTTTGTTACAGCCAGTGAAGATGAGGTCAATGTTCTTACATCTGGATATTCATTCTTGCTCAAAATATTTCACGAAAGAGGTTTGCTGTTACAAAAACGAGGTTAGCTTCTCAATGTATATGCAAGTAGTTTTTTATGTCTTTTAACTTTGTGGAAGTTTTATAGTTGTATTTCATTGCCTTTGCAGCTGGAGATGGTAAAACACAAAATGTTCCATCAGAAGACAAGGAACTCTTTCTGCGGAGCCAGCACTCAAGTATGATCAATGGTCTGCATGGTCGTTACCAGGTGTATGGGCCAGTAGTCAGGTAATTGTCAAGGTTCTGATGGTTGTTAGTTAACAGTTCATACCTTGAAATAAATGTCACTTACCACGCACATGCATATGGTGTATCTGTTTCAAAGGCTAGCAAAAAGATGGATTTCGGCACATCTATTTTCTTCATTTATCTCAGAGGAGGCGGTTGAATTGTTGGTCGCCTACCTATTCTTGAAGCCATATCCATTCCGAGTACCTTCTTCACGGGTTGCTGGGTTTCTTAGGTACCACTCTGGAACCTTTTGTACGATCTATCTACTATAGGTATTAATGTAACCTTTTTAAAGCTTTATTTTTTGATTATGTAAGAACTGATAGTTACCAGTAATCCTCCCAGCTAGCTTAACCATGTCTTATTGCAGCCACAAAAAATGTTAAGTGTTTCTCACTTCTGAAATAAATATGGAAGAAGGCAATATTCATAAGATCCTAATATTCATCCAAAGAAAAAAGGCATAAGAATTTTATTCCATGTTTGGAGAGAAGAACATGTTTTATTTAATCAATATAGATGTGGTAAGAATCAGCTATTGAGATATGCATTAAAATAGATGTTGTGCTGTTGGTTATAAGTAATAACTGCTCCGGAATAACCAGAACCTTTTATCAATAGTTCCTTGTACTGAAATATCAAGCTTATAAGCTCTCAGAGTTCTCTTGTAAAGTTTTAGTACTTCCCACTCCCTCTCCTATTTCCTAGTTGCATATAAGTCCATGGAAGTTGTACAAGTCTGACAAATTATTACAAAATTGACAGGTTTTTGCGACTACTGTCTAGTTTTGACTGGACTTTTTCACCCATGATCATTGACATAAACAATGACTTCAACCTGAAGGATGAGAAGGAGATAAATGTTAGTTCTATTTTCAGTTTTGATTTTTTATTAACTCTTAGGTTGATAACATATTGATTAACTCTGAGAAATGCAAGTACAGGAAAACTTTATGCTGAGCAGAAAATCTTATGAACAAAATCCTCATGATATAGAGCCTGCAATGTTTCTTGCTACATCGTATGATAAGGCATCAGAAGCTTGGATGAAACATTCACCAAGCAAGCCGGTAGGTAATTTATTTTTCGTACAGTCAAAAAGATAATTACTATTGTGGAACTGAAGTGTAAATCAACGATATCCTAAGGAAGCAGAAATGTGCAAAAAATATAATATATTTTTCTTTTTGTAAATAAAGGCATATTTCTGCCAGTATTTAAGATTTCCGCGGGTTTCAGATGGAGTTTCTCTATTTTGTTTGTTCACCTCCTGTTTATTTTATAAACCATAGGTTCTTAAACGGATGGCTTCTTACGCTAAAAGCAGTGCAGAGCTTTTAACAAATCTTATACTCCTTGGTCAACCAAGCCAATATACATGGGAGGTAATCTTTTTCTGTCATTGCTTGATTGCTTCTTTTTTTCTCATTTTGTACTGAGTTCTGACTAGGTATGACTTTTGTTTAGTGTGTCTTCCGAACGCCTTTAAGCAATTATGATGCTGTTGTTCTCCTCCACCAAGAGAAGCTCTGTCGTCCTCACCATGTACTTTTCCCTGCTGAGACCCCTAATGGTTAGTTCACTCATTCTGGTTCATCAAATAAGATTCAGTATGACCCTCCTTTCAAGTTAATGCATGGATATCTTTTGTCTGAACTTGGAGTGCATCAAACTGAAAAGTTTCTGCCTTGTTTTCAAGTTTACTTGTTAAATAACTTTTTTTTCTGAGATGTACTATTAAGCACAAAACAAATTTGATATCACTTCTGCAATTAGTTGGAAATAGCTATTACTAGATAATCCTTGTGTTAGCAAGAGTAACTAGTAAATTGTGTCCTACTTAGTTAAGGATAGGTAATAGTAGTCAATTTGGATTTTATATGTGAATCATGAAGCTTATAGCAGTTTTATGAAGCTCCCTCTACTAGTTTTTACTAGAGTCTTATAGTAGTTATTACAATGCTTATCAAAGGACAGCTAGGAGTTGAGTTTAAATTAGCCGTAAAAGTTTGGTACTATAGCAGGTCGGTTACTGTAGCAACCGGCTTAAATACTTATAAAAGGAGATGTATACCCTCTTGTAAAGAAGTGAAGGGGGGCTTGTGTAATATATGAACACACCTTTGGCTAAAGGGTAGTTGAGTGATTCTTTCCAACAATAGCTGTGCATTTCCTTGAACAGAACCCTGTGTCCTACCTTCCTCTTTTCTGGATGCAAATAATTTTTGTAACGGCCTTGTAGGTAAGTTGGTAATTTGTGGCAAACCAAGTAAAGATTTCCACCCTTATATGCCGCTCAATAAAGGAATTGTGAAAAGCTTGCATGATGCAAGAGATAAACTTTTGGTAAATTTTGACCCAACCGCATACTTCCTGCGAGATTTGAAGGTAAGATTGAAGCTCTTGACTCCATGAAAGCATGTAACATCCATTCAGAAGGAAAATAATATATGTATTCTACAGTGCGCATTTTCTAAGACCTTCAAGCTGTGGTATGATTCAATCGGAGGAGATGCAGTTGGTCTTACATGGGAGAACTCAAAGGTATTACTCCCAACAGTTCAAGCTGTAAAAGATTGGCTCTTTTCTTTTATCCTTAGAAAAAAGGCCCCTTTGGTTTCAATTGGTTGCAGTAGAACATTTTATTTGTCACAAATTCAGAGGTACTAAATTGATTCATTATTTACATACCACAGAAGCGTGGTAGAGACGAGGGTGATGAAACCATGCTGGAGCCAGCATCTATCCTAAAGGAGGTTGGAAATGTTGGCAAAGGTTTGGTAAGGGGCGTATATCTCCTCAAAGCACCAAAGCTTCAGTAAACTATTGAAACTCGCCAAAGTTGCGTGGAAGAGAAAGCCCTGTGCTGTTTGTGCAATAACACAACTTCTAATCGATTTTCATACACTGGCAAAAGCAAGGCAGTGGATTCCATGCCATTGATTGGACATGCTGGCAATGGATCAACATGTAGCAATGTACTCGTAAGGATTGTTGTGTTTAGATTCGAGTTGATGAGGGGCTCAGGGTATAGAAGTTTGTATCCATGTTTTGATTCTGAGGTACAGAAAAGTATAGCAATGTAATTCTGACCCTTCCATCTGATTGGCATCAGCTGTTAAGGTAGCATATCTTGTGCAGACGGGCATCTGAGCTCAGTTAATGTGCCAAATGTTCTGTCGATTTTACTTTTGGAGTTCCGGATCGTGCCGAGTTCGCTCTGTGACGCCGTCCTCCTCCTCGGCTCCGGAAAGCACCGCTGTTGCGCCGTGGAGATCGCCTTTCCATGATGCCCAAGAACACCCAAGCAATCGAAGCCAAGTCGCCGTAGAACGGGAGGTCGAGGGCTCGAGGCTGTCTTCTTCCTCTCCGGCGGCACGCCTCCATCGTCGATTCTGCCAGCTCCGGTGAGTTTCGTGCCGATTCACCGTGCATGTCCTTGCGTAACAGCTCGTCGACCAGATCTAGTCGCCACCGTGAAGCCAAAGCTCTCTGCCGTCGCCGAGCCGTTCCATGCGCCGCCGCCGCCATCCAGACCTCGCCAAGCTTCGCGCGTGGCTCGGTGAGCACCCAGGCACCCTTAGGACACACCTGCATTCCCCAGCTTAGCTCAATTCGAGCCGTAGCTCGACAGCCGCCGCTCGTGACGCCGATTACGGCCACCTCTGTGGACAAGTCGACCACCGACGGGTTTGCAAGTGTGTGCTCTACATTTTATCTTTTGGCTGCACCACATGAAACGCCGCCGTTCACCGCCGACGCCGTTGTGAAGCTCGTCGGCACTGCTCGCTGCTGTTGCCTCGCCGTCGTCTCACTGACATGCGGGCTTGATTCAATTAGGCGCGAGGGACTAATTTATAACAGATTAAAAGTTGCTAGATCGGTTAGAAAATTACCTGTCTATGACATGTGGGACCATGGGCTTACTTGTAATAATCTGAAAATAGAGCACTCCTTAATAATATTGTTTACACCATGTATATCATTATCTAAAAATGTATATCAGCTACAACAATAATTTAAGAACCGATATAGCTGCTGTGCTGGTTAATTCTACATCAAACAACATATACCTATTCTTTTTTTTAGAAAAACAAATACCTGTTCTAAACCACACAACTGAAACAAATCCATACGAGTTTTTTTTTTTTTTGAAACGGACCACACTAGATGATGCGTAGTTTCATATATAGCAAGGAAAAAAAATTTAAGACTACGACCATAAGAGGCTATAAACCTATAATCAAGAAAAAAGAAAAAAAAGCCACCATATACCAACAACACTAACACACAACATCGAGAAAGGAACTAGCACCAAACCAGCCGTCGCTAAGCATGATTGGTTGCCGCTTGACCTAAAAAGGAGCCATAACCAAACTGTCATATGCCATCTCCAAACGGTTGATCATCTGAGGCCTTCCAAACAACAGTAGGTCGAAGGCTTGTAGAGGGAGCGGGCGAGATAGAAGAAAGATCCACTCCCCTCACACAGACCCGCTGCCATCTAAGAGTGTCGCTCAAACTATTTGAAGGCAGACAAGGCAATAACGGGGCAACGCCTCTAGGGAGGACGTGACGCCGAAAGCGACATCACCAGGGAGGACGGGATGCTGAAACCGCCACCCCTACCCGTGGAAGGAATCATGGACAAGGTTTTCACCTGAAAGGTCCTACCAGGAAGTAGAGAGACACCTCAAAAAATTCCCCTAGAGGGATTACGACACCTAAAAACGTCACCTTTGCTAACCCGATAAGTCGTCGGGCTAAGCTTTTGCATGTCGCTTACCTATCACCTTGTCGTCGCAGCCCTAACTCCTAGACAGCAACCAATCCATTGTCGTTAGTCGGTACATAGACACTACTGCACTGACACCACACCGTCGGCCAGCCTCTGCCTGAGACAATCACTAGCTTCATCGGGCTGGCACGCCCACTCCTCCAAGCTGCCACACCTCGAGCTACTGCCCTTGAGCTGCCGCACCACCGAACCTCACCAAAACTACCACTCCTCGGCATGGATCTGGCCTACCACGCCGCTGGCAACCTCAAGAGGGGAGACGCCACCACTTGCATCCAGTCTCTACCTCCCCTCCGCCCTCTCCCCCGTTGCCGCCATAGGGTCCAAGCCAAGTAGAACCAAGAGCCAGCTCGTTAAATCCACCCACCTCGGCATGGTTTTGGCTCGCTGCACTGCCAAACTCCCCATCTTCGGTGGCCTCTATTGGAGAGAGACACCACCACCTGTGGCAAGGCTACCGCTGTTGCGCCACTACCACACTTCTAGACATCTTCATCGCCGCCAGATCCACCGCGCCAATCCATCTCTACCGTATCCATCTCAACACTGCTTTGTTGTCGTCGTGCCAGAGCCGACATCCCGTCATTGCCATAGCCGTCATCACTCCAGATCTGTTTGCCATGTTCACTCCACAATCGTCATGGACTCTATAGGCACCGAAAAATAGAGAGAAAGGCCACGCGCGCCACCATCCTTGTGGTCACATGGATTCCCCGGTGATGACAAGGGAGGGCGAGGGGGAGGTAGAGTAGTGGCACCGTGGCGTGGCTTGGTTGCTGCCCAAGTTGCTCGCATAAACGATATGTGGCGAAACACAAACTAAAAAGCCCTAGCTTCACATCACATGTAAACTATAACGCATATACTCTCTCTAGTAAAAAAAAATTACCATTGAGAATAGGACTTGGTCAAATATCTGAACTTTAGCTGTCGATAATTCCTTAAAAACAATAGTAATTTGAGCTCTATTAGAGAAAGCAACACTTGAATCCATCGGTCTATTATTCCCCACGCGCTCACGTCACTTGTCTCTTGTCTCCCTCCTCAGCCTGAGCCCGCCCCCTGCCGAATCAAGAAACCCAGAAAGGCCTACGAATTTGGGGACGGGGACGGCGCCCTAATCCCCAGTACCTCCGACTCTCCGAGAAGCTTCCATGGACGGCCATGGCGACGCCCCCGTCGAGGGCGCCGACATCCCTCTCGCTGCTGCCGTCTCTAGCGACGGCCCCGTCGAGGGCGCCGACATCTCCCTCGCTGACGCCCCCAGCGTAGCCCCCGTCGAGGGCGCCAACATATCCCTCGCGGCTGCGGTCCCCAGCGACGGCCGCGTCGAGGGTGCCGACATCACCCTCGCTGCTGCGGTCCACAGCGACCGACCCGTCGAGGGCGCCGGCCTCTCGCTCGCTGCCGCGGCCCCAAGCGACGCCGTTCCCGGGGGCAGACCAGGGCCGTACCTCCTCAGCGAACTCCCCGACGACCTGTTGATCTACATTCTGCTGCTGGTGAACCAGATGGACTCCACCGTTGCCGCTCGAACCATGGTGCTCTCTCGGCGCTGGGTTGGGCTCTGGGCGCAAAATGCCCTCTGTCAGTTTCGTTTGCTCGTCGCCACAAGACTTGGCCGGGATTTTTGACTACCTGCCACTGTCTTCTTTAATGGCCTATTCTCAAATGCCATCTTCCCCAGCGACTTCGGTTATTTGCCTTAGGTCCACCGGATTATTTCTGTTTTGCCACTTTTGCTGACATGGCATGACAAGTGCGCAATTCCGATCCACATCTAAGAAACAATGTCTCTTTTGCCCTTCTTCCTTGGGCTTGTGGCGTTTTCTTTCTCTGGCTCATGGTGGGATGAGACGAACGGGCGGGAACGGCACCAACCTCCCTCTGACGACGAGCCGGCGACGCCACCACCAACGCCAAGCACCATGGCGAGTCGGCCGCCTCTCCCCGCCGAAACCGGACGCGCTGAGCTCGGGGATGTGCGCCAGCTGCGGCGGCGCCACCATGCTCGACGAGGGGTCACTGGAGTCCGCCGTCCGTCCGACCCCTCCTCCGACGCCGCGGCGTCCCCTTCCCCCGGCGAGGTCGGCTCCCGCTCAAGGTGCTTGATGGCGGCCGTGTGAGGGGTACTGGCGGTCGTGCGAGGGTGAGGGGAGGGGAGGGAGAGGTTGGGAGACGGCCGGAAGGAGAAGTGGGGGGAATGCCGCTGCAGTGGCGTTGCCGGCCATGGGATGGTGATGGCGACTGCGAGAGTGAGATGGGAGAGAAGAGATGAGGGGTATTGAGATCATTTTTCATCTGGATTGCTGAGTTGGCAGCAAAAAATGGCAAAACGGAAACAATCCGAGTGGCAAATAATCGAAGTCATTGAAAAAGATGGCATTTGAGAATGCGAGTGTCAGATAGTCAAAAATCCCGATTTGGCCCGCGTCCACGCAGCCCTCACCGCCCGCGCCCGCGCCAACACGGCCCTGCCCATCGGGAGCCTCACCGTCTCTTACGTGGGACACGCCGCGCCGTTACCAACCGCCCCCTGGCTCCGCCTCGCCTCGCCTCGCCCGTCGTCTCCGGCGAGCTTCGCTTCAAGAATTGGAACGGTGGGCAGGCAAGTGAGCTGCAGCCATCGGCAATGCTGGAGATAGGCACATTTGAGCTACCTTGCTTCAAGAAAGCCACTAAGATTTTTCTCTCCCTCGGATTTCTTTACCTGCTACTACCATTGTCGCCTGGTGCATTTGGTGCCCTCAGAGTTCTGTGCCTAGAGCGCATCCGGTACCGAGCCCAGCTCGTCCTCAGCGACAGCTTGTTTTCTTCACTGGAAAGACTACTCATCTCCAAGACCCGCGGATTGGTTGACTTGGCTGTCAGCTTGAAAAATCTGCTATGGCTTAATTTGACAGAAATACGTGGTCTGCAGCTGCTGCACATCGAGGCATGCAATCTCAAGGTGTTGGGTATAGTTGACAGCCTCCATTGGATCTACAGTCTGCCAGCATCGTCACAGATGTGCTAGAGGAGCTCCGGTGGTCAGATTCTTTCAATCCAACCCTGGTCAAACTCAACAAGGTGACACACCTTCAGAATATGTCGATCATGTACTTTTCTCCCTATGGACGGGAAGAAGACAATATCAACGTGGACCGGCTAAGGATCTTGAAGCACTTCTCATTCTCAAGAATTTATCATATGGAGCTTTCAGTTATGATGGATTATGTAGGTTCTTTGTCATATCCAGCTGTTTTCTTTCTCATATCCAGCTGTTTCTTGAACAGTAAAATTTTCACTCCAGAGCAAGCCCAATCAACAAAAATAATTTGAGCTCAAAAACATGTTTGAGTTCCAACCTATTTTACCTTTGCCTATCTGTTAAACTTTAACATGTAGATGTAAGCTCAGGAGTTTACGGTATGGTTCCAATTATCAATGTAAAATGACTTACTATTCCTAGAGTCCAATAAATAGCAATAATGTGCGCCGCAGCAGGAGCAAATTTCACGTCATGATAGCTATTGTGCGTAAATTACTTATTCTCACACATATTTGTTTTTTTCCCTGTTCCTAGGATCTGCGTAAATTACTTATTCTCACACATATTTGTTTTTTTCCTTGTTCCTAGGATCTAAGAGATTTGCAATCCAGAATGAGAGACATAGCCATGCCATATTACATCGAGATCTTGTCCTTAGTATTTTTAGCACATGGACATATAATTGGACCAAGTGTGGCACATTTGCTTAAAATGTGTACTGCAATAAGGAAGCTAAGCTTGACACTTACAGAATTCTCTGAGGTAATTACCCTATTGTTACATAGGCTGTTCAAACTGTGCACTAGCATAAGATAGATTTTAATAATTGATCAGGCAACAGCATACATACAGGTCAAAATCGTTGGCATAACAAAATTAAATGTTGACATGGGTTAACTTCTTCAATATGGCATTTTATTCCTAAATTCATATACTTTCTTATTAATCATATTCTTCTTTGAGCATTGCCCGTTGTCCTTGACATCATACAATCTTGTGATATGACAGGTCCATGGAAAGTTTGCTCTAAAAGGTCTTTGTAGCCATGAGAAATACACTTCATCAATCATCATGCAAACATAACAGACACCCCCTTTCTTTACCTTATATTCTCATCATGCAAAAAAATCTACCACACACTATAATAAGCTTGTGCATAAGCACTAATGGCCCCGAACCTGAACTGTTTGTAAGTTTGCTGAGATTTTACCACTTGATATTAAAAGCCACAGCAAATATTACATTTGGCATGCATGGAATATATGACTAGGACTCAAATGACACCGAAGTATAAATTGTGGTTTTCATCATTCCTTGTACCATGTGCTTACACGGTGATGCTTTTGTAGCTATTGGATGTGATTTTCAGTAATATTTGCTAACAACATCTATGACTTGAATTTTTATTAAAAGAAGATGAAATCTCAATAATTGGTCGTATTCCTGCTCTAAATTTGTAATTTCAGGTACTAAATTCATGCCCACTGCAATGCATATGTGATCAGCCTCCAAGCTGGAGAGATTAAGGGGGCCTTTCAATGAAATTTCTTAATGAAACTGAGATTATCAACTTCAGAGGGAAAAACCATGAATTTGACCTACTGAAGCTTTTGTTCAGGGCAGCACCAGCCCTTAGGTGCATGAAAATTGGCTGCCACCCTTTCTTTACTGATAGCGAGAAGATGTCTGAAGATTTAGGAGCTTTTGTGGGCCAAGAAACTTGCATTGATGTCAGTCGGTTGTGCAGCGTGAACAACTTTCCTGGCAACTGACCTCATTATCAGTTGAAAAGTTTCGGCCCGATATGATGTACAGAAATTACTTGAAGTTTTAAGCCCCGCCATGATGTACAGAAATGCAAAAACTGTTGGCTGCTGAGAGTTTCGCTTTTGCCCTTCATTTTTTATATAGGAAGGGCTTCATCTGTATTTTGCATGCCGGAATGCCTTTACAATATATGGTGCATAGTAACGGCATTAACTTCAATGCACTTCGGCAGATATATTGGTATTAATTTCATCATACAATGGAGTATCTGAGAGCGTTTGACGTGCATACATAAAAATCAAGAACATTGACATTACAGTAACGGGGATGAAGGAGGAAAATGTCAACATGGTCTAATTGATTGTTGCTATCTAGCAGCTCGAAAAAGCTTGAGACCGGGCATCCGACCGAACTAAAGATATCTGACGCTGCACGCTTACGCCCGCTCTATAGTTTGCCCGATAACTCCCGTCTCTTCCTGAGCCTATCGTTCTTTTCTTCCATTTTGCTTCCCTCTCTCTTCCTCATTCTCTCTCTATCTAATATGCTTAGGCTCTCATAGCTTCGAGGCGAGGAACATCGGCTGCTGCCTCCTCCCTATTTCCCTCTCACATTCATGGGCTCATCTTCTCATTGGCGCCAGCACTACCAGCTCCATCGATTTACTCTCATATCTTCTTTTTTATCCCCAATATGGATGAAAGAACAATGGCCATGGAACGGTGATAGAGTGGCTGGCAGCTCGCGATGGTGATGCCGTGGTTGGCGACGTCGGAACAAGGGAAAAAATTAGTTGCGAGCATGAGAAGCTCAGATCTAGCCACCGAAGTAGAAGAGAAAGACGGATCCAATCATCGAAATAAATAAAGAAGGTAGATTCAGTTACCGAAGCAGAGGAAGAAGGTGGATGATAGATTTGTTGTAATTTATAGTTTTATCTTGTTGTATTAGAATGTTTCGCTCTCTTTTGATCGGCTGTTGCACATAGTACGCATCGTGTTTTTTTCGATGTTGCACACAATGGGTTTTTTTTGTCACAATCAGCATTCTTGAATGTTGCATCTGCTCGAAACATTTTTCGCTAAGCGATAAAACATCTAAAACATTTCTCATTGAATGATGAAACACCTGAAACATTTCTAAACATAAGATGTAACACCGTCCGATATTTGCAAAATCTCGAACGTCCTGGCCCTAGTTTTATCCCTAGCAGCTTGTCCAATGTATATCATCATTGGGCACAAGGTCTAATTGTTATTATGCAGCCCCAACATAGCACCTCACATAATATTAGTAATAGGTAGCATAATTTAGCATATAACGTCCTACTTAAGGAGCCACAGTTTAGCATAACATCTTAATCCGATGGCCGTCTGCACGACAGGTCAGCAGCTGATGGTCTTGACTCATCACCTTCCGAAGGAAGTCGACAGTTCACCAGAAACTTATTTCTCCCATTTCTCTCTCAATTCATTCCCACACTTCTCCCTTAGAAGTTCATTCCACTGGGTCCTCTGTAAGAAACAAGAGTAGAGCACATGAAAATCAACCACAACAATCCAAGAATGAACTAGCTTAGCATACTTATTCTAGACCACATAATTGAAACAAGTTCATTCAAACTGTAAACCACACAATTCAAACAAATTCATTCAAGCTACCAATAACAACATATTCGACTAGAATTCGCTAATACCAATCGGGTCTAAGGTTACCCACAAGACTTCAGAGTAATTTTCCTACAATGATCTCTGTGCAACATGATAAGATGGACGTTGGGCAACCAAGGATCTAAAATATTAGTGAGGGATACGGGCAAACAACTCACTACTTCTGAAAACACTTGTTGTGCCATACTGCCATGTAGTGTAGGAACCAAAACATTTGTTAACAATGGAGGTGGTCAAAGAACACAATTTTGAAATGTGCAACTGCAATACCCTCAAAATTGGTAGCTCATGCCCCAGCTAAACCACACACTTAATGGCCTCATGCTCTAGAAAAGTATGTTTTTTCCTTGTAACGCCGTCAACATCTTTATGCTTATTTATTTGATCCATTAATTTCCCCCCATATTTGGGTGCTACTTGCTTGCAAGCTGCACTCGAGTTTACCTTGTTGAAGTAGGAACTGAAGTTGCCCGGTAAGAAGCGAGGAATAGGTCTGCTCTCTTGAGGAAACTTGGAGATTGAGGAAACCTCCCTACGCCGCACATTGATGATGACAATGTACTGCTCTGTGTTTCGAGCATCCATGAACTTAAGGTCGGCCAAGTAGAGGTAGACAACATCGTCTTCAACAATGCTGTGTACAGGCCAGGCCGGCATGAGTGGGGCATCAACTTGATGCCAGAAGGCCAGATGAGGTCTCCAATGCAGAACACTGAATCTTGCTTCCACTCCTTGAGGTCAGGAATCAGAGACCATGTGCTGAGGATTAGATCCTCATAAATGTTGTTGATAGGGCGTCCTTGGTGGTAGCCGTCAATGGAGACGAACCTGATGACAACGTCATTGCCATAGCACATGGACAGGCACACCTCCGGTACCTGCCGTAGTCCATGTTGAGGGTAAGGGGGCTTCATAGAGCACCCTTTCAGCAACGGGATGAAACCGAACACTGGTTCTGGGGCAAGAAGCATATGGCAGGTCAAGATGCCAATGAAGAGGTCTACCCGGCAGATCACATTGCTTCCAAACGAGAAAGTGGTTTGGGATGGAAGGTGGGCGTGCACGCCTCCGACGGGAGGATGACCGGCTTGCGGATCCACCGACGAGCAAACGGGCCAGATGAGCACCAGGTCCAAAGATTGGCCTTGGCGGTGGGGAGACGGTAGTCGGCACAGTCATCGGTGAAGGCGTAGAGGAGCTCGGCGAGGACGTAGTCGCTGGGCAGAGCATGCGCAGCACGGCAACCCTAGAGCCAATGCTCCCGCATGGGGGCCAAGAGAATGGCAGCTGGGGGATTGCGGAGAGTGAGTTGCCCAAGGCATCGTAGACTAGGTAGAACCCTTGCGAGAGCACACCGGGTCGGTAACCGCCGGCGTGGAGGACGACGATGTTGTTGTCGGCGCTGGCGACGGAGGTGCCGCTCAGATCTTATGTCATGGGAGGCTGTGCAGACGAGAGCCGGAGGCCCAAGGAGGAGACGCCAGGGATGTCGACGACCCGAGGATCGGGGTCGATGCCATCCAAGATGCCCTTGTGTTCGTCAATATCGAAAAATGCTAGCTTGGTCACGGCGGCGTAGGAGGGCTTGGAGGCCTTGTGGTGGCGGACGACGGCCTCTGCGGCGTCTCTCGCGGCCTAGTACAGCGACATCTCTGTCTTGATAGCTCTCTGCTCCGCCGCCTCCTTCTCCTTCCAATCCGTGATGCCGGCGGATGCTGCCGAGATCGCCGCGTCGTCAAGCAGAAAAGAAAACCCCCCATTTCCTCCATCACTTATGTTACCTCGTCGACGAAGGGCACGTACCGATCGAGCAGCACCATGCCTGCTGCATCCATGAGGGCTTCCTCTTCCTCTTCCTTTTCGCCCGTGTGCAAGGGATTTGTTGATATAGATCTCAAGTTCCCCCAACCCTCCCTTTCCTTTTTAGATAGGAGAAGGGGAAAGGGGATAATAACAACAATAAGGAAAAACTAGAAGCCGATATAAAGACGAAGAGGAGTCGTTCTCGGTCGGCAACCGGCAACCGAATCGAAAACCCTTTTAACACTGTGGGCAGTTCAAGCCTAAACAATTACTCCTATATATGATTATTGATTATTTTTCTCAGATCTAGAATCACACTTTCAAATTTTCATTTCTTGTGTCCCGCTAAAAAAGAACAAATTCATTTCTTGTGTTAGATCTCAAAAGGTTGTGCTGATTTTTGTTGCATGTACCTACTGTTAATCATGCAGGATACTCCAATCATAGCATCTTCTTCTGGAATTATCAAATTGATGCATCGTTGTACCTACATGGAGCATTGCTTCTTTTTTTTGTTGTTTCCCTTTCCAATCCGTTGATGCTTCATCAAGCTTATGTTTTACTCTCTTTATTTTTAATATTTAACATCGTTGACTTTTAGAACTATGACACTGAAAGCAATTACCTCGAAGAGACTATGTAGTTCTCTCCTGTCAAAAAAGGCAAATCAACTCCACTCTCTTGGCAAGACAAGTTACCTTCCATACTATAACCTGTTTTTGTTGTGCCCGAAAACAACAAAATACCAATTAATGCACAACGTAACTTCTCTATTTTTTATGGTTAATATTTTAGTAACTGTATCACACATAAACCTTTTCAGTTATAGCATCAGTACCAAAACATATGAACTACATAAAACATGGGTATTATTAATGGCTTTATGTCAGGCCAGGGCTACTGGCAGAAGATGTAGAAGATGTAGTGTTGGTGTTTAGATGCGAAAATATATTATGACCTGAGCTGCATTAAAATGGTAGTAAATATTGCTATAAAAGCAATCATGTACACAATCGATATATGACCATTTAGATGTGAAAACTAAATCATGTAATATGTCATAGGACATATGAGATGGCAGTACTACATTATTGTGTAAAGAGTACACAGTACAAACATAGCTACAGGATGCGGAAGAAACAACCATCTGGAATCTATCTCATCCAATAGAAATTCTGGTTTGGAAGGAAATGTCCAGATTGGTGGTCCATCAACATTGCAGACACCTGAAATTTCAAGCTGGTACTCAATTCCTGAACATTTAGATACAGAAGTAGTCTATTAAATAGCATTTAAAATTATGCAAGCCTAATAGTCTAATTTCTTAAAAGGCTACAAATCAAATAACTGACTGTGAGATAGTACAAATTTAAGTATGCTCTCTCTATTATTAACAAATTTAATAGCGATTGATGCGCCACCGCACAACAAATAGCAGGCAAAGCAATGGGAGAATCCACAGTGCAAAATACCCAACGAAACCACATCCATAAGGGAGAAGCCACATAGCAAAAAAACCTAAGAGAATTCGGGTTATGTTTACAAGAAATTCTTCCATGGAAAGGATGCAAGTAGGAATACAAAAAAGCTAGCACAAATTTTCTCACAGTTTGATTCCTGACACGCACAAAAAAAAAAACTAGCACAAATTTAGTTTGATTTCAGTTCCATGCGTGGTTTTTCCCTTCAACCCTGCTGCACCTTCCATCCTCTCCCACCTCAGAACCACACGTCTAGGAGACAATAACGGTAAACAGTGCATGAGCTGTTAATATCATAAGTATCATTATGACAGTGAAGAATGAAAGAGGCTATACGCATAATAAATTTGGCGTTTGACAACAATCATATGACTATCGTATGTCATTCAAAATGTCCTCCCAAGTGCCAACCGTTGACATGTCTCAATTTTAATTGTAACATTTACTGCTAGTGGAGTAGTGGTGGACAAATCTTCACTGGCATTAAGAGTGTAATACGACATGCAACCATGCATTATGAATATATAGAAAGAAATTCCTGATGAACCCCTACGGATGCTGATTGCTTAACTCACATCACTACATGTATACTGGTCATCAACTAAGCAAATGCTAAAAGCTTGTGTTCACTGTACCTCTAGGGGACTTGCTCGAATCTTCTGTCAGAGTTTGTGTTTGATATTCTATAATAACAAATACAAGAAAATATCTTACTTAAGACATAGATAAACAATGACAAAAGGACGATTTTTACTGAAGACATAGATGACCAAAGAAACATGGGGTATCACTTTTCCTTACGTCGCTCTGAAGTTCTGATCCCAATTGTTAGGTTCATTGTACCCAAACATAATCAGCATAACTCTGTGAAGTAAAAAGTCAAGAAATAGAGAAACTGTTGTCTCGGCTTGCTTCAAGGATATCTTTGTAAAAAAAGATGTTCTTAGTCTAAAAGAATCCATACCGAACAATTAAGAAATTAAAGAACAAGAAGATGAGACTAACCATCTGCTTGAAATGGCTCAAAAAATTCCTGGCCAAATGTGAGCATTGATCCAGATGCCAAGTATATCGAGAGGACAAGCCATTTGGGCCAACATCAGGATCAAACATATATGTGTACCAAAGCTCAGGAACTTTGCAAACAACACCATCCCAGAATGGTAACTCTCCAAACAACATTGACAAGCGCCTAAAATGAAGAAGGTCCGGTGCCTCAAGATTGTTTATCATTTGATCCAAAAGAATGTAGCGCACATCTCGTTCAGCACAAGATAGCAGGCATGGATGATTTGTCAAAAGAAAAATGAACTTCTCATAATGTCTCAAATTTTCAGGACATTTCTCAAGCAAAGAAAGTAAACTGTTTACATGGAAGGAATCTTTTTGTAACAGCATCGAAGAATGTGATTGATATAATTGAACCCAGCTTCTCATAATCAAGTTTACCACCTATAGGACTGTAATTCTGTGTAGGTATATCAGGGTTGATCCTAAACTTGTCCTCCCTGATATCAATATATCCTTTAGTTCAAAAAGCACCCCCCCAACTAATACCACGTAGGTGCCATCACACAACAGACACACACTAAGATTTGATGTGTAAGGTATCTTGAGAAATCATTCAGAAAAAGGTGGCATATGGATAACTGCATATTTAGGAATCTCAAACTAGGAGGAGCCCACCACATGATTGTAAGGCCACGACCACTGGCTAATCAAGTGGTTCACACACTCAAATTGCATTGGAAGCGACCTTAGCCTGCAAATACACACATGTTACAACTCTAAAATAGAAAATAGAAAATGTTAAGACATATATATGAGTTAGGAGGTACGTACATTCCACCCCTCAGTCTTGGGTTTACATAAATACGAGTATTTGTATAGATAGGAATCGAACTCAATATCTCATTTCCATTCAATACTTTTCCATGCCATGTTACATAGATATCATAAGGTCTGACTTTCCTTCTCCAAAGAGCATATATGACAAGCTCTTTTACTAACTTGGTATTCAAGTCAGTATGGCAAAAATTTCTCTCCATAGGCACAAACAAATATCTGTGAATATAGCAAAAACCATGATCTAAGGAGGCAGCAGGTAACACAAGCACTCACAGGATTTCTAAAAACAAACAAGCAATGAAAACAATTGCATACCTCATCAGGATGATTTTTATTTGACTCTCTAGTTTGCTCAGATGCCATGGTTGATAAAGTAGATGCTACTTGACATACTGTGCTACCTCTTGCCTTATCAACAATTGGAGGTAACCCAGGTTGTTTTTCCGATCCATCTAGTACTATTATCTACAGCAACATGAGCAGCAGGTATAACAGTTGAGTCATCATTTATAGCAAGGCAAGGCATAATCATATTTTATTGTGGTATTACATGGTAAGCAAGAAAAAGTAGTCTAGTAAAACTGATCATAATAAATAATGAAACAAAAAACTACAACTACTAGATCTCCCTACACAAACCTGATCATGCTTCTCATTGGAATTATCTTTTGGGTGATTGTATTTATAGGACGTTATGTGCTTGCATTCCCCAAACATCATATAGTACCTACAGACTGGTTCACTAGGTCTCTCGGGGTATTCAATTAGTTCTTCTAGCACTGATGATGCCAACCTGCCATTGTCAGGCTTTAGAGAGAAACTGCAAAATGATGGCCCAGCTGACCAATCTGCTGAACAAAATCCATCATAACCATCTGAAAATGACAAATCGGGACGCTCCTACATGAAACATATGGTAATGTTACAACAACATAGACCTTATTCCTAGTCCAAAAGGGAAGCTAGGAACTTCTAGCCATACATTTTAACCATAGTTAACATGCATTTTTATTAAGGAGCCAAAGATGGTACAATAATCTAGACAGTCAAAAAGACATATCTAAGCATGCAGATGCATGTGGTCACATATAAAGGGGACCGTACTAATCAATTTGTATCAAAATTCGAACGATACCAAGAATAGAAAGTTATAGCATCTACCTTGGTGACATTAGCACTTTCGGAATGATTTTCCACACAATTCCCAACAGTCTCAGCCAAGTTAACAGCACCCTCCAAGGTAGCATCATGAAAAGCGGCGGGAGTTCTGGCATGTGGCCTCTGAACAACTGCTCCCTTCTTGCGTGATGCAACAAGGGCCATATCCTGTTAAAGCAAAACATGTGGTCAACTCAAACAGAATTTTATCAAATCTTCTACTGTTACATATATACATAACTTCTTCGGACAGCAGTTCATACAATACAAATGTTTATGCGCTCACATGTACTATAATCATTAAGGTTGCAATGGAAACATGCACAACAAAAGCTACAGGATCAATTCCACACAAAACATTAGGAAAACAATTAAATCTAACTTAATAAAGTAATGGACAGTAATTAAGGATTAGCACGTAACCCAATAAAACATGTGCAAATCACCTTGTCAGTTAACTTCCTCTTCAGCCTCCTAACAAGGCTAGCATGGATCTTCATGATCGATTTGCACAGGCGTTTAGGTATGCGCACTTGGATCATCCAACCCTCAAGGAAGCTATTAAACATGAACAGGGCCTATTTTCCCTTCTTTGTGAAGAAAAAAAACATGCATAGACAACACAACAGGCATGTCACGCCTTCACGCCTCCAGAATAAAGCACGTCAAAATATCCATGGAGGAAAGGGAGAGCAAACCAGATTGGTGCTGACCTGAGAATCAGGGTTCTTCAACAAAGAGGGCTCAAGGCCCTTGTCCTAGATATTTCCCACCGAAGCGTCCAACAATCTTGCCTTACTAGACAACTGGATCCTGACAGTGATTCACGTTCTCATCATTGGGCATGTTTGAAAGAACATATTTCCATGTTGATCTCCATACATGTACTTCAGGATTCATTTCTGCCGGTATACCCTTCGTCCCTTTCTCAAGCATACCTAGGACAACAAATTTACATCTTGACTGCCTAGCACGTTCCTTTATTGCTAGTTTCTTCCCAGCATCTTTGCCCTTAGAGTTTTTAAGCTCCTCATCCCTGACCATTTCACAGTGATCCGTGTTCTCATCATTGAGCATATTAGGAAGAAAATATTTACGATGTGATCTCCTAATATGTTCTTTAGGCATCATTTCTGCACTAAGTCCATTACTCTTTCCCAACATCATAGTCGAGGCAACAGATTTTCGAGTTGAACGTCTAACAGGTTTTCTTTCTATTGGTTGCTTCTCTAGATCATCTCCTTTAGTATTTTGAAATTCTTCGCCTCTAGCACTTCCATGCATACCCTTGGTTCCTTCCTTGAGTAAGGCATGAACAACAAATTTCTGCCTTGATCTTCTAAAAGGCTTGATTACTATTAGCTGCATTTCTATAGCTAAAGCTTTACCACTACTCTCGGAGAATGAAACTTTGCCTACACTTTTAGCTATCTTATCCCTGCCCCTTTCTCCGTCCCTCTTTGTCAAACAAGAATTATCATCTTCCTTACCACATCTTTCATGCTAGTTTTAGCAGGATTGTGCATCAATGGCTGAGCTACTTTCAGGTCCTTGTCATCTGTTAGTGCTCTATTCAACATGTTGCTTTCTGAATTTGAATTATTTAACAATGAGTCATTGGCCTCAGATTGGTGTCTTGTCAACCGCCTTAGTTTGGGGCCCATACAGGGAGCAGGAATTATTTGCTCATCTTCTTCCCCTACAAAAGAAGCAAGTTGTTGGCGCCTTTGAGTAGATTGTCGACAGGATTGACTATTATTTTCCAGCTTCTTGCCGAGGTGAGTCTCCCTCAGCACATTACCATTAACATGAACAACTCTATTCCTCAAAGACCTGGTATTACGAGCTACATTTGCTTGCAGCACTGGAACAGTAGGAAGCTCAACATCCAAGTGCACATGTTCTTTCTTCTTCCTCTTGTTCTCAAGGACAACGGGCGAGGACATAGAAGCTGCAATTGAACTTGATCTTGTGGTTGTGCAAGATGCATTCACCTTAGCAGCCTTCTCTACAATAGGATCTTCCGCCTTCCTCCTACTTATCTTACACTAAACAACAGGAGGTGACACTGTAGTGACCGTCATCGATCCTGACCTGAGCGCTCTGCTATCATCTTGAATTTCAACAGGCTGTTCTTGAACCTCAACACAAATTTGATAAGACACATCTCCTTTTCTCTTCCTCCTCCTCTTCTTCTTCTCAACAATAGGAGCCTGCATGACAGTGACCGCTGTCAAGAAATCACTTGACCATGTGCTTCTACCAGAAGCTCCATCCTGTACACTGACACTAATCTGCTTAGCAATGGCCCTGGTCATTTGCTTCTTATCAACTCTTTCACCTACCATCACCCTATCCTCAGCATTGACAGAATTAATTCTACTTGCAGCTCCGTCAACCATGGTCGAATTCGCCGCATTACTCCTAGTCCGCCTCCATGGGACATCTGCACCGGGCCCTCCAGCAACACCTTCTTTAGTAGCACCACCACCACCAATATGTGCACGCCTCTGATTTTTTTCCCCCTCCGCTGGCTGCTTTTGTAGAGTAAGCATCTTCCCTGCCTTCCGCCTCCCCTTTGCCTTCGCCATCAACCGGCGACCAAGTCACCCGGGGCCTCCAGAGGAAGCTCCCCCTCCCCCTCGTCTCCATCACTGTCTTGGCCGCACCGGAGCCCCCGCTACCGCCGCCCGACAGCTTCAAGCACCCCTTCCCCACCACCACCCCGATCATCCTCTCCTCCACCTGCGAAACAAAAGAAAAGGAAAAAAAACCTCGATCAGCATCCTCCATAATGTACATTTCGAACTCAGAGCGCCCAGCCAGTGAGAGCGCATTCCTGTGTCCCCTGGGTAGCTTACCACATGCTGCACAGAGCTAGGAACCGAGATAAAAATCGAGGGCATGATGGATGTCTATGTGGTCCATACCGAGAGGGTGGAGAAGAGGCGAGCGACGAGGTCGGCGTTGGGGCTGCCGGCGGAGAGCGCCTGCAGTTCATCGACGCAAAGTCCTGTTATCCTAGCCGGAGATCAGCACGACCCTATGAGATCCTCAACCATCGCGGCGGCTCCAGGTTCGAAACTTTGGGAGTCTCCGCCGTCTATGATCGATTGCTTTTGCGGATCCAAACTTATTAGGCCAGTCTCAATTCACAGTTTCATCACACAGTTTCCAAGAGTGCTATAAGATTTGGTTTGATGAATGAAACAACCTCTCTCAATGCACAGTTTCATAGACTAGCCACAGCATTAAATTGCTGCATGGTGTTGTGATCAAATATGACATATGAATTATGTAGCCACTTGCAATAGCATATAAATTAAGTACTAGCATACAAGAATATGGTCACACAGGCAAATAAAGCATGGTAAAAGAAAACAATTTAATTTACTTCAATATTCATACGATATGAAACGGGGTCATATATGCGAAATAAATTACATAAAGTGCATATCAAACTATAGATATTTTTTAACAGCGTCCTAACTTTTACCAAATATGCTCAACCAAGTCCTTCTTTAGTTGTAAATGAGCTGAGCGATCCCGAATATCCTCATTTTTCGGTAGCACTCTTTCAAATGTAGCACATTCTTCCGGGGAGAACTCTAGCCCTTCAACAATAGTTGTACTTGGAGTCTCATTTAAATCAAGATTCTCTTCAATGTCCTCGTCTTTTTCATCTTCAACTATCATATTATGAAGGATGATGCAAGCTAGCACAACTTTCTCAAGTTGCCCTTGGTCATATAGACGAGTTGGCCGCTTTAAAATGCAAAACGGTCGTCGCAAGACACCAAATGCTCGTTCAATATCCTTTCTCTTCCCTTCTTGGTGCTCTGCAAATAACTTGTCCTTGTCGGTGATAGGCATGGATATTGACTTCACAAATACAACCCATTCCGGGTATATTTTATCTGCAAGGTAGTAACCTGTGTTGTACTGTCTCCCATTCACCATGTATTGCACCCGGGGAGCTTGCCCCTTTAGTGTTTCGATAAATAGAGTTGATTGTTGCAGAACATTGATATCGTTGTTGGCACCAGCAACACCAAAGAATGCATGCCAGATCCAAACATCATGAGAAGCCACGGCTTTAAGAATTATAGTTGGGCATTTTTTATCACCCCGAGTGAATTGACCCTTCCATGCAGTGGGACATCTTTCCCACTGCTAGTGCATGCAATCGATGCTCCCAAACATGCCAAGGAAGCCTCGACTCTCACCGACTTTAAGCAAACGCTCAGCATCCTCCATGGTGGGGCGCCTCAAATATTGTCCACCAAAAACCGCAATAACCCCTTTGACAAAATTCTTCATCGCCTCCATTGCAGTTGTCTCACCGATCTTTAGGTATTCATCTAGATGATCCGCGGCACTCCCATTAGCCAATTGTCTAATAGCCGTAGTACATTTTTGTAACGGTGTGAGCCCTTGATGATGAAGGGCATCCACCCTTGTAATGAAATAATCAGACCACTGGCCTAAGGCGTTGACGATGCACTCAAACACAGCTTTGACATACGAAATCTTCGGTGAAAAATGTTGGAAGGATAAAGAGGATTATCCGAGAAATAATCATTCAGTAGATGTTGATGATACTCCTCCCGTGGCCTTTTGATGTACTTCCTCGGACCCAAACGATGATCATACGCGATATCTTGCAGAGCTTCGACACTAGCCTTCAAAAGCACTGTTGCCTCACTGACAACGTCATTTAAGATGTCATCCTCAGCAATGAAATCATCTAATAAATCCATGGTATCTATAGTGTTGCTAGCTGAATCATATTGATCAATTGAGAAAGGATCACCATGCTCATCTGACATCTTGTGGAGGTGAGGCATGAGAGAACGAAATAAACTAGGTAAATTATATAGGCAACGGCAAAGAGAAGCTTTCATACTAGAATTTTGCTTTCACATAAGAATGAAGCTTTCACACCAGAATTTTGCTTTCACATAAACATTAAGTTTCCACACCAGAATTTTGCTTTCACACTGAAAATTGTCATGGAGATATAGAGAAATTCAAACAAAATATTTAACCAATAGTTTTCTGCAACAGCAACATGTTCAGATCACACTACCCCTCATGCTTCACCATCATCACCAAACAGCTTTAGCTCCATCCTCTCCAATGCCTTCTCTCGGTTAGCCTTCACTTTTTCAGACATCTGACTTGTGTCTTGATTAAGGAGGGAATTATAAACTTCAAGGAGCCTTGCCTCCTTTTGCTCCTTTACAACCTTGAGATTTCAAGCTGCGCTTGTGTCGCCTTTTCACACTCCACCTTGCGATCTTTCTGCACTTCAACTATTTTTTCAATGTTCTCTCCAAGGAGGGTAATGCCATCCATAATCTCTTCCTTCTTGCGCTTCCCATTGCGCTGGGCTTTGGTTGCTTCTCTCCCAATGGGACGGGGTTGGTCTCTATCATCCATCGCATCAATTGGCACGCTCTTGTTTTTTTGCCTTCTCTAATTTTTTGACATACGCACACCATTTCGGTTAGTTTCTAAGAGTCCTCCACCAATGAACCAATGGGAAAGGCTTTCCATGCTGTTTTGTATACATCTGTTGTGCCTCATCCATCAGTTGATCATCGGAGTATCCACTTGTATGCATTTTAGTTACCATACTCCAGTAGCCATTAAGATCGTTGATTGAAGTCTTCAGGCATGACCAGTGGATCTTCAATTGGTTAGTGTCCCTAGTACGGTTTGGTGGGGCGTTCTTGTTAAACTCTGCAGTGATTCCTTCCTAAATGTATCACCTTTCTTATCATTCCCATGTATCGGGTCATTAGAATTGTTCAGCCAAGCAACTGGCCTACAAAATGCAAAAAATAAATAAATAATTATGAGTACCAACTACTCTAGGAATGTTATCAAATGAAAAAGGATCTAAGTGGTGTGATTACCAGTCTAACTTCCTCTTCATGTGTCCAATATCTTTTCTTTACTGGCATACTTGCCTCAACAACGTCATCGTCGTCAATGTCAATGTTGATCCTTTTGTTTGTTGATGTAGCTTATTTGACCGATGGTCCTTGAGTTGTTGGAGTCCCTTTGGAACATGGTGGGGGTGGTGGAGATGTTGGGTTGAAGTTCTAATTAAGCCCAACAAACTGAAATTTTTCTCCGAGCGACTGCATCGGCGACGAAAAATGTGGTTGCTGTAAGAAATTTACAAAACCACCTGGTAGATAGCCCCTGAAATATTCACACAAGTCATAAACAACTGCATACTCTTACTAGAGTGAATAGAGAACAGATGTACTATTCCACTTGCACAAAAATTCCAAACCAAACATGTTATAGCTCGCAAGTGGCACTAGTAAAGAACACATACAAGTGCTCGAATCATTCGGTGCAAGCGGGCTGGCTAGCTGCAATTTTTTATCACACAAAGGTAAAAACTACAATCTGCAGAGAAGGGCTACACTAATCTGTAGGATATATAGATAGGCGTGGACAATGGTTGATCATGCAAGGATACACATGTACAGTATTGTAGCTGTATTGGTCTCTTCTTGGTTAATGTCAACTATGGAGAGCTTAGAGCAAGTATGCAGTGCCATCTATGCAATGTATCTTATCTGCAATTCTAGAATTGCTTCTTAATATTAGCTTTCATCTAGTGTGTCTTTCTAAACCACAACATATTGGTCCCAAATTAGTTGAACACGAACTACACATGTTAAAAGGGAACAAATTCTTCAACAATTGGTCCCAAATTTCCAGACTTTAAAAAACAGTACCCATTTATTTGGAGATACATTCTTTCAGCCAAATTTTCAGATGAACACGACCTATGATGCAGTTGTAAATCTCCCAACAACCACACAAGCATCAGGAAATTTAACAAGAAAACATATTTACCAATGATTTCCTTGGGATGGGGATAAAACTATGCCGCTGTTGCTTCCAGATTCGGCCCAATGTGAGGCAGGTGGTGGTGGTGGTGGTGGTGGCGTAGCAGCCTGTGGCAGCGGTGGTGGCGGAGTTCCTTGCGGTGGTGGCTGCAACGGCGGGAGCCCTTGATGTGGTGCCTGGTTGTTGGAGGTGGTCGTTTTCTCCCGGCGAGGCATGTTGAACTCTGGCGATGGAATCGTCAATTGAGGCGCAGGAGAGGCGAGAAGGCGTGAGAGAGGATGGAAGCCAGGGGAAAGGGAGGTGCGCAGGAAATGGCGGAAGGGAAGAGAGACGCGCGGGAAACGACGGAAGGGAAGAGAGACGCGCGGGAAACGGCGAAAGGGAAAAGAGACACGCGGGAAACGGCGGGAGGGAGGCGCACGGGAGCGGCGAGGTTTGCCATCCACATGGGATTGGCCGAAAGAAACTATCCGCTCTCAATGCGGTTTCATCCAAGTTTCATCCGCTTGGAAACAACGACCACCAAGTTTCACCGGGATGAAATGCATATCCTCTCTCTCCTCTTAATTCCTTTGCCACATCACCTTTTTTTGCTGATTTGGCACGTCATTAAATGGGGATGAAACCCCCACTGAGATTGGCCTTAGGGCAGCGCGTGTGAACGCGTCGTGTGTTGGTGCCTGACTGATGGGCCCGGGAGCGGGTTATTGGTAGGGACCACGTGGCAGTGAGAGTAGGGCGATGGCTTCCTAGGGAAGGAACGCATGCTTGGAGGTTGGAATTTTGGGGTTTCACCCCTAGTACGGCACTGAAGGTTGGGCCACAAAGAGCGTGTGTCTACTGACTCATGGCCTTACAGGGTATCACATTATATCGTTTTTTTAATAATTAGTATCATTTCTGATTCTAGGCATATATAAAATTTGGTTTTTTATTTCTAATTTTCGTCAGCGTCGTATTGAAGTCATCGCTCAATGGTTCAATTGATGAATATGGAAAGTTCCCAATCGACCGAGAATTGTTTCTCGTTCCCAACCATTTTCATCCATAAAGAGTGAGACCATGGTCCCAACTACCAAGACCTCATTGTATCTAGATTATTGAGCGAATTATTGCAATGGATTATTGATTTGATCATAAGGATAAATTAAATATTAACTTAACACATAATTTAAAATTGGTGGTCTAAGCAATATAGCAGAAAAATATTTTGTGAAAACTTTTTTTGAAGTGTGGAGTAAATAATCCGTTCCAATAATCCAATAAATAAGCTGAAAATAACAGGGCCCAAGTCTCAACCTTGCAATCTTGCATTGCTAGGATTGACGGAAAAAATAAAGTATATTCCCTATCCATCAAATTGGCCCAAATAGACTACTTAGATATGATTATAGTTCTTTTTTGTTGTAGTAAATAATACTATATGAGCATGATTGCACTAATAGTGGTGTATATCTTGCACTAATAGATGGATACCTGAAATTTATTTAGAAGCATGTATTAGGATTACTTTCATAAATGAGAAAAGGTCATAACTAATACTATGTGTATATCTAGTTGTATTACTAGTTGTCGAAACTTGGAGATATTGATATATTGTTTTGAAAAAAAAAAAACAAGGTATATCTCTTCATTGATTTAGGAAGGTCGGTTTGAGGAGTTTTCATATTTTGATAATTATTCGTTACCGTATTCGTTCCAATTCGTATTTGCTCCATATATGTATTTGATAATATTCGATTCTATTTTCGCATCCAGGGTTTCTAATTCTGATTAAAAAATATGAAAAAAAAATGATAGAACTAGTTTCCATCTATTTTCGATCCGTTTTCATCCTACTACTGTAGATGCCATTTGGTTTAAAGGAAGACTTTCAGGATCGATCTTAATGGTAAAGAGTAACTAAGGACCCAAGTACGGTCTTTATTGTAAAGTTTCAGGATCGTTCGCTACAACCCTAATGGTACTAGTGATCAAAATAGGATCATTTCTCTCTCCCTTCGGCCAAGGACTCGGCGAGGCAATGCAGCATTGGGAAATTCGAAGTGGAGATGAAATTCAAAGTGCTTTGGAAAATGAATAGGAAAATCAAAGTGGAGATGAAACTCAAGGTGATTTGAAATATGAAGATCAAGTTTGATTAAAAATTTGAGAAATAAAAATGAAAATCAAAGCAATTTAAAAACCCAGAAAAATTGCTTTCATTGAGAGTCGAACTCAAGACCTCCCGCTTACTAAACGGGTGCTCTAACCAACTGAGCTATGAAAGCTCTCCATTGTTGTTGCAAATAGCATAACACTTTTGTCTATAACTCACGAGAATAGTCTAGATGGTCCCTAAAGTTCTTCTCTGAGGTCGATTTAGTCCTTATCTTTTATATTGTCCAAAAAAGCCCTTAAAATTTATCATAAGGTCTAATATAGTTCTTGGGTGCACTAAAATCACCACATAGGCATGCCATGTCATCCTCCCATGCAATCTATGATGAACTGTCCAATTTAACCTTAAATATATCATAAGGAAAAAATGAATTTAAGGGTGAATTTAAGATGTTAACATAGGAAAAAAATGTTAATTTCTCTATTTCTACCCTTTTTGACATAGACGATATGTAAAATTTATTTTTTTCTATTTTACCCTTACATGTACCAAGAAAGTTTTTTATTTTCCTTTTTCTTTCTTTTTACCCTATGATAATGTAAGGGTAAGTTGGATAATCATTATAGATTTTTGTATGGGAGTATGACATGAGATGCCTATGCGGTGATTTTGGTGGGACTAAGAACTATATTAGACCATATGACAAAATTTAAGTAGACAACATGAAAGGATATGGACTAAACTTACCCTGGAGTTGCAGATGGGATTTTGAAGGTGTTTTCAATAGTTGAAACTCGATGTTTTATATGTTAAGCGAAATGTTTCAAATGTGATTCGACTATGTTTCACTATTTTAATAGTCTGAAATATTTTAAAGCTAGTGAAGAAACATTTTTCTACATGTGGTAGAACATCGTCCAATTTGCAGTTGTGTCTTTTTACAAAAGTAGAATTGCAAATTACTCATCAATGGTCTGTCTAGAACAACAAGTGCAAGTGCAAGTGCAAGGAACAAGAACATCAGCAGAGAAACTACGGAAGAATGTTTAGCCGCAAATTTGCCCGAGATTCCCTTTAGCACTGTTGCACATGTGTTCAATAACTGCATGCACTCGTATCATCCATTGCTAGGTGAAACGAATGCAAATAATTAGAACTGCATTCACGAGTAATTCATCTTATTAATTAAAAGAAACGAGCAATTCACATGGAAGCTGGTATTAATGCGTTCAGATATAATAGACGTGTTCGTGCGTGCGCCATCCTCTACGCAGCCGCTGGCGAATTTCGTTGCTCGGTGAAACGAATGCTGTTCTTGCATGTATTGTTGAGGCATCATCAGATAGTGAAGTCGGGCTTCATCTTATTCACGTAAACGAAACTCGGAAGGAAAAAAAACAAAAACGAGTAATTCACATGAACGCTGCAATGCATTCATCCACTACGCAGCCGCAGGCGCCGGCGACGGGCCGGGCGGCGGCGACGGCGGGGAATCGGCGGCCTCGGCGTCGCAGAGCCCGCGGAGGACGTCGGCCTCCTCCTTGGTGAACCCGACGGCGGCGAGCATGGCCGGCCAGCAGTTGCGAGTCACGGTGCTGACGGCGCGGCAGCACCCAGGGCCGAGCCGCGTCGTCTCGCTGTTGAGGAAGAAGCGCACGATCTCGTCGGTGCACGACCGCAGCTCGGTCATCGCGCCCCAGCATTCCACCAACCCGCCGCCGCCGTCGTCCAGCTGGCCGCCGAGGGCATCAGGCGAGAAGGCCGCGGCGTGGACGCGCGCGGGGTCGGCGACGGGGAGGGCCTGAGCGCTGACCACGACGACGACGAGGAGAACGGCGGCGCACATGACGGACGCCATTGCTTTGCTTCGCGGTAGGCAAGAGCTCAAATGGACACGATTAGCACAAGCTAATTGTGAGCATTTTTGTAGGGGGATCGGTGCTGCATGTGGGTTAATTACGTGATTGCTACTCAGTAACGCGCGCGTGCAGACGATGTGATTAATTGACATTAGCTGACGGCGTGCATGTAGAATGGTGGAGGCCAAGTGGTTAAAATTAACGTGGGGGTGTTAATTAAGATGAGCAAATCACATACTCCTGCTATACTAAGCGGTAGTCCTAGTGGCACTTCAACTCAGTTTAAATGGTTTTAATTATTGATTAGTGTGCTTTAATTTGTACGAGCACATTGCAAACAGTAACGGCAACATTGATCATGCGTCTATGAAATTAGATTCACGTACAAGAATGACCAGGCATTTTCAATGCTTCAGGTCTTCAGGATACTGACAAATATGCAACGAAGCAGCGAGACAACTCGAGCTACTAGCTTTTACATTTTCTTGCACCAAGAGAGAGCAGAAACCAGAATTCAGATATGGTTACACACAAACACGGGGACGTAGCAGCACAAACCATAAATTCAAGTTCGTTCGAAATACTTCAATTACATAGCAAACCCAACATCACGTCAAAGATTGGGTCTAGAAAGAAAAAAAAAAGGACATCATGTGGATGATTTCTGAGTCAATTTTTTGCTGCTAGCATTGAAGCAGATAAATATTCAGTTCGGACGGTAAAACAGTCAAAACACACACGGCCACTTCGACACTGAACAGCACAGTAGCGCACAGTGGGAACAAACAAACAAACCCTAATCGTTTATTGTCTGTTGTCAGATATCTGCTCCTCCTATTCTTCAACCCGATGTTGAAGAGAACCGAAATGCTTAGCAAGAGCAGCAAACTACAATCAAACACTACCTCAGTGGCCGGGCCTTCCGCTGATTGGCTGCAGCGCTCGCCTTGATGAGTTCTTCGCGACGGAGCGGTCAGGGTTTGGCTTAACAGGATGGTCTGTTTTGATAGCAGGCGTGTTCTCCCTGTTCCTGAGCAGGGCGATTGCAGATTGGCTCAGGCTGTCGACTTGCCTCGTGCTAGGGGCGTTCATGGCGATGTGGCTTGGTTTAACAGTGCTGGAAATTTTGAAGCTCAGAAGCTTGGTGCTGATTTCATCTATGCGCCGTCGCCGGCTAGTTTGGCACATACCTGATGTGAATGAAATGTGGATTCAGGATAAACATGGGCAATGGAAATCTTCAATTGAGAAATTAATTCAAATCATTGCGCGAAAACAAAAAGACATCAATACTGACCTCCTGATCCTGGAACGCTGTCATCCTGGTGAATGGCAGGCTCTTCAGGAGATTTAGGTGCAGAGATATCTTCTGGAAGCGCCTGCCCAGGGCAAGATGCAGTATGGACACTGTCGTCCTGACAAATTGCAGATTCTTTGAGAGAGATGGGAGCAGATACGTCATTTCGAAGCTCCTGCTCATGTTGATTATTACTCTCCACACGTTCAGTACAAAACATGTCGCTCATGTCTTCATCACAGCTATGGCTGTGTTCTCCAATGCTCACCAGGTTAGGGTTATTAAGATGCTCGACTTTGAATACCGACGTTTCTGAAGGAGATAACAACGTAGTTTCCTGTTCTGTTCTTTCAGTTGGTGAAGGTTCAAACATGTCACCTGCAGGCATGCATGGGATCGATTGATTTTCATTATCCTCAGTTTTGTAAAGTATTGTGCGATTATCAAATCATCGAGTAATTCTAAGTAAGGAATTAGAACCCAGTTGTGCTCAAAGAACAGCAAGACTGAGTTCCACTAACACCAGAACCATGCTGAGCAGTACGCACATATTATGGCAAGGACAGCTAGACAACAAGCTACAGAAATCTGACAAGTAAAACTGTGAAAGACAACACTTGTATCTAATTTAAAGGACATAAATTTTTAAAAAAAACTTTCTTCAAAGATGTTCATGGGCTCATGGCAACGGGAAGTGAATGCAGGAAATATAGTGAGCAATCAAAAGGTGGATGCAGGATATATAGCATGCACTGCACAATGGAAAAACACAATTTAGAAATTAACTTATTACTCATATCTTGCATGAAAGAAAGACACAAAAAGGAGTCATGAACATTACTAACCTACTGATCCGGAAACGCTGCCATCCTGGTAGTCTTCGGGAGATTTGGGTCCAGGCATATCTTCCGGAATCGCCTGCATGTTGCAAGAATCCATACAGATACTGCCATCTAGAGAAACTATGGGTTCTTCTAGAGATTTCGGAGCAGATAGGTCGCTCAGAAGTTCCTGCTCATGGTAACTGTGATCCGCAGATCTCTTAATGAAAATGTTCCCGGCGTCTTTATTATAGGTAAGGTTGTGTTCTTCAATGTTCTCCAGCTTAGAGTTAAGCTGCACGTCTGTAAACACTGACAATTTTGCATCTGGCAACAGCGTAATTCCACCTTCTGATCCTTTAGTTGATGCAGTTCCACTTATGTCAATTGTTGGAATGCATGGGGTCACTTGATCTTCCTTGTGTCCATTGTTTTCTTCTTTACGATCCTGATGAAGTATTTCAGTACTTGATCTCAGGAGCTCTGTACTAATTTCCACTTGACACCTTTGCTCACTTTTTCCACAAGTTCCTGGAATAAAAGATCTGAATCATCAGGCAATTCACAAAGAAAATCATGCTAAGGATTTAGAGAAGACTACTTGTCCGCAACAAAAATCTAAATGCATCTTAGAAACACTGACCTACAACACTCTCGCCCTCAAAAAAAGGAGATTCTTCACGAGCCTTAGTAGCAGATTGGTCATTTGGGAGTTCCATTTCCTGGCAAGAATCGATCTGGCCATCTGCAGGAAAATGGAATATACTGTACTCCACAAATTCAGTATCTGAAGAGTCTTCAGTGTCTTTAACGCAGCTAAGGTTGCATCCCTCAAGTTCATCACATTCTGGCTGAGGGTTAAGCTTTTCATCTAGCAATTCTGACGTTTCTGCAGCTTCCAGCAACATTGTTTCATTCTCTGGAAATTTAATTGATACAGCTTCAGAAAAGCCACTTGAACGGATGCCTGGGAGGAATTGATCATTGTGTTCACTGCATAGCACTTCATGATCCTGATGGAACACATCTGGTGATTCCAACTGTGAAGGGTTAGAAATTGGATGTACTTCACAAATTGGGCTGCTTCGAGAATCGCAAATCTGAGTTATACTAACAGGAGAAGCATGTGTAGCTGCAACAGAAGTGCATATTATTAGTTATAAGGACAGATAGAACCCCGCCACTGCAATCCGTCAATTAAAAGACAGATGTCAACAAAGCTTTCTTCTAGATGCTCTGTAAAACCAGAGCAATCAAAGCTGAGGGCCTGGGGCTTACCAAGTTCACTGGCATGTGAATCCCTGACAGGGCTATCAATATTAGAAGACATAACCTCCATTTTCTCTTCCTTCTCACAGACCACCTCAGAAGAAATAATCTCCCTGTAAATAAACACCCCCATGTTTAAAGAGTGGTCACATATTGTTTATGGTATATGTACGTTTACCTTTTAGTAATCGAAAATACAAATTACCTTTCTATCTGATTCACATCATCTGCTGAATCTAAATGGACAGAAGCAACCCAACATTTTTTGTGGCTGGCCTCCAAGAATTCTAAAAAATAAAATATCATTCAGTTCTTATCTTGCACAGATAATATGGAAATACTAAGAACAGGGCAATAAGTATATGAACAACCCGTCAAATAAAATATGATAAATCTATACCTTCTTGCTCATTAACTTGCTGGCATGAAGAAATACAACTGCTAATTTCTTTGGCATTTACTAAATTGTCATGGGAACCTTCACATAGACCAGGTTCTGCAGAAGCAGTTTTTTCAACTCGGCATTTAACATGTGAAACATTTGATCCATCCACTTTGTTTTCAGCACATGGAAAGGCAACAATGTCATGTGGTCTGGACAAGTCCATGTTTTCCTCGGAGAACAGGGACCGTAGACCAAAAGGCGAGTGCTCGGGATTTGGTGTTTCGGCATCATTCTTCAGTGAGTACTCTGATAAAGCTCCTTGAAGTTTACAATCTGGAGTTGCTATACCTGGCACATTAACTGAATAAGTACTGCAATTACAAGAAGGCAACAAAAGAAGATAACATCAGAATGTATAAATAGTACTGAGTCACCGACCCCCTGTTCTTAAAACACTGTTCTCCAAGCACATAGCAGATGCTTCGAGAGATTTTTCCACTGGAATGTCATGTTGCTGGAAATGATCCATAGGACAATCTTTTGGTAAACTATGATCAGATGGAGTTCCTTTATCAACATTCACAGTAAACCCAAACTCCAAAATGTTTGTACTGTTTTTAGCGCAGCTAATGCCAGATTGCACAACTTGTGTGCTCTCCATCTCAGAGTTAAGCTGGTCATCTTGCAAATTTGATGTTTCATTAGCAGGAAGCGACGTCAATCCACTTTCTAAACCATTAGCAGTGGCAGGTTCAAAAATGTCGCTTGTGCTGACTCCAGAAGAAACTTGGTCTTCCTTGTGCTTATTGCATTTCTCATTGGGGCCCTGATGCACTCCCACATTGAAAAACAATGTTGGTTCATCCAAGCAATCAGTCGATTCTTGCTGGGATATGTTAGAACTCAGATGTACTTCATCATTGCCATTAGGAACAATCACTGAGCTGCTCAGAAGAGCATCACTATTACCCTCAGCATCCGTAGCTGCAAGAAGCGGTAAAGAATTAGTTTGTGTCTCTGCAAACAAATATAGGAGTAAACTATTAATATGGTTCTAACAAGAGAACACATATTTACTGACGAATAAACAAAAAACATGACATTTACTATCATTCCTAATCAGAGTAATTGAACCAGTGCTAACAAAAGGACTTACAAGATCCATTGTCGTCTGATTTTTCACAGGGCGTATTAATATCTGTAGAATTTGCGTGCCTGCAGTCTTCTTCACCCTCATAACCCACTTCCTGACAATTAGTCACCCTATGAATTGCAATTTCATCCAGAAACAATCAGCCAAAAGTTATTTTCATAATATATGCACTTTTAGTGGTTCCAAGGAAGAAAATGCACTCACTCCATGCAATTTGCAGCCTTGAATAAACCTAATTGACCACATTCAACCTGCTCTTCACGGCTTGCCTTTGGTGACTCTAAAAAATGCACCATTCAGTTCACATAGGCATGGATCAAACATGTAAACACATCAGAATATATTTGTAACAAGGAAATTATAAAAAGAATAATTTGTCAACAAGTGGAATCTTACCTTCATTTTCATTACTCTCTCCATTTTTAATAATTAAAATGGAATCTACGTGAGTGCCATGATCTGCAACTGGTTCTGGCACCAGAGTTTGGCCATCACTACATTCCGTATGGCAGTCATTTGATTCATCAACTCTGTTTGCTGAATGAACTCCTGCAGAAGCAAGTGAACCATATCCCAAGGTTTCTTCCATGCTTTCCTGCAAAGACATGGACTGTGGACTAGATGTTGATTGTAGAGAAGTTGATGAACCTCTCTTATTCTTCACTGAGTGCATTACTGCTTCGTTGGCTAAAGCATGTTGATGTTTACAATCTGGTATTGCTGAACCCAGCAAAGGCTTCACAAATATACCTGGCACATATTTATGCATTGCTTAAACAACATACAGACTAATAGTACAACTGAACAAATCATCATTTGAAGATTATATGATGCACCCTTACCTTCTTCTGCATCACCCTGCTGCACTGGTTCCAGAGCTAGTTTATTTTCAGGGTTAACTGCAACAAGCCCCACATCCATTTCTATATGGATACCATCTGATTCCATATGAAGACCCACAATTACGTTATCTAAATCCTTTCTGCGGTCAGCTTCAGCAGCAACAGATGCAGCATTTGTTACATTACTTCCTCCGCCCTCTTGTGCATAAAGTGATCTTTGACCAAACAAGGGATTTCTTCCATTTAATGAGCAAGCACCAAAGTCATTAAAGGGTGAGAGCATAATTTTATCATCAGCAACACCTGCATGAAGATAGCAACATCAAAAGAAGCTACAGCATATCAACAAGAATCCCTACTATGATAAATTCATACTTTCATGTACAATACGCTGCTCCACATCAAGTGCATTATCACCTTCTCCAATAAGTTGTGCAGCAGCATCTTCCAGATTACAATCCGCTCTCGTGTAGAATGTAGAAGTTTTGCAGCCAATGGACTTGTCTTCACTGTCAATTTTTACAGCAATATTCTCATCATCTATCAAATAGCGTCGTTGATTACCCTCTTCTGCAAAGAGAGACTTCAGACCAAATGAAGAATGCCTTCCATCTGACAACTTGCTTCCACTGTCAACCTTTACAGCATTATTCTCATCATCTATCAAATAGAGTTGTTGATTACCCTCTTCTGCAAAGAGAGACTTCAGACCAAATGAAGAATGCCTTCCATGTGACGACTTGTTTCTACTGTCAACTTTTACAGCAATATTCTCATCATCTATCAAATAGTGTCGTTGATTACCCTCTTCTGCAAAGAGAGACTTCAGACCATATGAAGAATGCCTTCCATCTGACGACTTGTTTCCACTGTCAACTTTTACAGCAATATTCTCATCATCTATCAAATAGCGTTGTTGATTACCCTCTTCTGCAAAGAGAGACTTCAGACCAAATGAGGAGTGCCTTCCATCTGACGAGACCCACTCAGCATTAATTGGTATTGGAAGCATACTTTTGTCCTCAGCAGCACCCTCTACATGCAAATTTGAGGCCAGTGGGTTCTCTCCCTTAACAGTGCTGAGATTTTTGCACAAATCATCACCTTTATTGCTTTTTTCAGCAGCAGCATCACTGTGGACTTCTGGACATTTATCTGGTATATGTGGGGAGAATGGCAAATATATATTAAGCAGCTATGCAACAGTATGTAGTATGTAATGCAAAAAAAAGGTTATAAGTATACTAACCAGCTTCTTTATATCCATTACTGCACTGGTGAGGATTTACATCTGATCCAAAAGCTGTTTCAAAATGCAAGAGAACGTATGTTAGAAAGTAATTAAATGCAGAACAAGTAGCAATGGGCTACTGGATGGAGAATATCTCAAATGGAAAACTCACTAGCATGTTTAACAGATCAATAAATAATTGGATGTACTTACTAATTCATGATCTAGCATGTATAAAATGAAAACTTCATTCTCGATTCTTTGAGGATTTTTTTTTTGAAAGCGTTTTATACTTTCATTTGCCTCGCTTTGGGAAGTTTCATTTTCCCATAATGTATCCTAACTTTTGGCCTAATTCTTCCTCTAATGATCGACTCGATCTCTGATCAAAACTTTCCTTGTTCACACTCCACACGTGGATGGGTGTATTTCTAATAGTCTGTATACGGTCGAGTCCATAGGTTTCCAAAATAGTAATGGAAAGAGAAGTGCTAGCATAGTGCAGGTAATGGTACTTCGACTGCCGTCTTGTGCATCACTAACAAATTATCAGTACAGGACTGAGGTTGTCATACCTTTACCGGTCTCTTTAGCAAGTATATCAACTAGCTGTCCAGGTGCAGGACAAGTGTGGGTGTGTATACCACAAAGCACGGTGTCAGATAGGGACTTCTTTGTAGACTCATTTGAATTTTCCCTATTGGCTCTAGTTTCCTCAGTTACAGGACTCACTGAGTATTGCTCCTCATTATCTCCAGCAGAGCAATCGATTGGCGCAACATTCACAGGTTCTACAAGGGCCAGGGCACCAGGCTTGCTTCAGTATATCAACAATCTTAAATTATTCTAATGAGTAAACATAACTCAAATTTCAGTGAAGCGTCTATATACCAAGTTCTGATCTTCCAGACAAGAATGATAAGTCATCACTATTGATTTTGTCAGAACAGGGTTGGTGATGTTCAACTGTAACAGACAGAATTAACCACATTACATTACAGAAGCCTATGAACTTGGCAGCATAGGTAATACTCCCTCCGTCCCTAAAAGACCGTTGTTTTAGTTAGTCAAAGAGAGATTAAGCATGAGATCAAAAGACTGCTATGCCCTTAATTAATACAACAACAACAACAACAACAAAGCCTTAATTAATGTGAAGAGAAAATAGGGAGGGGGGAGAAAACGAGGAGTATGAGAGAGTCCTATTGGTTGGATGGTTAAAAAGATGAAATTGTATTAAAGATGTCTAGTGGATCCACTCTAAAAACACACTCTTTTGTGGGACAAATACTTGGCCTAAAACAACAGTCTTTTAGGGACGGAGGAAGTAGATTATTGATCAACAGAAAAGAGAATGGCTAAATCTTATAAATTTAGAAACTTACGTGGATTAATGCATGTCCTCACATCATGAATATCATTTTGACATGAAAAATCGTTTTCTGCGACTGTTACAGTGGTGTCATGAAACTGTTGTGAAGCAACTTCTGTGACACCACCTAGGATTGAAGCAAGATCCACATTAGCGTGTCCTGTTGCAAACCATCTGGAACGAAATAAAAAGAAAAACTAGAAAAGTACCTTCATCAGATTGCTTTCCTGCCTCATCATTCACAGTAGGCAAATGATTTAATTTAAACTCAGGAGATTTGAATGAATCATTATCTGTTTCATTTCCAGATGAACCTGGATTAACTAAAGATAGAGAAGCATCAACATTCTTCATGCAAGTCTTGTCAAAGTCATCATCAGCCAGAGTGCCATCCTCCATGACAGTAGCCGCAGTGCAAGATTGAACCTCTCCTGCAACAGTCATTGATTTAAAAGCTTCAAGGCCATCATCAGATAAAGCAATATCCACATTTTGAATGTCCTCGGTACCCTTCACAGCAGTCCAGTTAGCAACATTGCAAGCATGAGAGTCATTTACAATGACTAGCGCATCACTAGTACATGGCGGTAATTCATCAACAATGGGGAGTTTAGCCAAGCCCCCAAGGAGTTGCTCTGGTAAAGTAATGGTCACATCTTCATCTATCTGAGCGTCAGCATCTAAAAGGGGTAAAGTAGTGGCAGACCTAAGTTCTTCTGCAATAGCTGCTGGATTATTTAAATCTCCCAAAACCTCTTCATTGGAATCCGCATTCAAAGTTTGCGTGACTGTAGCATCCAAATCAGCCTCACCTTCATCCAGCAATACTTTGTTCTCTGATGAAATACCAGCACGCGAAACTAGTTTTGTGATACTTGATGATTGGCCCAGCTCCTCAGAACCTATTCCAGATAAATGGCTATTTTCAGTTCTAAAGCTGGCATATTCTTGCACTTTTTCACAATGGAGTGTGCTTCCTGTTGCAACCAGCTGGCAAAATTCTGGATTTTCACCATGTCTGCCAGCATCACCGGAATCTGACCCATATACTTCTGAATTCAACCACTGCCCTCTGCGAGCCACTTCTACGGTGGCATTATCCGGATTAACTTCTGGGGTGCTCGCGCTGGAATCCTTGCGATATTCATGACCACCTTCATCTTCATCTTGTGTTGATTCCCTAACAACCATATCATCAGCATCAGCATTTGGCTCTTCAAAAGAGAGAATTTCTTGCAAAGCATCTGTCCTACTCTCCTTTGCAGGCGATCCCTTTGAAGCTGGAGTCTGTACCTTCTTTTGCTTCATGGATTTTTGCCTGTCAGAAACTTTTGTGTTATTACTGGATGAACATGACATTTCCATTGAAGTTCTTCTCCGTTTTCCCAAATTAAAGCCACCTTCATTGCTTCTAACAGGTTTCTTTGCTTCCAGCTGTTTCACCTCAGCTACAACCACAACACTTTTGACCGATTCATCATGGTACTTGTTCTCATTATTGGGCATATTAGGAACAGCAGATTTCCGTGTTGATCTCCTGACATGTACTTCAGGATTCATTTCTGCAGGTAGACCTTTCGTCCCTTTCTCAAGCAAGGCGACATCAGATTTACGTGTTGACCGCCGAGACGGTTCCTTTGTTGCTAGGTTCTTCCCAGCATCTTCACCCTTAGAATTTTTAAGTTCCACATTCCTGACCATTTCACAGTGATACATGTTCTCGTCACTGAGCAAATTAGGAATAACAGATTTCCGCGTTGATCCCCTGACATGTACTTCAGGATTCATTTCTGCCGTAAGACCTTTCGTCCCTCTGTCCAGCATTTCTAGGACAACAGATTTACGTGTTGACCGCCTAGCAGGTTCCTCTATGGCTAGTTTCTTCCCAACATCTTTGCCCTTAGAGTTTTTAAGTTCCTCGTTCCTGACCATCTCATAGTGATTCATGTTCTCATCATTGAGCATATTAGGAAGAAAAGATTTATGCTTTGATCTCTTAATATGTGCTTCAGGCACCATTTCTGCAGTTAGTACATTACTCTCCTTCTCAAACATAGCTGAGACAACAGATTTCCGAGTTGATCGCCTAACAGGTCCTTTTTCTGTTGGTTGCTTCTCCAGGTCATCTCCTCTAACACTTACATGCATACCCTTGGTTCCTCCGTCAGGCAAGGTAAAAACTACAGACTTCCGCCTTGATCTTCTCAAAGGCTCAATTACTTCTAGCTGCATTTCTGTAGGTAAAGCTTCACCACTGCTCTCGGAGAGTGAATCTTTGCCAACACTTTTAGCTATCTTATCCCTGCCCCTTCCTTCATTCATCTTTGTCAAACCAGCATTCTCATATTCTCTAACAACATCTTTCATGCTAGTCTTAGCAGCATTGTGCATCAACGGCTGGGCTGTTTTCAGGCCCTTGGCATCTGTTAGTGCTCTACTCATGTTGTTGTTTTCTGAATTTGAATTAAACAACAATTCATTGGCTACAGATTGTCGTCTACTCGACCGCCTCAATTTGGGGCCCATATTGGGAGCAGGAACCATTTGCTCATCTTCTTCCCCTGCGAAAGAAGCAAACTGTTGATACTGAGTAGATGGTCGACAGGGCTGCCTCTTATTTTCGGGCTTCTTGCCAATGTGTGTCTCCTTCATCACAGTGTAGTCATTAACCTGAACAACCCTATTCCTCAAAGACCTGGTACTAGGAGCTACATTTGCTTGCACCACTGGAACAGTAGGAAGCTCAACATCCAAATGCACGTGTTCTTTCTTCTTTCTTTTGTTCTCAAGGACAATGGGCGACGCGATAGCAGCTGCAACTGAACTTGATATTGTGTTTCTGCCAGATACGTTCATCTTAGCAGCTTTCTCCATAATAGGACCTTCCACCTTCCTCCTACTTCTCCTACACTCAACAACAGGAGGTGACACTGTTGTGACCGTCATCGATCCTGACCTGAGCATTCTGCCAATATCTTGAGTTCCAGCAGGCTGTTCCTGAACATCAAGACAAACTTGCTCCTTCACATCTCCTTTCCTCTTCCTCCCTCTCTTCTTCTCAACAACAGGAGACTGCATGACCGCCGTCAGGAGACCACTTGACCTTGTGCTTCTACCAGAAACTCCAACCTGCACACTGACAGTAATCTCCTCAGCAATTTCCCTGGTCATCTGCTTCCGCTTCCGTTTCTTATCAACAGCTTCTCCAACCTCCATCCCATCATCCTCAATGTTGACATGATTAGTCCTACTCACAGCTCCATCGGTATCACTCAAATTAGCCGCACTCCTCCTGGACCGCCTCAGTGGGGCTTCTGCACCAGGCTGTCCAGCAACACCTTCTTCAGCAGCAGCATCATCACCAGCAGCAGTAAGCATCTCCCCCGCCTTGTGCCTCCCCTTTGCCTTTGCGGCAACCGGCGACCACGTCACCCGGGGCCTCCAACCCCTCCTCCCCCTCCCCCTCGCCTCCATCCCCATTTCCGCCTCCCCTTCTTCTTCCAAAACAAATGTCACCGTCTTGGCCTCACCAGAACCACCGTTACCACCGCCCGACCGCTTCAAGCACCCTTTCCCCACCACTACTCCGACCGGCTTCTCCTCCGCCGCACCACCCTGCACAAACCAAACAAAAGAAAAAACAACCGCAATCAGCATCCTCCACCATCTACATTTCGAACTCGGAGCGCCCATCCAGCAAGAGCGCATTTCCGCAACCACTCGTCGCTGGGAGCCTCTGGGTACTACCCTAACCCTACTATGCACTCCACAGAACTAGAGGCCAATATCGAAAGCGAGGGCTCGATGGTTCGATGGGTGGGCATCCGTACCGAGAGGGTCGCGGCGAGGCGGGCGACGAGGTCAACGTTGGAGCCACCGGCGGAGAGGCCGTGGCGCTTGCAGAGCGCCTGCAGCTCCCGCCGCTTCATCGACGCGAAGTCCATCTCCATTCTCCTCCTCCCCTACCGCCACCGCCACCGGAGATCAGCACGATCCGGTGAGACCCTCGGCCATCCGCCGCGGCTCCGCTCCGGGTTCGAAATTTTTGGAATCCTCCGCGGTTTGGTCGATTTGCTTTTTGGGCGTTTGGGCTTCACTCAAATTTGTACTGGTGGGCGGCGCGTGTGAACGCGTCGCGGTTGGCGCCTGACAGCTGGGCCCGGGGAGCGGGGCGGTGGGGGTGGGGACCACGTGGCAGTTGGAGCGGGGGGCTGTGGCTTCCTGGCGAAGGAGCACTTGCTTTGAATTTGGGGTTTCGCGCCCGTACGGCGCGGTTGGTGAGGAGGTCCAGGGGGATAAACCGATGAGTGTACAGTTATACTGACATGTGGGGTACAGAAGCCGGATGTCTTATGTTGGTCCCAGATGTCAGTGATGTGGGCGGTTGGGAAGCACCGTAGCAGGGGTGAGACCGTGGCCCCACCTTGCATGGCTAAATGCTTCGCGTACACACCTGGAGCGGGTCGTGTGTCTGACCGGTTGGGCGTCATGCCCAATCCTGCTCACAGCATTCTACTCCCTCTATCAGTTTTTCATATTTTAGGACGAAGAGAGTATTTTTTTTTTAGAACTTTGTGGCAAAATATCGTTGAAAGCGATCAGAACATGTGTTTTAAATTCTGGTTGATTGCATAGTAATCGTACATGTGTAAGTCACGTTGTCACCCATATAAAATAAATGCAATCACAAAAATCCGTTTATTTTTTGAAACTGCATTTATCATAGTAAAATATTATCTATGTCTAGAACATGCTCTTTAGAATTTCTGAAAATAGACATAACCAATAATAGTCAACCAATAGGGATAATAGAAAGAGTCTAAACTTTAATGAATCCTCGCCTAGAATTAAAGAAAAATCCTCTTCACAAAAATAAGAGATGTTCCTGATATTTCTATTTTTCTTCCACGTAGTAGGTACAAGAGATGTACCTTTGTATGATATATATTATTTAATTAATTAACTCTATACATGCTACAAAGTCAGTGAAAAAATGAGCCCTCTAAATTAACGTATGATAGCCAAAACTGTCAATTTTGACTAATTCTGTTAGCTAGAGAGGGAGGGGAGACAAGTGTCAAAAGAATGAATACTTGCTACATCATTATTTACACCACATATGAGCAAGCTAGTTCAGTCACCTTCAGCCATTCAGGAAACTCTCATATTGAGTTCCCATCAAAGTATTATTAACATCAACCCAGTTATATATATATGATCATGCAAAAATTTTGTATGGATTTTCACATGCCGACTGGACAGCTTTCTCTTAGGCAATCTCAGAAAAGATGAGTTGTTGCAGATAAAGGATAAGTTGGCAGAATTATACTTGCAGATAAAAGATAAGGACAACCTTGTTGGAGAGGGTACTTTTGGACGTGTTTACAGGGCACAGTTCACTGATGGAAAGGTATGCTACAATTTTCTCTATCGCTGTTCCTGTATATTTCTCAAAGTAAATGAAAGTTCTCTTTAGTGGCGTTTGTAAGGTTACGGCAATAACCTACTGCAGTTTGCAGACATGTTGCACATGACTACCAGAAACCTTCCATTTATTCATTATCACATTAGCGCAAAGGTGGAAGTTATACAAAGCTAAGAAGAAATTTATGCCTTCAACTCTGTCATGACCTCGTGGGTAAAAATGAATGAGCATATAAGTATTCCTCATAAATTGGATGCCCGTAAAATATTTGCATAAAAAGAGAGAATATCTGCATGCTACTGTATGCAGTAATGGTCTTATTAACATCAGTTAACTTGATCAACCCTATGCTTATTTGGAGCTTTTGCAGATAATATGACCAAATAATCTAACAGGATGGCATTAATGAAGAATCAAGATACTTCTCTGTAGACATTGGTGGCCTGAATTCTGGTTCAGACTGTAACAGGAATTTGTTTCATAAGATTCAGACATTTTCTTTTTTACATGTAGGTTGTTAGTATTGCATAGCTCATCTACATAGGAGAGTGGAGTCCTACCTGGACACACAAGGCGACTACGTCGGCAAATCGGGACAGAGACTTGGCAGGGTACAGATCCTTCAGTGCAGGATCGACCATTGTGTCCAGTGCATCAATGTCACGAAGCTGGGGAGTCACCCACCGCACGAGTGACTGCTCTGATCTCGGTCTAGTGCTGTAATGCAAAGTCACGCGATCATACCAAGGTTCATCGGTTACTAAATTTATAATAATGCACAAGTTGAAAACTGGTTACAGCTGATGTGGTGTTTAAATTGGTTTATTGTTCTGACTTATAAGCCGTACGTAAAATGAAGAATATCATTAACGTGTGATTAATTAAGTATAACTATTAAAAATTTGAAAAATAGATCTATTTGATTTTTTAGAGATATTTTCATATAAATTTTTTTAAAAAAACATACCGTTTGATATTTTGAGAAGCGTAGTCACAGATATCGAGTAAATAAGTCTAAGCCGGAACGAATCGTGGTGGAAGTGATGAGGTTACCTATGAAAAGGTCTGCGTCCTGTCAAAAACTCTAGCATGACTACTCCAAAGTTGTACACATCACTCTTAAGGCTATTCTCAGTGGTGTGTTTCACTTTACTATTTCCAATACCACCATGTAGGATGAAACTATGAATAAAACAACCTCTCTCAATAGAGAGTTTCATTTCACCGTTTCCAAAGATACCCATAGTGTTTAATTACTGTATGAAACTCTCATGAAACATCCATTGAGAATACTCCTTGAGTTTTATCCCAACGATGATGAAACAAAAGTTGCCTCAGTGGTGGTTTCACACAGTTTCCAAGATCTTGGAAATGGGTTGGACTAGTTTCATCCCCATAAAACTTTGTTAATCTCTTTCATCATAAATACCCTGCCATATCACTAGAATTGCTGATGTGGCACGTTATTTATTACATGAAACTTCTCATAAAACTTTCACTGAGAATAGCCTAAGTGTATACTAACCAGTCATGTCCACCTCTGGGGCAGTGCACCCAGCACTTTGTTGCGCTGCCTGGATAGGTTTTTTTCCCATGACGAACATTAATACAATCATTAGTGAGTCAGGGTATATAAAATGCTTGTAGTGGAAATAACTCATAAATATTTATAAAGACAAGGATAAACACGAAACAGGAGACATCATTGCCAGCAACTTCTTTTTTCTGTAATGAAAATTAATCCAGCCTCTAAATCAATTTCCCAGCAATTTCTGTAAGCCCATAAGTAAGTTTTCTTGATAGCTCAGCAAAGCCAGTGGTTATCCTAGTGTTGATTTTTCTATTAACACATAATCATGCAAGCAGTCCTCTTAAAATGGGTGCCTGATATATCGGCCAGAGCTATACCTGGAATTCTGAATCAGAAATAAAGCTTGCAAGTCCAGCATCTAAAAGGTGTGGATTGATTTCCGAATCCAAGAGAATGTTGGATGACTTAAAATTCTTATGGATGATGGACGGAGAACATATTTCATGAAGATATTCTACAAATTATATTCAGAGGAAATAATAAGGCGTCTACAGATCATATTTCAAAGGAGCAAAGAGTGCTACTGTGTATAAAGTGACAACATTACTTCATAATGTATAACTGACATCCCACATTCAAATAAAGTACGTAGAAAAAAAAGGCAACTGTAATTCTACACATAAACACAATATGCAAAGGATGTTTCCATTTTAGCGAGATTCAGATGGTATGATATGGTTGACAGCAGTATTCTTACTTCGATTGTCATTAACAACATGATTTCTAATTAAATTTGTAAAGCTATCAATAAATCATTTGATTTGTACCTATTATGGATAATGGATGAAAACAAGCAAGGCCCTTCTTCTCTTGTTTAGTTGGATATGGGCACACAAGATAGCTAAAATTGTACATATTTAATATCGTGTGTAATGACAAAAGAGCAGATTAACAAAATATGGATACTTCGTTTTTCACTTACTCCAGTGCACGGGCTGAGCCTAGTGCGATCTTGACATGAGAGTTCCAGCTAAGTGGCGTGCGGGGAGGAGTCAGGCGCAAGGGAGCCGGCGGCGCAGGGCGAGCGACGGTGGAGGAGAGGAGGCGGGCGCAGGGTGTGCGGCGGCGGCGCAGGGGACCCTGAGCGGGGGCAGGGCGGGTGGTTGTCAGCGAGCCATTGAGGCAGGGGAGGAGCCGGCGGCGTAGGGGATCTAACGTTGCAGGTGGCAGGGCGAGAAGGAGTCGGGCGCAAGGGAGCCGGCGGCACAGGGCGGGCGGTTGTCAGCAGAAGGGAGGAGGCGGGCAGCACCGGCCCTGGGGAGGAGTCGGGCGCGGGCGTAGAGTGGTTTTTTTTTTCTTTCAGGGGTTCGCGGATGGGAGGATCGTGGGATCGGTAGGATCGCACGATTACAACTGATATATTTTATATTAGTATAGATGACTTGTTTGTCTACACTTGCGGAACTCAGGCTTGATTTATGGTTGTTGTGTTTGTGTTGCACTTATTTAAGTTACTATGAAAAAAAAAAAAACTATGCTGTTATAGATTTTTTTTTACATAGTATCAAATTATGGTTACACAAAATATGTTATCCAACTGTTATGTTCCTTCTATTTGTTATTTTTTTATATGACAATGATTTTATCATTTGAAACATAAATTGAACGAAAAATAGTTTATCTGATGCTGAAATTATGCGCCAGACGAAATTATCATAATCAATCAACAGAGCCTAACTATATTCACTAGTCGGTTCCTTTCGTTACAAGTACTAGGTGATTCTCTATGCATTGCAATGGGAATTTACAGAAAACAAAATCTTGCACACAACATAAGCTTGCCAAATAAAAGAAGAAACACTATAGAGCAAGGAGGGGGACTGTAGTTCTTAGAAATTGTGCAAACCAACTCCTAGAAGAGGGCCTTAGGGATAATTTAAAGGCGAGGGAAGAGAAAGAAATTACGCAAAACAAGGTGAGTTATCAGCGCATGATTAATTGAGTATTAATTATTTTAAACTTGAAAAATAGATTAATATGATTTTTTAAAGCAACTTTTATATAGAAATTTTTTTATAAAAAACGCACCGTTTAGTAGTTCGGGAAGCGTGCTCACGGAAAACGAGGAATTTTTTCTCCTCAACCAGTACTCCCGAACGAAGCCTTAGGAGTCTAGAAAGCGTGCCCATTAATCCAAATCCATTAAGTACTACCTTGTCCCAAAATAAGTTTATTTTTAGCCTATCTCACACATAACAATATAAAGTTAAAAGATTAGAACACCCTTTAGTTTATCAAATATCAAACTTCAATACACTTGTCCCTACTTTAATAAACTCCAATACGCTTGTCCCCCACTTTAACAAAACTCTAATGCATTTGTCTCTCACTTTAACAAACTCTAATATATTAATTGCTCCAAAGATAAAGTTTTTATGGGATAAATAAGATGGATAAGAAATTAATTTATTTTGGAATGGAGGGAGTAAAAAAAGAACATGACCTAAGTATATATTATACTTGTGGTATCAACCAAAAAAAAGAAAAAAAGTGTTATATCAATTAGCTCAATACATAGGGGTATGAACAACGCAAGTCGCTTTTACGAGTGCCCTCGGATACTATGTGGCTACAACGCAAGACGAGGTCACATCTTCTCTCTCACGGTGCTAAGTGGCTTCATGTGGTGGCTTTAATTTTTCATGTCAGCTCCTATCGTTTTTTAATTTCAATTCTAATATTTTTTTAATTTACATATAAGTCCAAAACATGTGCCTCCAACTTCCAGATCTGGCACCGATGGCCTCCAACTTCCATATTCGGCGTCTCCAACCTCGTGCAGCTATGGCAGCAGTTGATCTTGGGGTGTGGAGCTCGACAGCAGAGCGGATCAAACGCGGAGCTTAGTGGTGTCATGCGGCATCGTCTGTGGCGGTCGTCTTCTCTCTCTCCATTGCAGTCATTCTCTTCCCCAATCTTGTTCGCCACAACGCCGCTTGGACAGGGGAGAGAGGGGTACCGCGTCACATGAGCATGATGTAGCTCACAAGTCATGCGCTGAGCGCAAGTAGCCTCAGCCCTGCGGGGCAACTATGCCCTCTGTGGGGCACAAGCTTGGCTGACTTGGAACCGCCACACTGACGTAGCGAGTCGATGCACTATGAATGCCCTAAAGTAACTCAAATGCTGATTTTTTTTATTTTTATATTTTTTTTAATAAAATATTTACAAAAGTATATTTTCGTTTCAAAAATTTACAAAAATATACTCCTAACGCCCTCTGGGAGGGCGTTTTTTATGAAATCGCCCTCCCAGAGGGCGATTTGATGACGTGGCTCCCTGGCCGCCCAAAAACCGCCTTCTAGGAGGGCGGCAAGGAGACCGCCTGCAAAACGCCGGCTGCGGGGCCGGCCAATTTACAGGCAGCCAGGGACTGCTTGCAAATTAGCCCATTTTATCAAAAAATCGCCCTCCTAGAGGGCGATTTTTACTGGCTCAATATAAAACCCCCTCCCAGCCTCCAAAAAATTCATAAAATTCACAAAAATAACAGAAAAAAGAAGAGAGAGCTGAGAGCGAAGGCGAACGAAAGCGACGAAGCCCTGCCAGTTTACGGATTCGTCTACAGGTAATATTTTATGGCTCTTTGCAATTTTCATTTCTATTCATCAAATGATGTAGTATGTGTAGTATTGTACTACTTATTTCACAGGTAAGTAAATGTTAGGTTTGGTCCACAAGATGTAAATCTATTGAAGTTGAGCCTAACGGCTAAGGACATTGATAGGGCGCATGAGAGAAGTTAGGTTATTTTTACTAGATGAGTAGCACTAGTTCGAGAAATGCTAGAGAGATGGAAATGAGGACGATGATATTTCTTTTTTGTAGTCATGTATAACATACCTTAGGTATGTAGTTGTATAAGGTATTTTTGGCCTAGCGAGCTATAACTTGCGTTTATTTGGTTATAATGTAGGTTGCTATGCATGCATTCGGTATATCCAGTCATCTATGACCTCCGATTGGCGTGCTTCCGCCGATGTGTTGGTGTGGAGATAATTACAAAGTTACAATAAGTAAGAAGGATTACACATACCGGCAAAGTATTGAATGTGTGCTAATTATGTGTATTCCCTAGAGAAGCCGAAGCCACAAGGGAAGAAGAGGAAGGCGAAGAAGCCAGTGGAGGTAATACGAATTATCTTTTAGTATGAAATATTTGAACCTTTGAGCTAACAAATTTGTATATGTCAAGGCACCGAAGCCTCCTCCGCCTCTGTGCGACTTTGTGCAGTGGATAGATACGGAGATCCGTCCACAGGACGCAAAGTTTCTTCGCAGTTTAAAAGATTAGAACAGGGAGTGGTGTGAACATCTTTGGGCGGTGCAAGAAGAGTGGGAGGCTAAGCAGAAGAGGAAGGATGAGAAGGAGCGGCAGGAGAAGGAAGCCCGTGAGGCAAAGAGAGAGAGGAAGCGGGAGAGGGCACTGCGTGCAAAGTAAGCTGGGCCGGAAGCGGCGAGAGGGCACTGCGTGCAAAGTAAGCTGGGCCGAACGCAAAGTCTCATATCCGATTTCGGCAGCCATGCGGTGAAGCTCTGCCGAGAAACCACTGTCTCCAAGATACACACTTTCTCTGTTGGCCATCTAGAACAAAGTTGAAAATTCTAGGTCGGCAATTCTTCTTCTGTTGCCTCTAATTAGGGGTAAGGAGAGAAAAATTAAACATAGAACAAAGAGAGCAAGAAGATTTTCACAAATAGTTTTTTTGGGAAATGATGTCCTTAAGGTCTGACCGTTTGGCTTATCCTACAGTTAAGATTGGCTCTGATACTAACTTGTCACGCTTAGAAATTTAGCCAATTTCTAGACTATTTTGTGTATTAAAATCCCTGTCAAGGAATTAAGCCAGGGTACATAAAATGACAAATCAATAAACAGATCCAAATGTAAATAAAGTTTAAATACTTACAGAAGATGCACTTAGTCCTCACATGGAAGAAAACAACAGCGGAAAGGCGAAACTAGCTTGTCTTCAGCTCCACTCCACAGGCAAGCTCAACTGGGGTATAAGCCAAGATCTTCACTTCTGAAAAGGGGGACATAGCAAGGCTGAGTACCACCCACCGTACTCAGTAAGCCACACCAATGATGCATTTGTGCACGGGATTTTAAATGGAGGCTGGTGGCTCATTTGCGTAAAAGCAGTTGTAAACAGTAGTAGTTCGCAAACGATAAAAGGTTGATTGATTGAACAATATTAAACCTCCACTAATTAACGTTACACCACGTTAACCAGGCCCAACCATCCCTTACTGGTTAACGTTACACCATGTTAACCAGACTCCACTGATGAACGCTACACCATGTTCAGCAGACTCCTCCTGTTAACGTTACACCACGTTAACCGGACTTCACTGATTAACGTTACACCATGTTAACCAACCTCCGCCGATCAACGTTACACCACGTTGACCAGTCTCCCCTAATCAACGTTACACCACGTTGACTAGGCCGCACTGATGAATGCTACACCACGTTCACCAAGCGCCACTGATGAATACTACACCATGTTCACCAGTCTCCACCGATTAACGTTACACCGCGTTAACCGGTCTTCGCCGATCAACGTTACACCACATTGACCGGACTCCACACCTTCCACCCAAACCATACCAGTTCCAATAAGCCAAATTAATTAACTAAAGGTGAGACTAATCACGGTGAGTCTTGGCCAACCGCCCATGTCCGCGAGCGCGGCTATTCGAATAGATTTACTCTGATCAGAGGTGTACAACTTTACCCACAAGACACAGCCTCACACACGTTTCCATGCGTCAATGTGTCACCACGACACCCCGCAAGAGGCCGTGACAGGACCGCTCACGCAACCTCTCCCAAACCATCCACACCACGCTGAGGTTGCACCTGCCAATAGGACACCCCATATTGGCCAGGCTATCCCATTGCGCCACGATGGATCCGGAATCTGATCAACCCTACCCCGGGCTGACCCAACTCCATCACGCCCACCCTCATCATCGGTGCCTAGGAGAGGGAGAAGAGACGCTACAAGTCCAGCCATTGCCCACGCTGGCTTGTGGAAAGTACGATTAATTACCTAATGGGTTCCCGTAAACCGGTCCTTATTTGCCATGGGTGCGATAAGCAGAACCATACACCCATAGCCCACCATTTAGGTCCAATTTTAGTAATTTAACATTAGCCTATCCAAAGTTTTATTTTTCCGACATTGAGTCGAATCAAATAAAAAGATAATATTTAATTCCCAGGTGAGCTATGTTACTAAGCAGGGCTAAGCAGGTCCTATCTCTAGCCAAGTTATCCAATGAGACCTAAGCTAGTCAGATTATCATCCAAGATTATCAAGGAATGGATAACAAATAAACAGGGTCTCAAACAAACGGATAGGTTGTCCCATATTCCATGTAATTGACAAAACATGCAATTTATTTAAAGATCATAAATGTTTCACAAAGTAGGTTCAACATACTCAAGGATGAATGTGTGACTTGCCTTGCAACAAAACATCTTCAATTGCTCTTCCGAACTCTTTCGTAGACTCCGCGATCCTCCGAACGGCGATTATACGTGACTACACGTAAAACAATAAAAATCCTAAGAAATTCCAAATAAACAGTACATAAAAATTACATAAACAAGTAAAGCATAATTTTAGATGAATTTAGGAAGAAGGACGGGTCGATACAGAGTTCGGACGGAAAAAGATATGGCTTCCGGAAGTTTAATTGAGAGAAAAGCCAAGAAGAAATTGGAAAAGGAATATTCTCGGGAATATTCTCTCGGAATTAAATTAGAAAAATTATTTTTGAATGGATAAATGAGTGGATCCCACTGTCATGGACACAGATCCTGTGGACTAGGTCCATGGACCAAGGAAAAAGGTGAGGTGGTGGACTGGAGTGAGGTGTCTGCCTCGTGGACAGAGAAACGACGTCGCTACTGAGGTGGATATCGATGTGGCACGAAAGGTGAGATAATGAGGTGGATCGATGACGAGAAGATCAGGGCTGAGGTGGCAGACGAGATGGTTTGGCTAGGATTGACGTGGCAACACACGTGGATACAAAGTTGAGGTGGCAGCTGAGAGACGACATGGCGGCATGTGTGCTTAGGGCTGAGGTGGTGCAGATCTAGGGTTTTGGGAAATCCGATGGCTCGAATTAGATCGGGAAAATCAACGATAGGGATTTATCTAAGGGATTTCATGTAGATTGAAGGGACCGGATGGATTCAAGGTTTTGAACGGCTGGGATTTCGCGGGATTATACAGGTGGACCCATCTATTTGTGGCACCGGGGAGGCAATACGCCGGGTCCCGCACATCATACTGAGAAAAGAGGATTGCCGCGGGGCAAATGAAGTCGACGACGAACGGCGACACAAGGGAACGCGACAGCGGCAGCACAGGGGATGCGAGGCGAGCTCGGCAGCTAGCCCGCGGCGGTGGCGCTAGCAGAGGGGCAGCGGTGCGATTCGCCGGCGGCGGCGCTAGTCCTGCGGTGGCAGGCGGTGAAGCCGGCGGAGAAAAGACGACGACGAGGAGGAGCAGGGGAGGGACTTCGGCCGTGGCCCACCAGCGGCGGTGTGGGCGCAGAGGATGACATCGTCCGGCGATGGCCTGGGGAATAGGACGACGGCGGCGATGGTCTGAGGCGAGGGCGGTGGCAGCGTGGAGCAAGGATGCAGCTCAGTTTGCTCGGCGGCGCGAGGCGGCGGCACGGCTTCTGGAGTAGGGGCGCGGTGGCGTGCTGCAGCAGAGGGGCAGCGGCGCTGGATGTGGACGACGGCGACGATGCCGGCGCTGAGCAAGGGGAGAGGGACAGAGGCGCCAAAGGAGACAGAGAGGATGGAGGCGTCGGGGACGACGGAGTGGATGCTCACCGGCGACGGGCAGTAGGCGGGGATGACGATGACCATGGCGACCTCTGGCGGCAGCACGACAACGAAGCGAGGTGAGCGGGGCGGCGGCTCCGGGGATGCTCACCAGTGGCGGGCGACGACCCCGCGGGTGACGACAACGACGGTAGCCTGGGGCAGGGCACGCGGCAAGCGCACGGGGTGAGGGCGACGACGCCGGTGATGGCTTGGCAGTGAGGACGACCACGACGGCGATGGGTCGGCCGTCGAGCTGGGGGAAGAACACAGCGCGTCGGGAACATACGACAACAGCGACGACCAACAAAAGGAAGGACAGGTAGGGCGGTGTGGTGCTCACCGGCGGCAGGCGACGACCTCGAGTGGCACATCGGCGTCGGGCTTCAGTCACAGGGCCATGACAGAGGCAGGCAACGGTGCGAGGACGACGTGGCTTCGGGCGAGCAGGGAAAACGAGAGAAGGGAGCTCGGGAGAGCTATTTGAGGGCACGGGGAGGTGGAATCGTGGCCGAGGAGGCGGTTTTGGAGTAGGAGTGGGCGCGATCATCATGGCGACGTGGGCGTGATGTGGCGAGAAACGCGGCAGGCGTGGGAGTGTGGGGCGCAGACCTGGTCCGGGGCGGCGTACGGCGGGCGAGCGAGGTCGAGGGGCGGGGCGGCACAGGCCGGGCCGGGGTGGCGTGGGAGCAGGCAGTGCAGGACGGGGACGCAGCCCAGGGCGGCCGGCCGGGCACCCAACTCCATCGGAGGAAACAGAGAGAGAGAAGGAGCTTGAAGGAGATGAACAGGAGAGGGAAACCAGAAAGAAAAATAAGAGAGGAATAAAACGAGAAAAGGAGAATTGGAAGAAAAATAAAGAAAAAAGAAAATGTGGGGATTTTTGGGGATAAATATCGAAATATTTCAGGGATTGGAAACCCGGGAAGTGTCTTGCGGAGGCCGAGCAATAGGAATACTCAGGATTAATGGAATATTAGGAACATTTTCGGGGAATCCGAAAACGAATAATACTGTACAGGGTTCAGGAAATTAGAATATCAAGGGAATTGGAATATTTATTTGGGATTGGGGAGACCAAATGAGTTTTGGGATATCCAAGGAATATATTCCATGGAATTCGAGGCGAATGTCAAAACTTCAAAGGACTGAACCGGAACGGCCCGAACAGGGGAAAAGACAGGGGTTTTATTATAGGTTTATCTAATTATAGAAATGATCTTTGTCCCATTAAAATTAATTATGGAGCTTCGAAAATTTCAAAAAAATTTCAGAGAGTTTATTAAATCGTGGGAAATTTACCAGAAATAAATGCCACCACGAAACAGATGGAGTTTATCGTCATCAATACTTAAACGCTTAAAATATTCTAACAAAAACTCCGAAAATATAAAAGCATCCAAGTGTTTATTTTAAAAGTTTCAACTTGGGGTTTTTAATATTGGAAATTTTCAAAATTTTATTCAAACACGTTTCTCAAACAAATTTTTTTAGCGTATTATCGTATTTCGATTTACCCAAAAACAATTTTTAAATAGACCGATTTTTAGGGCATGACATTGGTCCATCTATTTTCCTTGATCTTTGTTGCTCAGCGGTCTGACCGGGCTGTCCTAGCCGGTCAAACCGGCTTCATCCAGAACCTCCTGGGGAGTTGTGATGCGGGTGCTGGTCGGACCACCTACCCCTGGCCGGTTGGACCGGCTCGATCCAGTACCGATAGGGAGTTCTAGTGGGGGTGGCGGTCAGACCATTTCTTCTTTGGCTCATTCTCAATCCACTCCGAAAATTTTCTAACCGAATATGTCGACCTTCTTTCATACGAGGTCCGTCACTTGATAGAGGTCCAAGAGTTTGTGGAGCCTCATCCCCTACAAGGTTAGTCCTCATGGACCGCTCATCTGTTTGTTTAGTGGTCAACTCATCCAACCTCCTCTAAAGCCCATTTAACTTTTTCTCTTGATTCTGAGCGCACAGTCTCTTGAAAAGATCCATAAGGTACTTATTCTTAAATTGCCTGTAGAAATTAGCACCCATATGACGCATGCACCATCTACTTTGGACATCAGACCACCTTGGTGGGTATCTCTTCTCAGCACATCTATCCCTCAATTCCTCAATTACCTGTAGCAAGCCGGCGTGACGGTCATGTATAAGGCGTACGTCTGGCCTTATCCGTACAACTGCAGACTTAACCCTTTCTAGGAACTAATACGAGCTATCAGTGTTCTCACTCTCAATAAAAGTAAAAGCCACGGTAGAACTTGGTTGTTCCCATCAACTCCAATTGCTGTTAATATCTGCCATCTATACTTTCCGGTCAGAAATGTCCCATCGATGCAGAGGATGAGACGACAATGCACAAATGCTTGAATGCAAACACCTAATGAAAAGAATACTCGTTGCAATACACTTTTATTACCATGGTCAAATGATGGAAATGCTTTTAGGTCGTAGCAGGTCTCTGGATTCTTCTGAATAATACAGGCTAATAGACAAGGCAAATTATCGTAAGATGCTTTAAATGTGCCAAACATCACCTCTACAACCTTCTGTTTTGCCCTCCAAGCCTTAGCATAGCTAATTGTGTATTTGAATTTCTCTTCAATATGTCTAACAATTGACCTTGATTCGTACCCCAGGTTGTTTACAATGTGGGAGTACATCTCTGCTGCAACAAATACAGATGTCATGTTTCTATGATATCTTTTAACACCGGATAAGTAACATAAATGCTCGATCACAATTGAAACTTGCCAATAATCCTTTTATTTTCCCTTGAATACGTGTATCCGCCATGGACACCCATTCTTCACGCACTTTACTTCATACATTGATTTGCTTGACTTCACAACCGAGAACTCTCTCTGAAGTGACACCGCATATTGTTTTACTGCATCCTTCAAATTCTCTACATATGCATACTTAGCCCCCTAGATAACTTCATTCTCCTTGTACTCCTATGGCACATCATGCCGCTTGGAGATAACAAGGCCAGAGAAGTCTTCGTTGCTCCATTCTGCAGGTATCACGTTGTCCTCATCAGACGAATCATCATACATTGTATGCTCGTTTTCAGCATCTTCCCTATCTATTTCTTCGACGATGGTGTCGATTAGTTCTCCCTCATTTGCCACACCTGTTGGCTGTCTATCTTCTTAATTCCCTCCTTCATTCTCTCCTTCATTTTCTTCAATTGTTTCGGCATCACTTTCTCCCGCCGTACTTGGACCCTCATCATCTTGTATGGGCACTGCAGCAACAGTGTTATCCTTCCCATACATCGACATAAGTATGCACAGTGGCCAACCACGTTGAAATGTATTCTCCACGTACCATTTCCAAGTGGCAGTGCAATCCACCGGCATCAGTTCCTAAAAAAATCTTCAACCGCACAACTGACTACAACATACAAGGTTATTGCATTGATCTAGAAATCCAATCGAAAGCCTCGCATCAGCCAGTTATACACTGACCCGAAACTTCTCTCAACTGGCCTATCGATGTCCTTAGCCGTTGAACTAAACTCCGACAGATCTACACCTTGTGGACCATACCTAACAATTCCTTGCCCGTGAAATAACTGAAATATCACTTTATTTGACGTATCTATTGATGAAAAAATACAGTTAAGCTAGATACCAATATTCTCCTCACATCTAAAACCGTGTAATCGAGATTTTATAACTATCATCTCTACACAAATTAAGTCATCTAACAGATTGACTCAAAACCTACAGATCTACTAGTAACAACTCATTTTCATATGGTACTATACACGTAACCAGTACAATACTACATCAATTTTTGCATATAAATAGAAATTGCAAAGGGATGATAGATTTTATCTACAGACGAATCAGCAAACCGATAGAGCTTTGCTGCTTTCGTTCAGCCTCGCTCTCAGCTCTTTCTTCTTTTTTTTTCTGTAATTTCTGTGAATTTTATAGCATTTTTTGAGTCTGGAAGTGGTTTTATACTGGGCTGGCTAAAAATTGCCCCAGAGGGTGGCTAAGGGGCCGCCTGTAAATTGGCCGGCTCCGTGGCCGGTATTTTGCAGGCGGCCCCCAGCTGCCCAAAAACCGCCCTCCCAGAAGGCGGCAAGGACGGGCGATTTTTAAAAAACACCCTCCCAGAGGGTGTTGGAAGTATATTGTTGTAAATTTTTGAAATAAAAATGTACTTTTGTAAATATTTTATTAAAAAATAAAAAAATTCCTCAAATGCTTACTGAATTGTTAGCTTTGGCTATTCTAGGCCCAATGGGTGCGTTGGCCTTAATTATTGAGTAGAACAAAAAATGAGACAAGGCCTACTGCTATCTTACAGATATCGTATGGCCAAGATTGTTTGGATGAATATGATTCGAAAACTAACCATATACTCAATTCATCCACAAATATAAATATTTCTTGTTTAGTAGAGGTTGAGGAGAAAATATTTTAGTGCACCTTGTTAAATGAGGGATGGTTAAGGGTGAGAGAGTGGTTGGGTGTAACATAAGAAGAAATTTAAATAAGAGATTATTGATGTGACAAGTAATATTCTAAAAATATTATATTTATGGATAAATTTCAAACGCTTTGAATACTTATATTTTTGGAGAGAGAGAGTATAATGAGATGGCTTAAGCTGATGTTTGCTTTATAGCAATAAATACTATACAATCCGTCCCAAAATATAGATACCTTTACGTTTAATTTTTTTTTCCAAATATAACTACCTACAGGGATGCAAATGGACAAGCCTGCTACCCACATAAAAACCCGCTTAATGGTTCATTTTTTATGTGCTAGTATAAAATTTTAAAAAAATGAACTAAAATTATGATAAACGGACAAAAAAACACCCGCTCGCATTCCTAACTACCTAGGACATGTAAAATGTATAACTTTTATTCCATTACTTTTTATGCGACTCTTAGTAGACCCCATCATCTCATTAACGCTCGAAGTGCACGTCCCACCCATAGTATTCTTAATTGTTATCACCCCACCATAAATTAATAAGAGCATTTCAGACCTTTTATCTTAATCTTTAATTCCCTAAAATACTTTTACGTAGCTATATTTTGAACGGACAGAGCAAGTACTTGATAGTGGGCGTGGAAAGTATAGATTCACTAGCTAGTCGGTTCATTTCATTGCTGAAGTTAACCAACGACTGTGACGGAGCCAGAATTTTGGCAATGGGGGTTCAAGCTTTGAACTTAAGTGGCTTGGTTAGAAAGCAATGATATTTACCGATAAATAATGAACTACTAGTTCTTATGGTTTAGATTTATGAAAAGTTGAAAATCTAATAAAATGAATTGACTTATTTCCTCCCTTGCATTGCTAGACTTCTCATTGGAGTACAAATTACATACATTTACATAGTGCTGAAGTTATATAATTGTTATTCTGCAAAAAAAAAAAGGGGGCACAGACGTACCCCCATGTACCTAGGGGTGAAAACGGTATGAAAATTCCCGATCGGACTAATACAGTCTTTGTAAAAATAATATAAAAATAATATTATTTCCGATTGTTTCTGTTTTTAGAAATTTAATTTTTCTAATTTCTATTAGTGTCATATTGAAGTTGTCACTAAATAGTTAAAGTCATAAATATGGAAAATTCCTGACCGTACCGATCCCGTTTTCGTAAAAATAATATAAAAACGATCCTGTTTCCGACCCTTTCATCCCTACATGTACCCCTTACCCTCCGCCACTGAAGTTAACATCCGTTTCCACGGCCATTATGCAGATAATGTTTTCAGAAAAAGCACACAAATACAACCGCATGCCCACGCCACAAAGTTATATAGAAAACTAGCCATGAATGCCGGTGCTTTGCTACGGGTAAAAGAAAATATTCTATAATATTGCCTAAAATAAATAAAAATATATTTTCTATGAAATATGTTACACATCTTTCTTTTTTCTATATGGAATATTCACCTTAATTTCATTTTATATGTGACTATTCATTTAATTTGATTGTTTCTTAATATTAATAAGTTAAAGTAGTATTTTGTAAAAATTTACAATGGGAGTAGATAGGTTTGTAAAAATTTACAAGGAGCATAGAAATGTGTTACATGTCTTTTCTCTATAGAAAATATTTACCTTAATTTGATTTTATGTATGGCTATTCATTTAGATTTGTTCATCTGCATCACATACCAAGCGGTTACACTTGTAGTAGCACATTACATCAAAATAATAGATTCTCTCACAAAAAATTTCAGAAACTAACTGTTCAAGATTCTCACAAAATGGTCAAAAACTGAATTTGCTCCAGGTTTTTACAATTTGAAATTTTGAATGGTGTACAATCTTTGAAAAAAAGGCATTTCATTAGTACAGATCATCACACATCCTGATTAATTCATTAACACATCCAGCATTCATAAAATTTGTATTGTTCCCGTGCACATGGACTGCAACATTATTTGCCAAATAGACCTGATAAGCTGGGAACAAAATTTCAGTTATCAGTTATCAGCAAACCAAATCTCCATCAGGAACAAAATTTATATGGTAGTTTCTGATATATGAAGTAACTCCAATCGAATTGTCCTTCTCAAGCCTATAGGTCGAAAAGTGCAGATGCAAAATGTCTGATCTGATGTCCTTTTTCCAGATAATGTTCCACTTAAAAACAGGGACTTTAGTAACTAAATGATGGATCTTTTGTTAGGAGTAGGACACAGTCCTCATTAAGCTAGCCAACAATCAGATTTGGGCTGAGTTCGAATCAAGGGAAAAAAGTCCTCAATTTCCATAAGCATACTTCTTAAACTGTTAAACGGTATTTTTTTTTTAAATTTTTATATAAAAGTTGCTTTAAAAGATCATATTAATCTATTTTTTACGTTTAAAATAATTAATACTCAATTAATCATACGATAATGGCATACCTCATTTTACGTGATCTTCTTCCTTCTTCCTCACCTAAAAAGATTGGATTAGTTGGGAATTGTTCTCAATGTCTACCACATTTTGTCCCCAAAAACAGATATTTGAGATATATAGCTAGATAAACTTGATCGAGACAGATCTGATTAGTTGGGATTAGAATCCTAAAAAGCACCTACCTTTGCAGCTTGCACGATCTCACATTCAGAATAGAGCAACACAACACTTGATTTTTCTAACGAGCAAAAGCACCAAACCAGACTGCCCATTTGCTAATCAATCAATTTACTTGTGCAGCAGGAGGCATTCCCCCGGCGGATTCCCAGCCAGCCTCTGGCTTCTCCGCCTGACCTCCACCCCACCGACCGCCGCCACCGTCGCCGCCTCTTCCTCTAGAATAAACTTCACCCTCTTCGGTGGACCGGAACACCCGCTGCTACCAGGCCGCTTCAAGCAGCCTTTCCCAGCCCACTTCGCCGCAGCCACCTCCGCCGCCGCCGCCGCCGCGGCATCACCACGCCCCTGCATTGAACCAAAGGCATGGAGCGAACGCGTACGAAGCAATAAAGAGGCGAGACGGAGGAGGGTTCAGTGTACACGTACCGGGAAGAGGGCCACAGCGGCGAGGCGGTCGGCGAGGTCGCCGCTTGAGCTGCCGGTGGGGAGGCCGTGAACCCTGCACAGCGCCTGCAGCTCCCGTAGCATCGTCGTCGCCGAGCACGCCGCCGGAGCTGAGCGCGAGAAGAGAGGGAGGGCGCCGTTGGATTTTGATCAGAGGGGCAATGCTAGCTGAGCTCCCGTAGCTTCTTGGAGAAGGAAGCCTAGCCAAGCCATAGGCTATTCATTGCTCAAGCAGCTTCACTACTCATCGAAAGTGTACAACTCATCTTTCCTCTCTGTCATACCTGCTCCATCAATCCTATTTAAATTTAGGCTGCGATACATAGGTTTGGCTGAGATTTTCCGTGACACATAAGCCATTAACATATAATTAATTAAGTATTAATTATTTTAAACTTAAAAATAGATTAATATGATTTTTAAAGAAAATTTTAGATAGAAAATTTTTAAAAAAACACATCGTTTAGCAGTTCGATAAGTGTGCTCACGGAGGATGAGAAAGTAGGCCAGCCGAACCTCTCTCTCGAACGAAGTCTTAATCCGAAACTTCTACAAAACTACAGTATCACTTATCATTTAAATTTCTTCCATCTTATTTTCTAACTATCCTCGTACTCGCATTCATCCGCATTTAACGAGAGGCACTAAAGTTTTTTTCTCATCAATCTTAATATTTATTAAACAAACTAGAAATAATTATATTGTTGGACGGAGAGAGTAGGTTCTAAGCCATATGGACAAAAAAAATTAATTTATAGCTAAAACATTTATACATATGTGTTATATATTGTTAGGGTATATAGAAGTACTCTCTCTGTCTCAAATAACAATTTCTAGAGTTTAAATTTATCATAAATATAATGATCTATTAATTGTAAAAGGTGACTTTTACTACTAAACTGGCTTCATTTTCACCCTAATTACTTCAGGCCCATACTTAACCCGTTTCAAAAAGACAAATAAAACTTTTTATCCCTTTCCTTAATAGCCGTATCAATGACTACAATTTGCTATATTTTAGGATAGAGGGAGTATTGATTTTGTGTTCAATGATTGAATGGCTAGATGACTTGTGATAATTATTTAGGGGTGCAAACGAATGAATTAACTATTATAAAGTTAGAAAAATAGATTTAAAGCAATATGGCAAAAATTTATATATAGAAAGTTTTTACAAAATTATATTATTTAAAAGCGTACCCGTTAATCCATTCAATCATCGTAAACGTACAAGGGGGTGATGTATCATTAATTACTTTTGTGTATGACTTCAACATGTCAGCAATAGTACTACGTAGTATACAGATGTACACAGTTGCCACTGCCTCCTGGTACAATACACTGAGAATGAGAGAACGTACTGTTTCGCCTATAACTAATTACAAACCGTTACGTAATGGCTTATTAGCAATGAAAAAATAATTTATAGGTAAAACTTTCATATATGTATCTTCAATGATTTAAAAACAAATGCTAGAGAACAAACTACGATGAAAAAATCCAAATTCAACTTCAAATTTTAAAATTTAAATTTTAGCAGTGGCTTATAAGCTAGAAAGCAAACGATGAATGCTCTTGGCTGCTTGATTGTGAGCTCTCTTTTAAAATATAAAATATAGGAATATTTTGTAGGACTAATTAATTTCTTCATGTTTTAGGGGGTGGGAGAATCTCATGTTCTAAATGGGACTCAAACTTTTGTTCTACTTTGTTCTAAGATTTTTCACGCTACTTCACCTAATTATACATCTATGTATACTTCAATCTCCTTGCAGAGAGGTTAAGGGTTCGTTCAGAGCTGGTGGTGGTTTAGCAGATATTTTTTAGTGCATGCAAAACAAGCTAAATCATTAGCGAATGATTAATTAAGTTTTAATTATTCTAAACTTAAAAAATAGATTTATATAATTTTTAAAAGTAAATTCTATATAGAAAATTTTTTAAAAAATGTATCGTTTAACAGTTCGGGAAATGTTCTTACAGAAAATGAGGAGCTATTTCTGCTCAATGTACAGAGTCGAACGGTATCTAAGGCCATTGTTAGTGCAATGTTTCATTGCGTGGTTTATAAGAGTGCCATGTCATCTAAGGATATTCAAGTTAACAGATAAAACTACTTCTCCCAATGTAAAGTTTTATTTCACAGTTTTATATACTAATATATTATTTAAATGTTGCATTTAAGTAACCAATGTGAGTTAATGAAATATGTGGAGATAAAACACAAACCCTCTCAACAGGAGTTTGACATAGTTTTTAACGTGTTGAAAATAGTGAGCATCAGTTTCATCCTAATAAAACTGCTTCCATTTCTTTTCTCTTTAATTTTTTACTATGCCATCATATAAACTGATATATCATCATATTTAATATGTATAAAACTTTTATAAAATATGCTCTAGGATTAGCCTAAGCCTTACCAAAGAGAAGTCTTTGTAAGAGGACAATGTGCAAGAACTGCTATTTAGACGGCATTTTCGTGGCTGCAGCGTATGAGCCAAAGCCACGTGATCGAAGCAGTAAAAAATAACTTCAGAATAGTAACTTTATACTTTCACTCTTATAGATCCAAAAGCCAAGATTAAGAGAACAAAACTGTCAAAAAAACCCGAAATTAGTTTTGAAATTAAGTAATCAATTCTAATCTGTCCACGGTTTGCAGGCCAAAGCTCAAACAAGCGGACCCACATTGCAGCCTTAGCTAAACAACTTGCCCGTCATCCATCAAATTATTGCTATAAATTATTTACTTGACGCTTCTAACAATGCTATTTATAAAAAATACTTTTTTTTCTATATTATTAGACAATTTTTAAGCCATTTGTTAAGTTTTATAACATATAATATTCGCTTTGTGAAATACAATATAAATACATATGCTTATGTACATGAGCGCATACTCATCACTACAAATACACACTTTATCTCTATGAGCACCTCCGATAGACTTAGACTTGCATATCTTGAGATTAATAAAGTTATTCTAAATAACGAGTATATCGTTTATCATTAAAAAAATAATTAATCATAAATACGAACTCTATGACTTGAATTGCGGACAAAAATCACTCCAAGTCTAGCGTTCTAAATCCACTTGGAAAGCTAAGTCGATCTTGAATTTGAAGTTTGATTTAAAAGTAATTTTAGGATTATTTTTTCTTTTTCAGGGTAATCACGAAAAGAGAGCCCGAAAACGTAAGTTACGAGAAAATATCCATCCAAACTAAATCACCAAACCATCAAATTTGAAAAATCCGAAGATCTGACAAGCAGTCTCCAGCTCCCTCACAGGGACTTGCAGTTGCAGGAGCAGATTGGTTTTGCAGCCTTTGCGTGTTATTGGGCCGTAAGAAAGTTGGTGTGCTCGTGGGCCCAAGTGAGACGGCCCATTTTCTTTACCTTGTGTAAGGCCCAGTCCGCGACCTCCACACAAAGCCCTAGCCTTCAAGCCCACCCGTGCATTTCCGCCTGACCCAGCGAAACCTTCCGTTCGGTAGCCGCCTATAAATATCCCTCCCTAGGGTTTGCGTCCCTCGTCTCTGCACCCAGCTCGCGCCGCCGCCGCTATCCCGCTCTCTCCTCAGGTAAGCACGCGCCACCTCTCCTCATCCTCCGACGCTTGCTTCGATTCAGATGATTCAGATTTCGCCTCAGTCCACAGCCATTCATTCCGTCGCTTCAATCCACCATCGTTAGTTTGCTCGCCGCGAGATCGAACTGTCGTCACTGGTCACTTGGTTGCGGTGCTGTATCGATTCTGGCTGGCTCTCTAGTTAGATCACCTGTGGCTTGCGCTTGCATCCCGAGGGCGTTTTTCTTGGTTGCGGATCTCATGGATTGTTGGTTTTGGTGTGGGGTGGTGTGGTGTGTGCAGGTAAGGAGGAGGAGGAGGCAGGAAGATGTCGCACAGGAAGTTCGAGCACCCGAGGCATGGATCCCTGGGCTTCCTCCCGAGGAAGCGATCCTCCCGTCACCGCGGCAAGGGTACGTGAATGAAATTCCACGCGCTCGGTTGGTGGTGCCATGATTGCGAGTTTCACTGTCCGTATTCATCTGATGAGCGCTTTCCTTATGTTCCTCGAGCCATTATCTAATGCGGCGGTGGTGTAGTAATCGGTCTTGTGTGTTTATGCTAGTAGATTTTAGCTATCTAATTGTATAAACGTGATATAATTTGCATGCTGTATGTTGTCTGTTGTCTTGTGTTTTTTATGGATTTATGCTACTAGATTTCAGCAATCTAAATTTATAAACGTGATATGATACAGACGTCTGCTAGGCTGGTTGTAGTGATTCTTATTAGAGTATTTTTGGGATCATTTAGAAATTTCTTTTGTACGGATGTCTTTGTATTATGTGTTGCAAATGTGCCGTTTGACTGTGTTCCTGGATATAGCAGTTGATTATCTATCCTTGTTGTGGTATTTATATGCTAAATTATAACAACAATGACACATGCTTATATTTTTTTGTTTTGTTGATGTGTTGCGCAAAAGCTGAGAATGTTTTTATTTTAAAATGCTATAGGACATAGGCAAAACCCAATGGAATTTATATTGCTTATGTGGCTGACACTAATTCCTCTTGCAGTGAAGTCCTTCCCCAAGGATGACCCATCAAAGCCCTGCCACCTTACTGCCTTTGTCGGCTACAAGGCTGGAATGACGCATATTGTGCGTGAGGTCGAGAAGCCTGGCTCTAGTAAGTTTCTTTGCATCCTGCATTTGTATTCATTGGAGGTCTGCCTTAAATGTAATAACACCTTATGTTGACATTGTGCAGAGCTCCACAAGAAGGAAACCTGTGAGGCTGTTACCATCATTGAGACCCCTCCTCTTGTCATTGTTGGACTCGTGGCCTATGTTAAGACACCCCGTGGCCTTCGCTCTCTGAACTCTGTCTGGGCCCAGCACCTTAGCGAGGAGGTGCGGAGAAGGTTCTACAAGAACTGGTGCAAGAGCAAGAAGAAGGCTTTCACAAAGTATGCCCTTAAGTATGACAATGATGCGGGCAAGAAGGAAATCCAGATGCAGCTTGACAAGATGAAGAAGTACGCATCTATTGTTCGTGTTATTGCCCACACCCAGGTGAGATTGTCACAGCCTTTCTTATGTTTATAATTCTAAAGAGCATGATGTTTTGCTGACCATATCTTGTTGTCAAATTCAGATCAGAAAAATGAAGGGCTTGAAGCAGAAGAAGGCCCACCTCATGGAGATCCAGATCAATGGTGGCACTATTGCCGACAAGGTAGACTATGGCTACAAGTTCTTCGAGAAGGAAGTACCTGTTGATGCAGTCTTCCAGAAGGATGAGATGATTGACATCATTGGTGTCACCAAGGGTAAGGGGTATGAAGGTGTTGTCACTCGTTGGGGTGTCACCCGCCTTCCTCGAAAGACCCACAGGGGTCTCCGCAAGGTTGCTTGTATTGGGGCCTGGCATCCTGCCAGAGTGTCCTACACTGTTGCCCGTGCTGGTCAGAACGGTTACCACCACCGCACTGAGATGAACAAGAAGGTTTACAAGATTGGCAAGGCTGGTCAGGAGTCTCATGCAGCCTGCACCGAGTTTGACAGGTATACATCTTTAGAACCTTGAAGACCTAAAGTAGATGATAACCGAACCGTCTTTGTATCCATCAGCTTCAGTTATCTTATCGCAATCTGTTCTGATGTGCTATGTATCTGACTTCTCCACGCGCAGGACCGAGAAGGACATCACCCCGATGGGCGGCTTCCCCCACTACGGTGTGGTGAAGGGCGACTACCTGATGATCAAGGGTTGTTGCGTCGGGCCGAAGAAGAGAGTTGTCACCCTCCGCCAGTCGCTGCTGAAGCAGACCTCGCGGCTTGCCCTGGAGGAGATCAAGCTCAAGTTCATCGACACCTCGTCCAAGTTTGGGCACGGGCGCTTCCAGACCACCGACGAGAAGCAGAGGTTCTTCGGCAAGCTCAAGGCCTAGGTCTTCCGAATCCAAACCATCGTGACGAACCTCACCAAGCTTTCCCAGTTTCTGTTCTCCTTGTCCTGAGTTTTGTGGCAGATATTTTGAGTACCCAGTTTATGCTTTGCTACTCTGAGCTGAAGCTGCTGCGGATGATCAAACTGTTGAGATTTATGAATTTTGAACTCGATAGTTACTGTGTTGTCGCAAGCGTTGGCATCTTTCAGCCGTTTTTGGTCGAATTTCTTGAATCGGATTTGAGCTATTCTTCAAATGCTTGTACATGGAGAAGCAATTACCTCGATGTTCCTTCCCCATGTAAGTGGCTCGTTGCGCATACTCTCTGAGCAAGTGGTCCTACATGTCAGTAGTTAGCTTGCATCTGAGCGATTGGTCCCACATGTCAGTGGGAAGATGAGATTGTAAGTAACTGGTGCATGCGTAGCCCACGTGCTCACCTCCACACGAGTGGCCATGCCTCTCGTGCCGGCGTCGCCGCCGCTGACGCTGCCGCTGTCGCTATCTCGGTCGTTGGCTGCGGCGGTCTCCGGCCGCGCCGTGGCGTGCGCTGCGAGGGGAGCGGCGTCGGCCTCGTTCGACGCGGCAGGGTTTGAGGCCGAGCGGCTCCGCCTCGACGCAGCGGCGCGGGATAAGATGGCGTCCACCGCGGCGGCGGCGGGGGCGGGGGCGGAGGCGGATCCCAAGGCGTGGAAGTGGGCGATTCGGAAGCGGGTGTGGGACGCGCTGGAGGCGGAGGGCGTTGCGCGCGACCCGCGGCCCGTCCACCACCGCATCCCCAACTTCGACGGCGCCGCCGCCGCCGCAGACTCGGTACGCGCGCGCTCTTTCCTCCTCCTCGCCCACACATGCATGATGCATCTCATCCACCAACTGCAAACCTAGAGTCCTCTATTGCGTCTTCATTTCTGAACTTGTCGCCTGCGCAAGCAAACGTTCTGAACTGCTGGAATTGGGGATCCTGCTTGTAGTTGTAGAATGTGTAATGAACTACTGATATGAAACAGGGAATCACATCTTCGGTTGCTAGTAGTGACAGGGAATCATTAATAGCAACTAGGTCTGACTGTTATTGGAAATCATGTCATCATAAATTTTCAGTTTGAGGGGATGGGATTGGAACATGGCCGTTTATGTGTTTGATGATAGTATCTGAAAGAGGCAAAATCCGAATGACATGCAGAAAGTTGTCTGGTTCGATCCCTGAAACGCCATTCCCAAATGAACGATGTTTCAAGATGGTGTAAGAAATATGTTTGCAAGCCATTGTCAGTTGGGAAAAACTCTGGCTTCACCTGATATGCCATAAAGAATGGCTAACATACAGACTGATATACAGGCATGCACCTGTGATGCAGAATTGGTGTGAAACCTACATTACAAATTATGTTGGACCTTTAAAAATTGTGTTCAGTTTATTCAAACATGATGTACTTTAGATCTGTACTTCTAAAGCGAACATGGTCTTTTATTCTTGATCTGTGCTTCTACATGACTAGTTCTAAGGTTTGCGGCACAGTGCCTGGGCTAGTCGTTGGATTTATCCTTGTTTTCCTTCAAGCCACTTACACATGAATTCTTGGTATTTTTGTTTAATCACTGTTTACTTGCTTGTGTTTCTTTATTGATGTGAAAGTGTTTCAAACTTTCACCAGTTGCGGAGACTCGACGTGTTCCAGGATGCACAATGTGTGAAGGTCAATCCTGACTCACCTCAGAAGCAAGTTCGCTTCTTAACACTCTCAGGTCAGTTTGCTGATACCTTTAATACATATACTCACTCGCGGGATACTTTTGTGCTAATACCCTTGTACACATATATTCCATCAACCACTCCAGAAGCTAGCCATGTTTTTGCTATTGCTCTTTTTGGTAAATTCCCTTGACACTCCAAGAGCAAGTTCTAACTTGCTATCTCTAATATTTCTCTTCTGGAACCATATGCGGATCAAATCTGTTTTGGTCATGTGTTCTGTGATCTTAACTTTTAGGGAATACACAAAAGGTTTGCGCATCACTGCATTACGAGGGAGGAAAAAAAAAGGTAGCTACCCAATGTAAAATCAGATGCGCATGGATTGCCCGCCCCCACACTGTTGGATCTTCATCGAAACGTACTTGGTGAAACGTTATATAATCCACCGACTTCTGTGACTTGTCTTTCCCACCAATATCTGAATTTGTTCAGAGATCTGAATATTGATTATACCTCTTGACTCTTCTGAATATCTTGGCCATGACAGCAGGGGCCTCCAGATAACTGCAGGTTTCATAATCTTTAACCAATCACCATGGATTCAGGTCCAAGAGCTCATGATTTGTCAGAAGCAATAGTGCAAGAACAGTAATTCATTCATCGAGCGGCTGCCTTTGTAGCTTCAGCAAAATCCTTTTTGTGTATGATTAGCTGGGCTGGTCGGCATATGTACTCATTGTTTAACTTGTTAGTTTTTTTTTCTCTGTGCATCTTCATGTGCCCCAAAAGAACTTTCTCTAAGGGCTTATTTGGATGGATAGGGATTAACCCAGGTTTGCATGGATGTTAGTACAAATGTACAATTTCCATGCAAATCTGATGGGTTAATCCCTTTATATCCAAACAAGCCCTGGGCGAGCTGCCGGTTACATGCTCTCCTGAGAGGGCCTTTGTGACGATTGGGCAGTGGATGTTTTTAATGAGTAGTTTGCTCAATGCTCTGTAGGTTCTGGTTTCATTTGATGAAAATTGGTGGTGGTGGATCACTTGTTGACTTGTGTGCTGCAATCCAAACCATACTGTTCCTATTAGTGCTCCAAGCTTTTTACATGCCATTTGTTGCTTTTGAATCTGATGCGCATCTTAATTAACTACTGATTATAGATCTATGATATACAATATGCACTCAATCAGGTTAAACTTTGATCATCACAGGTGATAAAAAGTTGCTGACTCCGCAACCTCGGCTAAGGACAGGATTTTTCTCAGTTCTGGAATCTCACATCATACCCACTGGATGTATTCCAGAAGCATGCACTTCTGTTGGTGCAGCCAAATACGGGAGACCAATAAGCCTGGATGAAAAAATTAAAGTGGATTTGATTGTGATTGGATCGGTTGCAGTTGATCCAAGCACAGGAGCACGACTAGGAAAGGGTGAGGTAACTACTTTCTGCTGTATCTGCATTTCTGCAGTTGAAGACTTGAGCTACAGTTAATTTTCTCCTGTACATTTGAATGGTAAAAATTAATAGAGTAAATGACGAGGTTTGACCTTCTTTTCTTCTTCTTTTGAGAGAAAAATCAGCTGATAGGCTTTTCACTTCTGTCCAGTGTTGGCACTATGTTAAAAGTTGAATTATGCTTTGTCTACCCAAACTAATTCATACTCCTTTATTTTATCAAAATGGTTTATAGGGATTTGCAGAGCTGGAATATGGGATGCTTCGTTATATGGGATCTATAAGCGATTCAACCATGATAGTAACAACTGGTGAGTTTTTTTTATATTGATTCAGCTAGTTATCCCTTCTTTGCTGGATCGCTGTCTGGCATTGTAACGCCCTGGAATAATGATGAAAAAAGACAAGAAAAGGAGAATAGATGGGCTAGTTGGCTGGTTTGTCTTGGCCTTGGCCCGTTGCAATGAGAAAGTGATAGTTGAGAGTGGGCTGCTTTGGTTGTTTGGGCCAAGCTAGCTAGCGTGTATGCAGGCAGCAGCAGTTAGGCAAGCTAGCGAGCAGCTGGCCTTGGGCCATGCAGCAGTAGCGATCAGTGAGCAGCAGGAGCAGTTTGGCAGCAGTTTTAGCAGTTTAGTCCCACCCCGGGTAGCTAGCTCGAAGGAGACTGGTTTATAAGGATGACTACTCGATCACATGCAACAACGGTTTGAACTTTTTGCGCGAAGCGAGGACGAAAGTGCAAGAGTGTTGCAGTGTACGTGTGGTCGAACAATTTGATTTGGGCCCAAATACCGTTTTCGGGCCCTGGGCGTTACAGGTATGACAACATGGGAGGTTATATTTATGTTCTTTCTTATGCATTACCCTGTAGCTAATTGGATTCTAAGCTCATAGGTTTGGTCCCAGGTTCCATGGCTATAATGTTTCAAATATAATGTTTTCTTATAAGGAAGAAAAGTCCTCCATGTAACCCAAATGTTTCTCCCATGACTTCTCACTCGATGAGTAAATTTCACCAATAAGTACATGCTGCATGCTTTATGTCTTCTTTCATGAACCGTAAAACCCCCTCTGAATATTTTCCTTTATTTTTCTTTGGTCAATTCAAATTTGATTGCTTTTTAGCTTGCTTGATCCTTGATTAATTACTACTATGAATTGCCAATTGTCTATGATTGCAGTGCATGACAAGCAATTAGTGAATGACATCCCGGTTGAGAAGCTGCTAATTCATGATGTACCAGTTGACATCATCTGCACACCGACTCAGGTCATCTTCACGAATACCACAATCCCAAAGCCACAAGGTCCGAATGATTATATCATTTGATACTTTGGTAAACCTGCAAACAGACCTTATATGAACAGACTTTGATGGAATTTCTGCATGCAGTGATTTACTGGGAAAAGTTATCTCCAGAAAAATTGGGTCAAATCCGAATTCTACAGGAGCTGAAGAGACGTATAGAGCAAAAAACAGGAACTACACTTCCTTGTGGCCCTTCTGAGAAACTACCTCCAAAAGCACAGCGAAGAAGACGACGACGCAGATAATTGAGTATGTGTATGTGTATCTATATCTTAACTAATGTTATTGAAAAAAAAGATGCGCACACCTTGTCTTTTACAAATGGAGAAATCTCTTGTTTCAAATATTTGTCTCTTTGAGAACATGCTGATATCATTAAAATGTCAAACCACTTAGTTTTAACCTAAGGAAACTACATATCGTTTCCCATAGTTGCATTGATAATGTCCTATGCTCCACCGAGCTAAGGGATAAAATTTGCCATATCAGTGGAAAAACCTCTATGAGGAAAATAAAAATGCAAACGCATTCTATATTTACTGAAGACAAGTTCTAAATTTCTGTACATAGTGCCACCATGCTAAAAATAAAACTTTCTTGAACATGTCATGTAACATCAAAATCATACAGGTTGCCTAGATGCGGCCCGACTTCAATCTTAGGAGATGTGGATACTTGATAGGTTGATTCTATTTTAGTATGTACGAACTACTTGACTTTTATCATTGAGAAGATGCTGCTCAGTGATTTGAGTCAGTCGAGGAACCAAAATTCCATACAACTTCAATCTTAAGTTGGGAAGACATTGACTTGAATTTCGCAAACTTCAGCATGAGGACAGAGCTAATCTTTGGAATCTGAAGTGCTCCAGCCACACTACCTTGGAAGTGCTCGGAAAATGCTGTACCTGATGCAAAAGGGACAACGTCGCTTGCACATTTCAGGCTGAAATTTACAGGAAATAGCCGTTCGTGTTCTTGTTGATGCAACTGCTGTTAGTGATGTTCCCGGTGTTTTTTTTTAAAAAATTTAATTAATCATACGCTAATAACTTTTCTCGTTTGATTGTATGGCTTATAAACTCACTTTAACCTCTATTTCAAACACGATCTTAGTGTAGAAACAAGCAGTATGAAATTATCGCAGAAACACATTTTCAGTATTTATTAGAGATTACTTTTCTCGTTTCTCTAAGTATCAACCAGTGATAGCGTCCACTGCATTTGCAGTAACCTGTAAAAATGGGTCATTGCTGCCTTCACTGATCTTCAGCTGGTGGTGATGCTCCAAGTCAGCTTAGCATTCACTAATCACTATCGCTATATGGCACGTGGCTGATCTTTTTTCCTGCTGACGTGGCACGAATGCACAATGCGATTGGCGATTGGCTCTTCTGTCGTGGCCTCTGCCCAATGCTGGAGGCATAACAAGTTTTCCGAAGTACTCGTTTCCGTACAAAAGAAAAGGAAAGAGAAGAAAATGAGAGCATGTTAGGGTAAACCACGGTGTGGTAGTAAATCAGGTAGGAAGTGATTAATATATCTTTACTAGTATGTATTGCGAGAGTAGGCAATAGTAGCCACCAGCTAGGTCTTTATGCTATTATCAATAACAATTGAATAAATATATATTGTGATAGGTCTCACCTTATACTCGGTGCTATTAGCAGTAGCTATTAGGCCTCACGAGAGATTGAGGATGGAATATTTTTTTTTATAGTGGGCCAACATTTTCCTCCCTGTGTCAATATACTTTGTGGAGTCTCAAATAGTTACTATCATCTAACTATGGGCCAAACGCTAATGCCAACTTTTACCATATACATTGTGGTAGCTCTTAGCTAGCTCTATCAAAAATAAAATAGTGCCAACATTGTCGGAAGAATGTCATCGATTGTTTGGAACAAATCGGCCCCACATTTCACACGAGGTTTTGCAATTTTTCATTCTTTCTTTTAAATGTTGATACTAAGTTCCTCCTTGCTATTACACCACACTGGGTAATCTTCTTATGAACAAAGAAAAGAAATAGGCTAGAGATGTGATGTTTTTGGAGTTATGAATTTTGCAAAAATAATGCTGATTAATTTTCACACAAAACAGAATACCCCGTCCTACAAATGTGGTCCTGAAATACTCCCTCCGTTTTTGAATAAATGGTACTGTTAGCTTTTAACATGATGTTTGACTATTTGTATTATTAAAAAAATTATATAAATATTGATTATTTTGTTTTGACTTGTTTTATCGTTAAAGAAACTTTAAGTATAACTTATATTTTTTAATAAGTTGTGCTTTGCACCAGATAAAACACGACGTGTTTCGCTTTGCATCAGGTTTAGCATATAGTTTTACTTTACGCCAAGTTGTATTGAAATAAGTTTCATATAACACCAGGATATATTATCAAATCTATGGAAATTTCATGAAATGCCATAAGATCTGAATGAATTATTATGAAACATGGTACAAATTCAAAAAGTTTCATAAGTTTTACTCAAATTTTACAATATTTTCTTTTAATTATATGACGCAACCTAGTATGAAGTAAAATTTATTTTGATACACAGTGGTATAAAGTAAAAGTATGTACTAAATCCGGTGTAAAGTGAAAAAATGTACAATTTAGTGTAAAGTACAATTTACTCTATATTTTTTATATCGTACTAAATTTTAAATAAGACAAACCTAATACCAAAAGTCAACGTGGAGTAATTTGACACTGAGCCTATTCCCAGTGCAAAGTTTTATTATATAGTTTTACAAGAGTGCCATATCATCTAAGGATATTTGAGTTGATACATGAAATTACTTCTTCTAACACAAAATTTTATTTCATGGTTTTATATGTTAGTATATCATTTAAATATTGCATCGAAGCGACCAATAGAAGTTGATAAAATATGTGGAAATAAAACACAAACCCTATTAACAGGAGTTTCACACGGTTTCCAACATATTGGAAACAGTGAGCACCAGTTTCATCCCGATGAAACTGTTCCTATCTCTCTCCTTTTTAAGTTTTTACCATATTATCACATATACTGATGTGTCATCTTATTTAATATGTATGAAACCTCTGTTAAACATACACTAGACTGGCCTGATCGCGTCAGCTTCACGCATTTATTTTTGACGGCATTCCGTGCCGTCCATGACCCCCTGTTCCGTTTGAACCCGTTGACTGCTGCGTACGTGGCATGCCATGTCAACTTCAGATTGACCGTTGACAGCACCTGATAAATGTAGCCCCACCTGTCAGCGTTACTGTCTGTCCACTCAGATCAACCTTACGTGTCCGTGTCCGCCGCTCCGGCGGTGGGTAGAAACCGTACTCCTGCCACGCCGCCGGCAAAGTCGTCGGCCACCCCATCCTGGCGCCGCCGCTCTCCGGCTGCCAGAGGTAGGCGGCGGAGGTATCGTCTCCTCCGAAGCTGTAGAGCAGTGTAGAAGGTGGTGTTCTTTGCGAGGCGCCGCCACCGGGCAGCGCCGCCGGCTCGCCGGCGCCCTGCAAGAACCTGGCGTACTGAGAGTACGGGTCCCCGCCGGCGCCGGGAGACAGCGCCTGCGACTCCAGCAGCGCGTCCGGCCGCGGCGGTGGCGGAGGCCGCTGAGCTGCCGGCGTCGTCGTCGTCGTCGCCGGCGGGGGTGGGAGGGTGGCGCACTCGGGGAAGTTGAGCTTGGCACGGCTGCCGCGGAAGCGGAGGGCGGCGCCGTCGTAGGCGCGGGCGGCGTCCTCGGCGGTGTCGAAGGTGCCGAGCCACACGCGCGCCGCCTTGTGCGGGTCGCGGATCTCCGCCGCCCACTTCCCCCACGGCCGCTGACGCACCCCCCTGTACCGCTTCCTCGGCGTGCTCGTGCTCTCCCCGCCGCCGGAGTCGGCCGACGACGGCGACGGGAGCTCCTCCTCGTCGGCCCCCGCCGCCGCACGGTACCGCGACGAGGTCGCCGCCGCACACGCAGGCGAGTGCTGCCCCGGCGATGGCACGTAGCCTGCGCACGCGTCAAAAAATAGGGGAGATTAGGGCAAGAACCTGTTTTGATTAGCGCTAATTATGCATAAAATTCAATTTTTTCAGGTGTCTAACTAATAATCTCCAGCAACTAAATACTAGCAAAAATTTTCTTCGCAGTAATTAAAAGTTAGTTCTGAACCGAGCTGTTAAATTCTAAATTAACTTGAACTGCTTGCTTACTCTGTTTTACTTCTCACTTGCTCTGTTTTTTGTTCCACTAATACAAAAATTAGCCATAGGCAAGGTAATATGCAAGTTCCCTTGGATTATCAGAATGTTCCATTTTTTAATGTTAATACGGATTACTGACCTAATGAGTTACAAGTTCATCTTATGTGTTTAGTTGTTAGTGAGCTACCTATAACATTGTTCTCATAACTTTTTTCCTAATGAATAATTTATGCCTCATTGGATATCTTAATTTTGTCCGTAATGAATGATTAAGTTAGTCGTGAGGTGGCGGTAGTTGGAGAAGCCTCTGCTCGTGCGACGCGTGGATCCACACGTGCAGATTGACCAACCCATGCTTATGCATGTTGCACGATGCTTTGTGAGTGCACGTGTATATATCCTACTAGTTGATTGATTAATCTTGAATAAAACAAAGAGAAAATAAGGAAAAAAAAGGTTAAAGCTTACCATTTATTCAGTTGTGCTATTTATCAGCGGTCTAAATTTCTCTTGTTACCAGTCATATAAAACTAGTACACAATATACAAAATTATAGTCTTAATGTTTTCTTCATGATTTTGTCTATTTTATTTTTCATATTCATAAGCATTTGCAAAGTATAATCTTAATTACTTTAAAACCAGTCCTTTTTTCACCAAACAAAAAGAAATATACATTTCAGTTGTTAATCATCGATCTCTGATGGTTAGAAGAAGTGAGAACCAACAGTTACTGCGACAACAATGTAATCTTGATTATTAGTTTGGTTATTAACTAGGAGTAATTAAGTCCGAGGTAGACTTGTCATTTTGCGTGCGTAACTGCGAATTGAACCTACGTACCGGCCGGAAATGGAGTCGTCGGCGACGGCGCGGTGGCGCCGAGCTCACTGCAGTACGACCACCACATCTCCTCCACGGCAACGCTCTCGGCCGGCCGCTTTGCCGGCAACGACGACGACACGGCGCCGCCGGCCACGACTCTGGCCAGCGCCGACACCATCGCCGTCATCTCCTCCGCCTGCCTGCGCCGCGACAGCATTGGCGCCAGCAACGACGCCGCTGGCGACGTCGACGTCGACACCGCCACCGCCACCGCTCCCTCGTCGCCGCCGGCGTCTAGCGCCCGCCGGCGCCGATGCTGCTCTCCCGGTTCCGCCACCTCGGCGCCATAGCACATGGACAACTCCGGCGGTCCGGCCAGCCGCGCGAGACCAATTAAAGCAACTCAAGCTTTAGAAGTTTTCACAAGCGGTAGCTTCCATTGCTTGCAGGGCAGCAATGGCGAGTGATATATATAGCCATGGATGTGAGGTGGCATTTAATTACACACAAGATGATGGCAAGACATGCAAGCTAAGCTAGCTGCATCTAGCTAACCTAAGCACATGCATTTAACCAAGCTATCTAGGATAAGTGCATGTATGCAAATGCATGTGTAGTAATTGTTACAAACCAAATCACCATGTGATCAATTAGCCAAAGAGGATGATTGCATCTATTTGTGAAGGGGTGTGTCCTTCCCGAACAGACACCAATGGCATCCCTAATTCCCCTTATAAATATGTAATCCTATTGTGTAATCCTCTAGGGAGATCAATACTTAGATCATTCATCCATACATTGCATCTCTACTCTAAACACGTTATCAGCATGCTCTTCACTGAGCAAGAAGAAGAAGAACGAAGTTTCTTCGACCATCAAAAGATGAACACTGAGGAAGGAAGAATAGAAGAGAAGCCAATTACTACCAAATCGGTAAGATGGATTACTTTTCGTTCTTCCTACCCTTGCCATCGCCACCGAGTGACGATGTCGGCTACAGAACGCGGTGACGTCGATGGCCAAACGACAGTGCACCTGCCTGCGGAGGCCACCCAAGATAGGAAATCGACGGCGGTGGACCGACACACTGGCCTTACCGCCCGACATAGAAGGTGCCCCTTGGATGGCGGCGACTCCTCCATAGAGGAGTCCTCCTCTTTGGCGATGGCAGGGGCGGCGGCTAAACGGAGGCGGCACATCGACGGCATGATGGCACGGCGAGGAACGCCGCAGTGAATCGGCGTGGCTCCTCCGTGGCTCACAACTGAGGCGACGGTGAATCGCCATCCTGGCTTCGTTCACTTCGTCCCCACACCGCCGATGAAGTCCACCACGGTGGGTTGCAGTGGCGCGACGACGGCTGGCGGCAGCTTGTGGCGGCAGATCGGCGGGGGGGGGGGGGGGGAGGAGGAAGGGGTTGGGTCTAATCCTAACCGCCCCTCTGCCCCTCTTCTATGTCGTCGGCCAATTGGGCCGGCCGGCGGCCCAAACCCCTCCCCCCCATGCCGAGGTTTAGACTATTTGCGAAAAGGCCCTAGATTTCCATGAAATTGCACAATAGTCCCTATAAATAGTAATATTTACTACTATTTCAATTTTAGCCCCTGAATTTTCCACAATTCGATAAAAGGCTGAAGAAACTAACATATCTTATGTCAATCTTATTATAGTGTTATTTACAATCTTATTTACATATTATTTACATAACATATTTTGATTTATTTCTTGCAATCTTATTTACATATTATTCCATTAATTAAGTTCCAACAACTTAATTCAAATTGGATAATATGCAAAATATTAGTGATTACCTCCAGACACATATTGAAAATTTTCAATATCTTATGAGTATAACCCAAAATAATGTAGAGTCTAAGACATCTCTTAGCAACGAATTATCTCGTCCACAGCACATGATTTACACCATAATTGGTGTTTACATTACTATTATACTCCATATATGAGGTTTCACCAATATTGTTATCGATCATATTTGAATGTTTGCAATATCTTTGATTTTGCAAAATTCAAATTCAAATTCCCCTTAATTAAGCCCTATGTGCTTAATTCTATTGGAATTTTACATGCAAAATCTTAAAAGTACATACCTCCATGTTTACTGAAAAATCACAAATATTATGTAGAGACTAAGGCATCTACTACAAGTTTGTAGATTATGCTATTAGCAACGAGTTGCCTCGTCCACTAATTTGGTGTTTACTAAAACAATATGATTATTCGGTATTTATGAATATAACTCAAAACTATGGAGACTAAGGTATCTACTATAAATTGTTGTAGATTATACCATTTAGCAATGAGTTCTCTCGTCCATATTGTTATATTCCAAAATTTTGAGGTATACACTACCATGTGTTACAGGATACATCTTGTTTCCACATATTTTGCATCATATTACAAATTACCATACTATATTAATTTACTACTTGTAAATTAATCAAATTTATGGTAAACCATGTAGAAAATCATGGGCAAAGAATATGAAATTCTTGTACCAGATGGTCACAACTATCTAACATGGTCAAAGGATATCAAGATCAATCTTTCGTCCTACGTATTTCAAGCAGCCATTGAACCTCCTCAGGAGGGAAATCCACCGCTCTTAGATCAAGAGATATATGGTGCCTTATACATTATAAGGAGCCATATACACCCAGATATCAAAACTGAGTATTTCTCAGAACTGGATCCTCATACTCTGTGGCTTGCACTCAAAGCAAGATTTGAACCTATCAATACGGAAAAAATAGGAAAAATATTATCTACTATGTTTCCCGCTAATAGGCTCTCAACATCCCCTAGATGGTTCAGAAAGGGTAAAGGCGTTCCTAACAACAAAAACGATAAAACTGAAGTTTGTCACAAATATGGTTGCTACAACCACATCACTAATAAATGCCGTCAAAACATCTGGTTAATCTATATCTCAAATCCATGGGCACAAAGATAAACCTGCTCAAGAGAAGAGATTTGAAACAAATTTGAGTCTCCAACCCGATAACACTGTGGAAGCCAGTTGTTCAGAGCAGTTCCTAGAGGAACTCAGCAACAACACATCTCTTCCACAAAAGGATGATCTCATGAGCACTGAAGACATGGTTGTGGAATTCACTTCCCAAGACATGCCTGGAGACCTCAATTAGTCTCTCGACTACATATATACTATGTTGACAAGTCTTACTATGTGTTGTAATATAAATAGTTGTTATCTATATTGTATGCTACTAAGCTACAATAGTGTATCGGACATATTTGGTATTGAATAAAGTTCATATCCTATATATCTGATAAGAATTTCTTATGAAATTCTTCTTTCTATATAGATTTACGGGAGTCAATCCAATGAAGGAGCAATTATACCTTGTGGACAATACTTCCACAAACTCTATACTTATGGACACAAATATTTCTTGACTCTTAAAAATGAGATAAGGAACTGTGTTCAATATCGCCAAACGCGATGCAACGATAGTTGGCTCTGGTTGTGCCACTATCCCGATGGGCACTCAGTTGACAATTGAGAATGCACTATTGTATCCCGATTCTACTCGTACTCCACTAAGTTATAAAGATATCCGTCAGAATGGTTTTTAAACTGAAACCCAAGATGACAACAGAGAGAAATATCTCCTTTTAACCACAATGGATATGGCAAACAAATATTAGAAAAGATTACATTTTTATCCTCTGAATTGTACTACATTAAACCCGTACAACATATTGCATACACGGTAATTTTTCAGAATGTTTACACATTCCAAACTTGGCATAATCGCCTTGACCATCCCACCATAGGGATGATACGGAAAATTATCAGCAACGCTAATGGTCAGATTTTTCCACAATCTTCGAATTTTATGTGCACCGTTTGTGCCACAGGGAAATTAATTTTGAGAATCCTCTTACCTCAAAATTATAACTGAGCTACTCAAAATTCTTTGAACACATTCAAGGTATAGATGTGGTTCCATATAACCATTGTATGGACTGTTTAGGTACTACATGGTTCTAATTGACGCATCTACACGATGGTCCCACGTGTGGATTTTATTCACACAAACCATGCATTTGTTACATTAGTTGCTTAAATTATTAAATTATGAGCACATTATCTTGAACATCGTTGTCGATGTTTTACACCGGCAATAAATATATGGGGCTAGTCGGCGGATGTAAACTCGGTGGATTGCAAAGGAACACAGAAGATTTTATACTGGTTCAGGCCCTCAATGTGAGGTAATACCCTACGTCCAGTTTGTATGTATTCCTTTGAGGATATACGGTGGTAGTTCTGATGAACTTGTGTGCACCATGAGCTTATGAGTGCTTTTCTGCCCTCATGGGGCGCCCTGCCTCCCCTTATATACTGGGGGACAGGGTTACAAGGTAGGAGTCCCCATCGGATTACGACTAGGAGATCTCCCCTTAGAGATATAACGCACCCGACTAGGACTGTATATTCCTTTCTATACAAGGCGAAGTCTACCGAATTTAGCTATATCTCTAATTACAAGGCTAGGCCCATCCTCTATCCGAGTGGCCCATATGCTTGTTATGAGGTACCCGGGGCCCATGGCACCCACAGTAGCCCCCGAGACCTTCATAGTTGAGTCACAGCTGATGCCGAGTGCTCATCCTCCACGGTGAAGTCTTCCCGAGTGCATTGCTCCCGAGTACTCTTTGTCTGAGTGCTGCTTCTCCCGAGTCCTGCTTCATGTCAGCTGGCAGCGAGGCTATGAAGGGCTCGATGTAGATGTTGGAATAGTGTGCGCCGGATAGGCGCACCTATTAGGTGTAGCCCCCGACTTTGTGCTTAATTGTGAAAACAATTAAACATGAAGTCAAAGATCTTTAACCTTGTAGTCTTTCCCGAGTAGATTACTACTGGTACATGAGACTCTTCGGTATCATGTCAACCGGAATATAATTTATAGTCTTGCCGAGCAGGGAACTACTCGTATGTAGGACTCTTCGACTTCATGTCAGTCGGAATGTATGTTTATAGTCTTGCCGAGTAGGATGCTACTCGCATATGGGACTCTTCAGCGCCATGTCAGCTGGAAAGGGGGTGTTTATAGTCTTTCCCGAGTAATATACTACTCGAAAATTAGACTCATCAGCTTCATGTCAGCTGGAAAAGATGTTTATAGTCTTTCCCGAGTGGCGTCCCATTCGGAAGTTAGACTCTTCAGCTCGTCAGTTGGAAGAATGTTTATGGTCTTTCCCGAGTAGTATGCTACTCGAAAGTTAGACTCCTCCGCATCATGTCAGCGGGAATGAGAATTTTATAGTCTCTCCCGAGTAGTGTACTACTCGAAAGTTAGACTCATCCGCGTCATGTCAGCGGGAATGAAGATTTATAGTCTCTCCCGAGTAATGCACTACTCGAAAGTTAGACTCTTCAGCGTCATGTCGGCTGGAATAACGTTGCTCATGGCAACTGGTGGCCACGCATGTCGGCCGAGTACCACTTTATGAAAAATAAATCCATTGCGTGGTTAGGTGTACTCGAGAGAGATACCTGCATCCCCAATTTTAATGAAGACCAGCTTGTGATCCTTGTAAGGATATATCCTCGAGACCTGGTGGATAAGACAGATACCCAAACATATTTGTTTAGCAATAAGGCTCTCATGAAGCATATCTGTTTACCTCATCGGCTCCTGTTAGTAGCACCAGCGCTATAATTTCAACTCAGCCTGCGGGCGGCCCACATGGAGCATGCTACTGTAGGAACTCATGTCTTGGTGGCTGTTACCAAATAAGTCGGCCTGAACCGACCTACTCAGCATAGCTCTATAGAAGTATCATCCATCGCATGTCAGGATGAGTTTTTTGGTGTTGGTAACCGCAATCAGCCAGAGAAGTCCTTATTCGCGAGCCTTTCCGACTTACGTTCTGGATGCAAACTGGTTGCCACGTAAGCCTGAGTGGGTATAATGCAGGATCTGCTTGCCCTCCTCAGGTGTGACGCAGTGCATGAGAACTCCGGATGCACTTTGACGATGTAAGTCTTCTCTGACTTGGGTAAAGCCGAAGAAGGTACCCGAACCTTGCGTTAGCAGAGGGTTCAGCTGGCGACCCTCATGGGGCGTACCCTATCCAACAGAGTTATAGCCAAGCTAGGCACCCGAACCTTGCATTAGCATAGGATTCGGCTAGCGACCCTCATGGGGCGTACCCAACCTAACAGAACCGTGACCAAATAAGGTACCCGAACCTAGCATTAGCGTAGGATTCGGCTGGCGACCCTCATGGGGCGTACCCTACTTAGCCGAGTGGTATACAGCCCCGACTGGCGCCGGGGGCCGATTGTTGGCTCGCATGGAGCGTAGTCGGGGAAGATGACGTCCCGACTGGCGCAAGTACTCGGTGAGTAGCCCTCATGGAGCATCCCGAGTGTATTTTGGCAGACTTGTCCAGCCCCCGAGCGTAGGAGATGGGCTCGCAGCCCTGAGTTCCTGTCACGCGTATCCGGAGCTGGGCCTGCAATATAAAGATATCGGATGAGTAGCATCTGATGATGAAAACAATCATCCGAATTAAATTTATTTTACAATATATGTAAATTCATGTTCTTCCTCTTATTGATATTAATTTTCCCGAGTAGTTGATCCCTTACGTTTAAGCACTCTGCCCGACTAGTCATAGCCCCCTAGCGTCGGGAGTTGGCTCATGGCTCTTTCCCAGACATACATTTTGGGTGACTTGAGTTCGTCTTTCATGGAGCAAAGTTTCACGGATTATGATTTATGCTACTTGAGTACTTTTGCAATCATTTAAGAGCAAAAACAGAGAAGAGTGCGGCTTGTGCACCTATTAGGTGTAAGCGGCTACGGCATTGGTAAAGCCGAGTGAAGAAATATTTATCAGGAAGCGACTTAGCTGTTCGGTATTTCGGAGTGGGGATGCCATCCTTGCGTTTGAGCTTGTGAGCCCCCGAGCATGTCACTTGTTGTCCTGATAATCTTCAGTTGTAGGAAGTCGAAGACGATTGTGACCGACTGCCACAATGAGGCCGTCCGACTTGCGTTTGTGATTCCCAGCTTTAGTCGGGACCGCGTCGTTGGTGTCGTCCCGCTTCTTCTGTCAGGGTGACTTGTTGTCGTCGAGGGCCTCGGCAACAGCGTGGGCCGAGTCGGCGTACTTGTTTGCCATGTCGAATAGGGCCTTGACAGAGTTGGGAGGCTTCCGCATGAATTTGTCGATGAACGAGGTGTCTTTGACTCCTTTTCGAAAGGCGGCGATGACGACCTCATCCTTGATGTTTGGGATCGAATTTTTCTTCTCAGAGAACCTCTTGATGAAGTCACGAAGAGACTCGTTCTTCCTTTGATGCAACTGATATAAGTCGTGCTCGGAAGATGGCCTCTCGTACGTTCCCTGGAAGTTGGCGATGAAGCGTTTCCGGAGTTCTCCCCAGGAGCCGATTGATTGCTTGGGAAGTCCTGTTAGCCATGTCCTCGCTGAGTCGGCTAGAGCGACTGGGAGGTAGTTAGCCATGACTTTGTGATTTCCCCCAGCTGCTCGGATCGCCAGAGTGTAGACCGTGAGCCAGGACTCGGGATTGGTCTTGCCATCGTATTTGTTGATGCCTGTAGGCTTAAAGCCGACTGGCCAGTCGACCTGTCGTAGTTCCTAGGTGAAGGCCGGTATGCCTTCGTCTTCATGAGGACTCCGACCCCGACTACGGCGGCGAAACCGCCCGTAGTGGAGGCCGAAATGCTCGTTCTCGTCTTCCAGCTGGCGTTGGTCGTCTTCTTCTCGTTTGTGGTGCCGAGCATTAATGTCTTGCTGAAGGTCGCGCCGCAGTCGGTCTCGGAGGTCCTGGTTGCCCCGACGGTCGCTTCGACGTTGCCGGTTGTTGTGGTTGCCGAGTGACGTCTGGCTTGACTCCGCGTGCTGCCGACTAGAGCCGGCCGCTCGATGTCGCTTTGAGGTGGATGAGACTGCCGCTGGGGAAGTTGACCGACTGGTCAGTACGAGTGTGTTGCCCGACTGTTGGTGCTGCTGACATGCGGCAGCGGTAAGCATGGCTTTTATCCTTGCGATCGTCGGGGTGGCCTGGTGATCAGGCCCAAGTTGGACCGTGTCCAATAGGGTTGCGGCGGCCACGATGTTCTGTTGTGGCGTGACGAAGACGTCGTGGTCGCCGACTTTTGTTTGGAGGGTTTGTTGCTGAGCGGTTCGCCCAGCCCTGCGTAGGCCGTCGTTGCGGGCGTGCGGGCGTCTTGCTTCTTCCTCCTGTTGTTCTCGCAGTCGGCAGGCCTCCTCTTCTTGTTGTTCGTGTAGTCGGCGTGATTCCTGAGTAGGAGTGGAGCCTTTGGAGATTTCTCGTGGCGGAGAGAAGCTTGCCGAGCTGCTGTCCGACTTAGAGTCGTAGTCCGACTGAGAGTCATAGTCGGAATAGTTGATGGGGGTGATTACCACTCCGACCTCCCTAGATCCGATCTCGAGCGGCTCGGGGCCGTATCCGAGTCGAACTCCAGGGGATCGGGTTTGCCGCGTCGGACGTAGGTTGTAGATATCCGCGGCGTCGCCGAGTCCGAACGGGAAATTGACGATCTCTTCCCTTCTCGGCCCGATCTCGGCCGGCTCGAAACCGAGTCCGAGTCGAACACTGAAAGAAAGAGTTGTCCCTGGGCTCGGGCGTATAGGAGATCGCCACAGCATGTCGTCGAAGATTGCCGCAGCGTCGTGTGGGCCGACTGGCGCGGAGTCGGCTGGTTCCTCGGCCGATTGGATCGGGTCCGTGTCGGCCAAGGTGAGATTGCCGATCTGGTCGGCGATGACGTCGAGGCTTCTGAATGCGATTGTATCTCCGGGGGAGAGTTCGCCGCCATCGACTTTGGTTGCTGGATCCATCGAGCTTGTAGATATAGATCGCGCTGAACCCCTACCTGGCGCGCCAACTGTCGATGTTTTACACCGGCAATAAATTATGGATAGTCGTGGGCGGATGTAGAAACTCGGTGGATTGCAAAGGAACAAGAAGCTTTTTATACTGGTTCAGGCCCTCAATGTGAGGTAATACCCTATCGTCTATTTGCTATGTATTCCTTTGAGGATATACGGTGGTTTAGTTCTGATACAGCTTGTTGTGCACGCATGAGCCTTATGAGTGCTCTTCTGCCTCATGGGGCGCCCTGCCTCCCCCTTATATACTGGGGGAACAGGGTTACAAGGTAGGAACGATCCCCATCGGATTACGACTAGGAGAGATCTCCCCTTAGAGATATAACGCCCCCGACTAGGACTGTATATTCCTTTCTATACAAGGCGAAGTCTGCCGAATTTAGCTATATCTCTAATTACAAGGCTAGGCCCATCCTCTATCCGAGTGGCCCATATGCTTGTTATGAGGTACCCGGGGCCCATGGCACCCACAATCGTATTCAATCAATTCGCATGGACAACACTATTGAATTTTCCTCAAAATGCCTCCGATGACGATTGTATGGCTAATGGAATTCATATTCAACACTTCGATCCATTTGCCTATACTCAAAATGGATTGACAGGATCTCTCATCAAGAGAATCAAGTTCATTGCAAGACTATTACGAAATTGTAATTAACCACCTCGTTGTGATATGTGCGCCTTTACCACACACCGCATTATTTTTTCAAATTCATTATATTGCATGCAATCAGTACGGCCTCCTCCATTGCAGTTTGTACGTGGAAATTTGGCCTCAGCCAAAGATTTCCCATCTGCGAATTGGCAACATTTTTGCACGTACCGATATCACCACCGTAACATACATCATTGGGCAGTGGGGACCAACATGAGGTATCATTTTCCGTCTATCATAAATACCTCAGATCTTTCCACAGGGGATTTATAAACAGCCCGTGTGCTATTCACAGTGAGGACAATTCCAGGCATTAGGGGGAGATACATACCACATAAAGAATGCCAGGAATTAAAATGAGAATGTCAAATATTAACATTCCATCCTCATATCCACGTACCAAAGAATCTAAATCAAATAGTTCAGAACATCTTAAATTTGCAACAAATTGCAAACACTTTGCCAAAAGCATTTATTAGTTATAAAAGTATCACAAAATCCCGCATAGAAAGAGTGGGAGGTACCGAAACAACCACATCAACTCCCAGAATCAAATAAGAGGGGGAAAGTATGGTCACAAGGATACAGTTTCTTGAAAGCATCGGCGACATAGAGGAATACCATTCCTCCAAATCAATAAATGCAAATCAACATTAGTTGATTGACACATATGGATATTTTCTATCCATGCCTATGGATATTTATCATCCAAAAAGCCTAGTAAAAATTGCACACAAATTTTAAGGTGTTTGGGTCATAGGAACGCTCCCTAACTTTGTTATTTTGAAAAAAACATGGAGTTCAAAAGGGTTTGATATTTTCCATAAGCTATATAGGTTCCATTGAATCAATCGTACAAAGACTATAAATTATCGATATATACTCTTCAAAGTTGCCTTACACCTTCAACTAGATCCAGACCAAAGTCCTAGGCAAAGTGTCCTAGGCAGACACTTAAATTGAGTCAAATTAAAGGTAGCAATTAAGGAGAATTGCTCTCACCCAACAATGGAAAACATTACCATAGTAATACATTCTTTTCATAATGCATTCCCTACGAAAGCAAGGTGGTGAGATAGTGAGAACCTGTAGCATATGGTTTCATACAGAGACCAAGTATTGTATACCATTGGTATGTGTGAAAATCATGTTCCCATATCTAATTACAGGCAGATCAAATGAGTTCGATAGATTCAGACATCCAAGTTCCTAATGGATTTCACATTCTGAATCAGAATACAAAATCGCAATACTTATTGTGTACAACCCCAAGTCACCCTACGACTTGTGCAATCAAGTTGATTATGGTACAACTAACTATGTAAGTTCCTTCAATAAAAGGTAACTCCAATCATGATGATTGCCTGTGTGTGTTCATAAAGAAATCTCCATTTGGATTTTCTATCATTTCAACACATATAGATGACCTTAACATCATCAGAACACACAAAATAAGCAAGCAATTATTTTAGGAACAATTTTCTCATGTGAGAAATTGACCTTTAAGACGGATTCTGAGATGAAATATTTGGTTACGACCAAATTACGCTTGAGTCTATTACTTAAGCATATAAATCACTCTATAAATATCCTATTGATACTGTTAACCAGTATCCAATGATATTGGACAATTATCCATAAACACTTGTGGTCATTCAATCCCTAAAAATGGATCAATATCCATTTAGACCCTGGGTTGCTATACTCTAGTGCCATCAAAGCGCTTATGTATCCTGCATATGGCAACATGCCTGAAATTACATTTGCAGATACATTGCTAGCTTAAAGTAGCGCAACTCCAATAACACCATTGGGTGGGAGTCAGAAAGGATATCCATAGATATTTTATGGCACAAAATATTTTGATTCATCATCTGATAAATCAAGCTGACCATAGTGGGATATTTATATACTGGCCAACTAATCCCCAAAATGCTAGATCATGTACTGATTTCATAGTAGAATAGTTTCCTCATAAAAGTTATAAAAAAAAGACTCCGTTGGTTACTTCCACTCATCACTCCGAAGTTTTACATTCATATGAATGGCTTCGCCGAGTGATTAATCACATGCAATAGTCGTGTAATATCGATTCTGTTTGAATCACCTACCATTATCTATAAATATAATGATGCCTGTGTTAATCAAATACAAACAGGTTGTATAAAGAGTAATATCATCAAGCATATTACTCCTAACCTATTTCTCACATAATTTACATGTGAGTGGGGAAATTAGTGTCTTACAAAGTCCTATGACAATCGCATGGACCTATTCACTACGTCCTTACTAACTTCCATATTTTCAAGATGTGTTGAAGAAATTGATATGGGATAACTACATGATTTGCAAGAATCAGGGGGAGTAATCTCCTAGATTATACCTGTTGAAAGTAATATTGTACTCTTTCCCCTCTTATAAGTTTTTCCTATAGGATTTCTCATAAAAGGTTTTTAATGAGGCAATATATCAACGTAGATATATATCATATCCCTATTTTCCTCATAGGGGTTTTTAAAGGATATTAATGATATATAATAACTTCTCATATTTTTCCTATATGGTTTTTGGGGAAGTTACTATATTATGATCCAATGATCATAATCAATATACTGTAATTCTCACATGAGTTTTTCCTTCTTCAAGATTTCTCAGAGAGAATTCACGTATATACCATACTATTTTCTCCTTATTTTTCCAATGGGTTTAAAAGGAGTTTTAATGGTATATCTATACAATGGTTTCTCCTTAAATTTTTTCACAGGTTTTGGAGAAGTTTTTCCAAGGATGAATCAATAATGATTATCAGAAACTAATTGATCAAGGGGGAGTGTTACAAACCAAAGCACCATGTGATCAGTTAGCCAAAGGGGATAATTGCATCTGTTCGTGAAGAGGTGAGTCCTTTCCGAACAGACACCAATGGCATCCCTAATTCCCCTTATAAATATGTAATCCTATTGTGGAATCATCTAGGGAGATCAATATAGAGATCATTCATTTATACATTGCATCTCTACTCTAAACAGTAATTTGCTAGTAGAAGTAAGGAGTAGACAAGGATAAGTACCAAGTGATAATCAACCACTTGTGCCGCAATTGACACAGTAATTTAACCTGCTGTGTTTATCTACCTATCTTTGGATGCATACAGATACAATGCATATATGCTGCAATGTGGTACCATCTACTATACAGTCTACATCTGCAAATTCTGTTTTACTCTGTACATTATGGATTTGTAATCTAATATAATCCAATCTAATAATAGAGCTATTTTGGTCCATGATTAAGAAAAGGAAAATAATGCATGTACAAAAACTTGTTTATAAACATTTTTTAAAAAAACTGGTGTAGCATATGGTTGAATCTTGATTTTTCATAACTACCCACTAATTAAATTTAATGGTTCAGATCTTTGTTCATAATAGTTTAGTTAGTTAATTTTTTTTAAAATTAAGCCGTCTTAATAAATTAATTTCGTTTTCTGACATGCATATGCAGTTTCTAGACAAAAAGGCGAAAGAATTTGAAGGGGAATTGGCTTTGACCAAACGTGATATATTATTAGGTTAGGTTTCATATTCCATTGACCAGATAGGAGTTGTCTATTGCCTTTCAGTTTCAGTCGGCCGGCCGGTGGTGATTGATGGATCGAACACCACTTTCGGTAGGCTTTTGCCTGCCTTCCATTCCAGCAGTTTGGATGAGCACAAACGATTAATTAGGGACTTGCAACCTGCATAAGTGTGTTATTACTGCTTAATTAACTAGAAGTGTAGCTGGTTTAATCAAGCCAATTTTTTTTTGAAACAATGCTTCTATTTCAAATAGAAATAAAAAGTAATTAATGCCCTGGCTTAAAATTTGACTGCTCTATGTTATTGAAAAAATTGCGCATTTGTCACTACAAAACCTTTTTAGGCCTCCTTTGCAATGGGTCGGAGTATGTTTCAGAGGAATTCCTGGAAATTAAACTAATTTGTATGTTCCAACGGAGCCTTTAAATGTCGGTATTAAGATGTACTAACTCTGTTCCAAGTTACTCTCATTGAGTACATCCCAATTATTTTACAAAGCAGTGATTACCTCTAATTAATTGAGACGAGAAAATAAGAGTTGTTGTCACGCCTATAAATTTAATTAATTTTTAGACTATTTTGTGTACTAAAATCTCTGTCCAGGAATCAAATCAGGATACACAAAATAACAAATTAATATACAGATCCAAACGTAAATAAAGCGTAAATATTTACAGAAGAGACACTTAGTTCTCACATAAAAAAAGGCAGCAGCGGCAGGTCGAATCTAGCGTGGCTTCAACTCTACTCCATAAGCAAACTCAACTGGAGTATAAGCTAAGGTACTCTAAGCTCAACTTCAATACTAAAGGTCTTCACTTCTGGAAACAGAAATATAGTAAGGCTGAGTACCACCCACCGTATTTAACAAGTCACACCAATGATGCAGTTGTGTACGTGATTGCAAAGGAAGGCTGGTGGCTCTTTTGCATAAAAGCAGTTGCAATTAAAACAGTAAAACAGTTCATTAATTAAGTCAAGATTAATCTCTATTGAACAATGTTACACCACGTTGAACAGGCCCAACCAACCACCTAAACTAAACCAGTTCCATTATGTCAAGTTAATTAAGAGTGGGACCAATCACGGTGCATCTTGATTGGTCGCCCATAACCGCAAGCATGGCTACTTAAATAGATTTACTCTGGCCAGAGGTGTATAATTTTACCCATAAGACACTGACCCACAACACGTTTCCATGCACCAGTGTGCCATCACTACACCCCGAAAGAGGCTATGATAGGACCCTTCGCATAACTATCCCTAAACCATTCACACCACGCTGAGGTTACACCTTCTGCAGGTAGGTTATCTCCCTTGTGCCATTGTGGATCTAGAAGCTGATCAACACTATAACCCGGGTCAACCCAACTCCATCACGCCCACCTTCTTCTTTGGTGCCTAGGAGATGGAAGAGCTACACTACAAGTCTAGCTGTTGCCCGCGCTGCCTTGTGGTAAGTACCAGAATTCCTTTCAAGTTTGACATGAACCGGTCCTTACTTGCCATGGGTGCGACCAGTAAAACCATGCACCCACAGCCCACCATCAAGTCATATTTTAGTTGATTAATTAAGACCAAAAACCATAGTCGAAAATCTCGAGCTCGCAGCTCATCAAGTTACCAAATATATAAATAATGTGATTATCCCATCAGTTATCTAGTTGTATTAAGCATGGTTAAGCATATCATGTTTCTAGCAAATTCATCAAGTGAGACATAGCTAGTCGATTTATCACTCAAAGTTATCGAGGAATGGATATCAAATAAACAGGGCTCAAACAAGCAGATAGGTGATCCCATATTTCATGTGATTAGTAAAACATGCAATTTATTTATAAACCGTAAAACATTTCACAAAGTAAGTTCAACATGCTCAAGGATAAACATGTGACTTGCCTTGCTTCTTTAATTAATGTTCTGAACTCTTTTCCTCAAAGTCATGATCCTCCAAAACGTCGGATTCTATGCATTGGCAAGAAAAATAAAAAAACATTAATAAAAACTAAGTAAACAATACATGAAAAGTAAACAAACATGTAGAGCTCAAGTTTAGATGAATTTTTCAAGTTGGATGATCCAATTTGGAGTTTATATAAATTAGTTATGAATATTTAAAGTTTTAATTGATTTTTAAGCATTTATAGGAATTAAACCAATTTATGACGCAATAATGAATTATTTTCCAAAAGAAAATAACCATTATGGCGTCAGCAGGGGAGGCGATGCCGATAGATGGGCCCCATGGGTCAGTGATCGGGAGAGGATGGTGCACCATAGACTGGGTTCACGGGTACGGTGCATGGATTCCAATGGCTGGGATCGGTTGATCGGGATTGAACGGCCGAGATTGAGGTGAGGCAATTCACCCCGTGAGATGCCACGTGGGCGACACGGCAGACGGGTGTGGCGAGGTGGTGCTGACGAGGCACCACTGTGGCGCCAACGCAGCCGACCATGAGGACGGCCACGTGGATGGCTCTGATCCGCCCGGGAGCGGATTGGATGGCGGCGATGTGAGCGAGCTGGCTCGCCGGCCGGCCCGACCGAACGGCGGCGCAACGGCTGTGGGCTTGGCCAATGGCCGAGGGGAAGGGGGATGAGATGGGAGCCTCACCGAGGGAGAACAGCAACCGGTGACGAAGAACCGTGGCCGGCGACGGGTTGAAGCGGTGGCGCTGCATTGGTTCGCTGTGATGACGGTGTCTCGGTGACAGTTGGCACGAATGAAGGGGTGGCTAAGGATCCTGGAGGCCTTGTGAAGCCTACGGTGAGGTCGAAAGGGCCCGACACGGCATAGAAACGTGGCGAGCGGTGGCTATAGGTGGCGAGAGCATCGAAGCTCTCGGGCTCGCGGTGAAGACGGTGCCCTGGCGGCCTTTGGCTTCAAGGAGACAGTGGCCAAGGGCCTCCTTGACGCGGCGAAGCGGATGGCGAGGATGGAGCGGCCGGGTGGCGGCTAGAGCCCCGACAAGTGGCGGCTGGAAACTAATAATAGAGCTATTTTGGTCCATGATTAAGAAAAGGAAAATAATGCATGTATAAAAACTTGTTTATAAACATTTTTAAAAAAAACTAGTGTAGCATATGGTTGAATCTTGATTTTTCATAACTACCCACTAATTAAATTTAATGGTTCAGATCTTTGTTCATAATAGTTTAGTTAGTTAATTTTTTTTTTAAAATTAAGCCGTCTTAATAAATTAATTTCGTTTTCCGACATGCATATGCAGTTTCTAGACAAAAAAGGCAAAAGAATTTGAAGGGAAATTGGCTTTGACCAAACGTGATATATTATTAGGTTAGGTTTCATATTCCATTGACTATATAGGAGTTGTCTGTTGCCTTTCAGTTTCAGTCGGCCGGCCGGTGGTGATTGATGGATCGAACACCACTTTAGGTAGGCTTTTGCCTGCCTTCCATTCCAGCAGTTTGGATGAGCACAAACGATTAATTAGGGACTTGCAACCTGCATAAGTGTGTTATTACTGCTTAATTAACTAGAAGTGTAGCTGGTTTAATCAAGCCATTTTTTTTTTGAAACAATGCTTCTATTTCAAATAGAAATAAAAAGTAATTAATGCCCTGGCTTAAAATTTGACTGCTCTATGTTATTGAAAAAATTGCGCATTTGTCACTACAAAACCTTTTTAGGCCTCCTTTGCAATGGGTCGGAGTATGTTTTAGAGGAATTCCTGGAAATTAAACTAATTTGTATGTTCCAACGGAGCCCAATGTCGGTATTCTATGAAAGATGTACTAACTCTGTTCCAAGTTACTCTCATTGAGTACATCCCAATTATTTTACAAAGCAGTGATTACCTTTAATTAGTTGAGATGAGACAATAAGAGTTGTTGTCACGCCTATAAATTTAGCTAATTTTTAGACTATTTTGTGTACTAATATCCCTGTCCAGGAATCAAATCAGGATACACAAAATAACAAATTAATATACAGATCCAAACGTAAATAAAGCGTAAATATTTACAGAAGAGATACTTAGTCCTCACATGAAAAAAGACAGCAGCGGTAGGTCAAATCTAGCGTGGCTTCAACTCTACTCCATAAGCAAACTTAACTGGAGTATAAGCCAAGGTCCTCTAAGCTCAACTTTAATACTAAAGGTCTTCACTTCTGGAAAGAGAAATATAGTAAAGCTGAGTACCACCCACCGTATTTAACAAGTCACACCAATGATGCAGTTGTGTACGTGATTGCAAAGGAAAGCTGGTGGCTCTTTTGCATAAAAACAGTTGCAAACAGTTGCAATTAAAACAGTAAAACAGTTCATTAATTAAGTCAAGATTAATCTCTATTGAACAACGTTCACCATGTTGAATAGGCCCAACCAACCACCTAAACTAAACCAGTTCCATTATGTCAAGTTAATTAAGAGTGGGACCAATCACGGTGAATCTCGATTGGTCGCCCATAACCGTAGGCATGGCTATTAAATAGATTTACTCTGGCCAGAGGTGTACAATTTTACCCATAAGACACTAACCCACAACACGTTTCCATGCACCAGTGTGCCACCACGACACCCCGAAAGGAGCTATGACACGACCCTTCGCATAACTATCCCTAAACCATTCACACCACGCTGAGGTTGCACCTTTTGCAGGTAGGTTATCTCCCTTGTGCCACTGTGGATCTAGAAGCTGATCAACACTATAACCCGGGCCAATCCAACTCCATCACGCCCACCCTCTTCTTTGGTGCCTAGGAGATGGAAGAGCTACACTACAAGCCTAGCTGTTGCTCGCGCTGGCTTGTGGTAAGTACCAGAATTCCTTTCAAGTTTCCTGCGAACCAGTCCTTACTTGCCATGGGTGCGACCAGTAAAACCATGCACCCACAGCCCACCATCAAGTCATATTTTAGTTGATTAATTAAGACAAAAAACTATAGTCGAAAATCTCGAGCTCGCAGCTCATCAAGTTACCAAATATAGAAATAATGTGATTATCCCATCAGTTATCTAGTTATACTAAGCATGGTTAAGCCTATTATGTTTCTAGCAAATTCATCAAGTGAGACATAGTTAGTCGATTTATCACTCAAAGTTATCGAGGAATGGATATCAAATAAACAGGGCTCAAACAAGCAGATAGGTGATCCCATATTTCATGTGATTAGTAAAACATGCAATTTATTTATAAACCGTAAAACATTTCACAAAGTAAATTCAACATGCTCAAGGATAAATATGTGACTTGCCTTGCTTCTTCAATTAATTTTCTGAACTCTTTTCCTCGAAGTCATGATCCTCCAAAACGTCGGATTCTATGCATTGGCAAGAAAAATAAAAAAACATTAATAAAAACTAAGTAAACAATACATGAAAAGTAAACAAACATGTAGAGCTCAAGTTTAGATGAATTTTTCAAGTTGGATGATCCAATTTGAAGTTCATATGAATTAGTTATGAATATTTAAAGTTTTAATTGATTTTTAAGCATTTATAGGAACTAAACCAATTTATGACGCAATAATACATTATTTTCCAAAGGAAAATAACCATTATGGCATCAGGGGAGGCGATGCCGATAGATGAGCCCCATGGGTCAGTGATCGGGAGAGGATGGTGCACCATAGACTGGGTTCACGGGTACGGTGCATGGATTCCAATGGCTGGGATCGGTTGATCGGGATTAAACGGCCGAGATCGAGGTGAGGCAATTCACCCCGTGAGGTGCCACGTGGGCGACACGGCGGACGGGTGCTGACGAGGCACCACTGTGGCGCCAACGCGGCCGACCATGAGGACGGCCATGTGGATGGCTCTGATCCGCCCGGGAGCGGATTGGATGGCGGCGATGTGAGGGAGCTGGCTCGCCGGCCGGCCCGACCGAACGGCGGCGCGGCGGCTGTGGGCCTGGCCAATGGCTGAGGGGAAGGGGGATGAGATGGGAGCCTCACCGAGGGAGAACAGCAACCGGCGGCGAAGAACCGTGGCCGGCGACGGGTTGAAGCGGTGGCGCTGCATTGGTTCGCTGTGATGACGGTGTCTCGGTGACAGTTGGCACGAATGAAGGGGTGGCTAAGGATCCTGGAGGCCTTGTGAAGCCTACGGTGAGGTCGACAGGGCCCGACACGGCATAGAAACGTGGCGAGCGGCGGCTATAGGTGGCGAGAGCATCGGAGCTCTCGGGCTCGCGGTGAAGACGGTGCCCTGGCGGCCTTTGGCTTCAAGGAGACAGCGGCCAAGGGCCTCCTTGACGCGGCGAAGCGGATGGCGAGGATGGAGCGGCCGGGTGGCGGCTAGAGCCCCGACAAGTGGCGGCCGGAGACTACTGGTGGCAGCGGCGTGAGAGATGCATGGCGGAGGAGGGGTTTGAGGACACGGCATGCTTGGGCAAGAGAGGGAAAAGGGAGAGGGGATCATGGGGGGAGCTATTTATGAGCTCGTGGAGGCTGGATCGAGACTGGGCGAGTAGATTTGGAGGAAGAGGCGACGCCGGTCGTCGTGGGCGTAGTGGAGCTCGAATCCGTGCCGGATTCCATGGGGAAAGTGGGGGAACGGGTGGAGGAGTGGGTGGCGAGCAGGAGGGCGCTGGATTTGACAGCGTCGTGGGCGACGTGGCCGGCCGGGGACGGTGGCCCGAGGTTCGAGAAACAGCTGAAAGGTAGGCCCGGTCCTACCTGTTAGCGAGAGGCAGAGAGGACGACTGGTTGCGCGAGCTAGGCCGTGGGCACCGAGGGGCTGGGGAAAGCAAGCCCGAGAGAGGGAAGGGAGAGGAGCGGCTCGGCTGGCGCGCGCGGGAACAGGTCGAGAGAGTGGTCACGACACGCAACTAGGATGAGGTGAAGGGAGAGAAGAGGAGAACCGGCGGTCCAGGAGTGGGTTGGCAGGCCGAGGCTGGGGTACATGTGGTCAAACGGGCGGACCGTGCCGGACGGCACGGTCCGTACGGCACGGCCCGTGTAGGCACGGTTCCTGTAGCGGGCCGTGCCATGCCGGCTCGCGTGTCTCCCCCGGCCCAGGCATGGCACGCCGAGGTCGTGGGCCGTGCCGTGCCGGCACGGCCCGTCGGCGGCCACCGTGCCCGGTGCCGGCCCGGTCCGCCGACGCCATGCCGCGCGCGTCCGGCGTCCCCGGCCTCCTCCGCCTGCCGCCGCCTCCCGCCTGCGCGCCGCCCCTCGTCGGCCTCCTGGTCTCCCGCCTCTTCCCGGCTCCTCCGGCCTCCCTCCTCCCGCGCCTCGGCCTCCTCGCCGCCCCTCTCCGCCGCGTGCCTCCCCGGCCTCCGCGGCCTGCCGCGCCCCTCCCCGCCTGCGCGCCGCCCCCTCGCCGCTCGGCCTCCTCGGGCTCCTCCGGCCCTCGTCCCCTCCGCCCTTCGGCCTCTCTCGCCCCCCTCCGCCAGCCGCCTCCCGCGCGCGCCTCCCCGGCCTCCCGCTGCGCCCCGCCCGCACCGCCTCCCCGCCTGCGCACGCCCAGGCCGCCCTCCGCCGCCTCCCCGCCTGCGCCGAGTCCCAACTGAGTAAGTGATAGTGACTGAGAGAGATGAGTAAAAAAAAGGAAAAAAGAGACTTAAAAAATTTAAAAAAATTAGAGGAGTGGTAAAAAATATGAAAAAAATTGTAAAAACATTATCTAAGATGAGTAAAAAAAATATGAGGGTATTTTTTGATGATATTAGAGGAGGAAAATTTTATATTTTTTAAACAAGCAAAATAGAAGAACATATATAGCAATTTAATTTCTACATAGATATAAGGAAAAATTGCGCAATGACCTTTATTGATTTTGATATACAAACAGCTGCCTCATTAAAAACTCTGTCATGTAAAAACTCAATTTTTGAGAAAACCATGACAAAGAAAAAAGAGTACAGCTAAAGGTCAATACTCAAAAATAAAAAAGATTACTCTAGTTCCTCATTTTGTAGGTAAGATTTTCGAACTGCTCAGCCAATCTTGGTTCTCCGTGGTGTGTTGGGCACGTTCCTTAGCTAGCTTCAGTCTTTAACCGCAAGTAGCATTTCTACACCTCACTGCGGAGATTTCTTCTCTCTCCTAAATAATTCTTCCGCAAATACTGAAGGCCGATTCGGATGATACCGTAGACACAGGCACCGTGAACACATCCCGTAGCACGGGATATTGGGTCTTGTGATCATTCCACCATTGAAGAATGTTGAGAATCTTCCTGGTTGAATCGAGTCGCTGTCCAATAGGTGGACAGCTCAAGAGCTTCAAGTGAAGCGTGTGCAGGACTTGCTACGGCCAAACTTCCACCACCGGTGCTCGAAGAAGAAGAGGCGAACCACCCCAAATTTCGGCCCCATTGCAATTCTTCTTACTAGGACAGGGACGGGTAAGGCTCTTTGCACGCGAACTCCCTGAAACTTATGTTTCATACTTTCGAAATACTTCATACAATTTTGTCTTACAATCAGAATAGTAGTTAGTGTAATCAATATTCATTGTCCCCAATAAGATTCAAAATATTTAGAAACCTTGTATTTTACCCCTAGGATCAAGAATAAAATGCAAAAAGCATACAAGTATGGAATGTTCCTCCAGTATTTAAGATATTTTGTTTTCATGTTATATACTGCAAATCCTAGTAGTTGGTCATCTTCATATTCTTTTAATAACTGGCAATCCCTCAAAATTTTATGTAAAATTAAATTAGCAGTTGGATAGTAAACACCAGACAAAATAACAGTTGCATCATAAAATATTTCAAGAAAGTAATAAAACTTTCTACAACATGCAAGACTGTTCTGTCAGTAGCGGTTGCCCGTCACTGGTAACAACATTCTTGGACTGCAAGAAAACAGTTAATATATCTTTGTAAGGCAAAGACATGTTTCAACATTAATAAGTCCGAGTTCCACGATGGTCCGCCATCCGTTTGGAACTTGCGTGGATGCTTGTCCGAAGCGATGCAGAATCGCTTGAAGGTCGCAAGTTGAGGATTAGAACCATTCAACCATGTTATGGCTTCACGGATAGAATCGAGATATACAGTTACTCTTTTAAAACCGGATTTAACTATAAGATTAATAACATGGCAAGCACAACGTTGATGTAAAAGAAATGATTCAGCATAAACGTCGGGTAGTTCGGATCCATCCTGCAATATAAATAGAGAAAATTAGTATTAAAAAAATAGTACGAACAAAGAAGAAAATTTAGGATTTTTTTACCTTGCAAGAGCACCACCGGAGGCTACAGCTATTACCTATGAGAATGTGGGAAATTTTTAAATTTTAGACAAAATTTTGTCTAAATCAAAAATTTTGAGCAAAGAGAGCAAAAGAGAGGAGAATAGAGCACAAGAGGAGAGATTGGGAGGTTTGGATGAGCAAAAATGTGGCTGGGGTTCCCCTATTTATAGGAAAAAATTTCATAATTTTTCGGATTTTTTTGATTTTTTTTCGGATTTTTTTTGTCATGCAACGGCTAGATTTTGAATCTAGCCGTTATTTCGGACCGTTGGGGACACGTGTCAATTTTTTTACTGGACCAACCGGCCGAACACTGTAGCAAACGGTCATCAGCGTCGCAACGGGCAGATGTCAGTGCAACGGTCGCCTGCCTCCTCCTCCCGCACGCACCCGGCTCGACCTCCTCCCGGCCTCCTCTCCTCCGCCGCTCGCCTCCCGCCGCCTCCTCGGCTCCTCCACCTCCTCCCGCCGTCTCGGCCTCCTCCCGGCCTCCTCGGCTCCTCCGCCTCGGCCTCCTCCCGGCCTCCTCGGCTCCTCCACCTCCTCCCGCCACCTCCTCGGCTCCTCCCGCCTCCTCGGCTCCTCCTCCTCCTCGGCCTCCTCCCGCCGCCTCGGCCTCCTCTCCGGCCTTCTCGGCCTCCTCCCGCCGCCTCGGCTCCTCCGCCTCCTCCCGCCTCCTCTTCCTCCGCCTCCTCCGCCGCCTCGGCTCCTCCGCTCCTCCCGTCGCCTCCTCCCGGTCGCCTCCTCCTCCTGGCCACCTCCTCCCGGCCGACGCCCGCCTCCTCCCGGCTGCTGCCTCGGCCTCCGCCGGCGTCCTCCGCTGCCGCCTCCGCGCCCGGGCGCCTCCCCGGCCTCGGCCGCCGACGCCTGCCTCGGCCTCCGCCGGCCGCAGACGCCTGCCACGGCGGCGCGGCCTCCGTCGCCGCCCTCCGGGCGGGCCGTGCCGGCCCGTGCCCCGTTCCCGTGCCGTGCCGCACCACTGGCCCAGGCACGGCACGGCTACTCGGGCCGTGCCGGCACGGCCCACGGCCAACCGTGCCCGGGCCGGCCCGGCACGGTTACTGTAGCACCGTGCCGGGCCAGCCCGACGGGGCACGGCTCATTTGGACATCTCTAGGCTGGGGGAGGGGGGGGGGGGGGAATGACGCCATGTGGAAAAGCTGGAAAAAAGGGCCAAGACCGAGGAAGTAAGGGGGATTGGTCCGGAAGCGGCCTAGGACTGGAGGGAAGGTTTTTTACTTTAGTTTTTTCATTTTCACTAAACACTGAAATGCTATTTGTAATATTAAAATTATTTCTTTAGCTATGAAAATTCTCAGGAAATTTTAGAGTGCTTTAGGGCATGGAGAAATTAAGAAAAATCCCTTCAAGCATGATATATTAAAAGAAATTTTATTTCCCCTATTTATTTCACTTTTTAATTTCTTTGCAAATTAATATAAATTCTAGAAATCAATTATTAAATGATTTTAAATCCCTGAGGGAAAATCAGGGAGTGACACTTGTAGCCCCCAGTGCAATTATGTCTTTTGCTAGTTGCTGTGGTAGCACTGAACTCTGTTAACTTTGTGAATGAGATCATGTTCATCAGTGCATGTGGTTATGCTGCTGCTTGATGCTATGGAGCAAGTTATTTTGCAAAAATGATCATGTGCATGTGGTTAGTGATGCTATTGAAGAAATTTTTTCTGCTGCTTGATGATTTGGAGGTTTTTTTTTAATATATATATATATGCTGCTTGATGCTATGGATATTTTCTTTTGGAGGAAAGTTTTTTGCTGCTTGCGGCTATAGAGGAATCTTTTAAAAAGTATGCTGCTTGATGATGCTGTGGATATCTTTTGAAAAAAAAATTGGAGGAAAGTTTTCTGCTGCTTGATACTATGGAGGAATTTTTTAAAAAAACTATGCTGCTTGATGATGCTATGCTATGGATATTTTTTTTAAAAAAATAAAAAAACAATTTTTAAAAAACTATGCTGCTTGATGATGCAATGTTATGGTTATTTTTTGAAAAAATAAACTAGCATGATAACCGACTACACCACCCAGACATCTTGACCTAGGTTTCTATGCTTATCTATTTGACATAATTCAGATCTATTTGACAGAACCTTCAAATGTAGAATTTTTTTTTTCATATGAACTATCTAGAGTGACTAAATCTGAACATCCACAAGTGTGCGAATTGTGACAAACTACAATTGTATGAATTCTGATAGCTGATATTGAACTATGCGAGCTACAACTGAGTGAGTTCCAGAATGGTCAGCAGAACCTCCAGAAGTTTAACTGGTTTGCAACACTAAAATGGAAGAGGAGAGCAGATCAAGGATCAAATACTGTACTATGAGCGGTGAAAACACTAAATTCTTCCATACTTTGGCAACCATAAACCGAAGAAAGAACAACATCAAAGTTCTGATGAAAGATGGCATCGAGTATTATGAAACCAATCAGAAGCTCGAGATTGCAACTGATTCCTTTGGGCAATTATTCAGTGAAACATCACCTTCCGTTGGAAATTTCCCCCTATCTTCTTTGTATCCTATGCAGAATGACTTACAAGAGAGCTATGCACAATTTTCACCCGTGAAGAGATTGCAAGGGTAATTCTTCAAGCACCGAATAATAGAAGTCCTGGCCCTGATGGCTTTACTAATGAATTCTACAAACGAAATCCTCAACAATATAATGCCAGACTTGATGAAGATCTTTCACAACTTACATGACAACCAAGCTGACCTGTTGGGAGTAAATTGCTCCTTCACAACACTGCTACCAAAAACGACAATAGGCTGCAAAGATATCGCTACTGCACAGCATCGGAAGCTAGTTAGCAAAGTCCTCGCCAACAGGCTGCAATATAGGATACCTGATTTGATTGACCACATGCAATATGGTTTCATCAAAAACATATCAATCTCTGAAAACTTTATCTTAGCATCAGAAATGGTACAGTGTGCCCTGAAGAGGAAAAAACCAAGGATAGTATTAAAGCTGGATTTTCACAAAGCCTTTGATACAGTAAGCTGGGAAAAAACCAATGATAGTATTAAAGATGGATTTTTACACGATAGACTGGATTTTCACAAAGTTAATAGTACTGGAAAAGAGAGGCTTTCCGACACGCCAGATAGACGAAAAGCTCAAGTTATAATCAATGGGATGACAGGTGACCAAATGCATTACAAAAGAGGGGTTCGTCAGGGAGATCGCTATTCGCACTATTATTCATCCTGACAGCAGATCTTTTGCAGAGATGATTCAACAAGCACACCAAAGTGGGCGCTCTCTTCATCCCCTGGATGTACAGGGGGCACTCACCAACTCTACTAATACGCGGATGACACTAATTCTGACAAAGGGGGATATAATCAAGCCACAACAAATTAAGCAGATACTAGACTCATTTGCATGTTTTCAGGTATAAAAATAAATTATCACAAAAGTACTTTGGTGCCCATACATTTGGGATGCAAGTTGTCAATCCCGCTACTGTTGGGAAAATTTTGACTCTCGGCTTGGAAACCGGGAGGTGATCACGGCATGGCAATTTCCACCCATTGCGCACGCGTGATCACAGCAATCAAATCACTTTCCATTTAGACTATGCGTGATGAGCGGAAGCGTGCCAAATCATTCCTTTTGGAGCAGCCCCCGATTCCCTCAGCGCTAAATTAGAAAGGGGAGGCCGGCCCGTGAGAAAGATGAGGATCTCTCTCACGGTTCCTTTCTCCCCAAAACCCTAAAACCCTAACCGATCCTTAGGTGCACCGGAAGGGAAGAGAAGTGCTGTCCCTGGGAAGTGTAGGTGGCGACCGGAGGGACGCCGCCACCTCACCCATCCGACTACTACATCTATGATGAGCGCCGGTGCGGTTCGTGAGATTTCGTCCTCTACATCCACACCGGACTTGGCCAAGGAGATTGAAGGCATCGCTATGGCTTCAAATCATGCCGGTCAGTAATCCTAATTCCGCAATTAGGTGATCATGGTTAGGCTAAACACTTAGACTTAGTAGATCACATAATCTACATTTGGTATCAGGGCCAATGTTTAGCCACTTGATCCCATCATTCAGGCTAAAGCCATTAGGTGCACTAATCCTATGTTAAATGTCGCAATTGGTGCTATTTTGGTTCGGTTTCATGGTAATTTATCCTAATTTTTCAGTTTGTTAATTATGTTCTATTTGGATTAGGGTTCAACAAGCGCTGCTCTTGGCTATTTAAGGTTTTAGTTTACATTTTAATCTACTTTAGGGCTTGGGTTGCAATTAGAAGGAGGAGATCCAGTGGGTATTCAAAACCCCCCCCCAATTTTCCCCAAATTTATTAGAACCCTAATTTGAAAAATCCCCAAATGTCAAACCCCAAAACCCCAAATTTCAAATCCGTTAGGGTTTAGGCTTACCGGATGGAGATCTCGCCGCCGTTGGGGCCGCGCTGGCATCAACTGCCTGCGTGCGCCGCGCCGTCACGGCATCAGACCGGAACCCGAGCGGCATCATTTCGCCGCTAAGGCCCCGGGTGGCTTCGCGCTGTCGGTGGACTCGCGCCGTCGTCGTCGCTGTCAATCTCGGTGGAGTAGTGCTCCGCCGGATCGCCGCGCTCGTCTCACTGTGAGATTTGGGAAGAATGAGAAAATGGGGATTAGGGTTAGGGATTCGGCCGCTGACGTTTTTTGTCTCGATGCTAATCGATCTCAGCCGTCCGATCAGATCTCAACGGACACAATAAGCTCGGCACTGTTCCCATTAAATCTTGGCTGTCCATTTTGCATTGGGTGGCTATTGCAATTAAAATGGCGGGATTGAATCCGACCGTCCATCAGATCAGACGGCTAAGATCAATCCCGCCGAGGCCTCACCTTTTTTGGACCAGTCTGGGCTGTGCGCGACCGCGCGCGCTTGGCATTGTAGCAGGCCGCGCGGTTTGGGCCCCCCGCGTGCCGGTTGCATAGTAATGGACCTAGAGGGTTTTGGGTCATTTTCTTTTTTATTTCCTTCAAGTTATATTTAATAGCCTTTTCAATTTATACAACTCATTTAATTGTCATTTTATGCTAAAAAATTTGCTAGAAAATTATGAGGTTAATTTTATTAATTGCTCTAGCTAAATAGAACCAACGAGAAAGTTTGGCTAGATGATTTTCTCATGATGTGAATTTGTTTTTTACCAACGTCGATTATAAATTCATGTCATTTTTTTTGGATAAATTAATTTTTCTTAATTTTATTGGCCCAACGGTAATATAGTTAAGAAATTTATCTGAATATTATGTGTGTAATTAATTGTACCAACGTAGATTAATTACATACATGCTTTTACTTATGTCTTTTCTCATGATTTTTTTAGCTTTTGGTCAACTTAGAGAGCTTGAGCCCCTCGATGGGACCAGCTATGCCAAGTGGAAGAGTACCGTGTTACTCAACCTAGGTATGTTGGATTATGATTATGCCATTAGGGAGGATCCCCTTGTGGAACCTCTCTACATTGATGAAAATTACACTGAGTTTAAGGGACAATATGAGGAGAAATTTGTAGCATGGGATAAATCCAACAAGATATCCCTCATGTACATTAAGAGCAATATTTCCTGCTATTATTGGGGCTATTGTGGACTCCAGTGATGTACGGACGTACTTAGCTAACATTGATGAGATTTTAAGAGTTCTCTCAAGACTTATGCTAGTACAATAATTATGGAAATGATGACAAGCCACTGCAATGGTAAGGGTGGTATTAGAAAATATATCATGGAGATGTCTGCCATGGCCTATGAGCTTAAGTCCATGGACATGGCCATTTCTGATGGTTTCTTAGTCCACTTCATCATGAGTTCACTGCCCCCTGACTATGGTCCATTCAAGATTAATTACAACACTCCGAAAGATAAGTGAACCATAGCAGAGCTGATTTCTCACTCTGTTAAGGAGGAGGAACGCCAAAAGGTTGAAAAGCATAAGAGGCAAGAACAGCTAAACCTTCTCAACAGTGCTGGTGGTGGGAAAAGGAAGTTCTATAAAGGGGAAAGCAACAACTCCCAAAAGAACAATAACAACAATAAGAAGAAGAAGTCTAACCCAACTCCCACTCAGGGCCCTCAGGCTGCCCAGAAGGGCAAGGCACAAGCTCCAGCTGTACCATTCCTGTGCAAATTTTGCAAGGAAGAGGGCTATGCACAGAGGAATTGTCTAGGCATCAAAGCTTGGCTCATTAAAAATGGTAATAATTTTGTTGATTTTGTTTCTAATGTTGATGAATTATTTATGTTGATTTTACCCATGATACATGGTGGGTTGACTCAGGTGCCACTGTGCACGTTGCTAATTCATTACAAGGATTCCGTACCGTGAGGACCCTAAAAAAAGGGGACAGAATCCTAAGAGTGGCTGATGGAGCTCAGATTGAAGTTCGGGCCATTGGAGAACTTTATCTTCGACTTCCTAGTGGCTTTAGTCTTTTACTTTATGATGTTTTATATGCTCCCTCTATCAAGAGGAACCTTATTTCTGTAATGGTTTTAAGTGAGACTAGTTATGAGTGTAATTTTGCTAAGAACAAATGCATTATTAAGTATAATAATAATGATATTGGTCTTGCCATCGTGCAAGAAAAGCTCTATTTACTCTCTTTGGATGATAAAGTAATGAATGTTGTGAATGTTATAATGAAAATGAGACGTCTTCGAAACTGTGGCACTGTCATTTAGGCCATATTTCTAGGGGGAGAATGGAGCGTCTCATTAAAGAAGAGATACTTTACCCCTTAGATTTTTCGAATGCAGATTATTGCTTAGATTGTATCAAGGGTAAATTCACTAAGACAATTAAGAAAGGAGCTATTAGGCGTACGATTCCATTAGAAATAATTCACATGGATATATGTGGACCGTTCTGTTAGTGGCATAATTTGGCTTATGGTTAGTTTCATTTGAGTAGGCCGAATTGATTGTAATAGTTGTCATATTTATTGAGTAGTTTGCATGAAAGATGGTCAATTTTGTGTATGCAGATTGCTAGGACTACAACATTTAATTTGTCATGTGTATGGGTCAGTTGAGCTTTATTGCAATTGAGGAAGCCTCTAGTGCAGCACTGATTGTATGCATGCAGGCGGATGAGTGCAGTGAGCTGAGCAGAGAGATGAGGATATGAAATATGCACAAGTTGGAAGATGGTGTTTGACCTGATGTGTATGTGGGTCATCTGGACTTCAATGGAGTATGCTTTTGTGCTGGCAGTTTTGCATGCAGCAGCGTAGATGGATGGCAGCAATGGAAGCTTGTGCATGTGAAGTAGACGCGTCAGGCTTGCTTGGTTTCTCGCGAGTGGAATCTGAACTAGGCGCAGGAGGTCAGTCTCACATGGGACCCACAATGTAGGAGATATGCACTAGGTGACCGAGGCATGTGGGAATCGGCCTGGTGGTGTCTGGTGCGAAGTTACCTATGGTAAAAGCAGTCAGTCTGTGTTGTGGCGAAGGAAAGAAGAGATAAGTTTTTTGGTAGTTGAATCGTATTCGGTTGGGGATTCGCATGGGGTTACCGTGTATACCGTAACCAAGTATTAGGTGTTTGGGTGTACCTATATATATATTAAAGTTTTAATCAGTTTGGGTTTCTCGGAACAATTATCAATCTATACTAGTTATTTTCCTGTTCATCTACTTTTTGTGCTACTAATTTTCATATTTGCGGTTTTGCGCTGAAAAACGGTTGGCTTCCTCGACGAAAGAAGGGATTCTTTGTTCTTTTGTTATATCTATTGAGTGGTTATGATCATTTATAAACTTCACAGATGACTACTCCCATTATGGATATATTTCCCCATTAAGGAAAGACCCGAATCACTCGATAAGTTTAAAATCTTCAAAGCTGAAATAGTAAATCAGCATAATGCGAAGATAAAAGTAGTGAGATCAGATCAAGGAGAAGAATATTATAGGAGACATATTTCTTATGGACAAAGTCCTGAGCCTTTTGCACAATACCTTCAAGAGCATGAAATAGTTGCTCAATATTCTATTCCGGAGAACCATTACAGAATGGAGTGGCAAGAGCGTTGTAACGTACACTTATAAAATATGGTACAGCAGTATGCTCAGTCATTCTACTCTGCCTGTGACTTATGGATGGAGGCACTTAAGACAGCTGCACCACATATTAATAGAGTCCAGTAAGTTGGGTCCAAAACACTTTATGAATTGTGGACTGGGAAAACCCAACACTAAAATATTTACGTGTGTGGGGTTGTGCTGCAGAAGCCAAAATATTTAACCCACAACAAAAGAAATTAGATCCTAAGACTGTGAGTTGCTATTTTATTGGATACTCAGAAAGGTCTAAGGGTACCGATTCTATTTGCCCCCCTAGACGCTGACTAAATTTGTGGAACTAGGCATGCAGTATTCTTTGAAATAATGAAGTCTGGGGAGCTCACATGAAAGGAAAATTAATCTTGAGGAATTCGGACTAATTATACCGGATATCCAGGAATAATGTTCAAATTAATCATATTTTAAAGATCATGTAGCCGGCAATGAAAATAATGAATGCCTTTTGAAATCAGTGATTTTGGATATGGGGCATTATCTCAAAACTGACTCCCATTAAGGATTGACAGAGTTTTTTGAAGCCCTATAGTAAACTATAGTATTTGGAGTTTCTTGCTAGTGTAACTTACTACTTGAACATTACTTTATTGGAATTTCTATTTGAAGAATTCATCAGCCTAGATCAAAGGGGAATGTTTGGAAAATTTTTGACTCTTGTTTGGAAACCGGGAGGTGATACCGATATATGCTTCTTTTTAGACTATGCGTGATGATCGAACCGGCGGCCAATCATTCTTTTGGGCCGCCCCGATTCCCCTTCATTCGCTAAATTAAAATAAGGGGAGGCCGGCCTGAGAAAAGATACGATTCTCTCTCATAGTTCTTTCTCCCTCTAAATCTAACTAACGATCTTAGGTGTGTCGGAAGGGAAGAGAATGGCTGTCCTTGCAGTGTGCCCCACTCACCCGTGCGACTCTACGTTATCGATGAGCGCCGGCTCGGTTCGTGGGAGGGACTTCGTCTTACATCCACACCGACTTGCCAAGGAGATTGAGATGCTATGCTTCAAATATGGCCGGTCAATTAATCTAATTCTCAATTAGGTGATATGGTTTAGGCTACATTAGCTTAGTAGATCAATGAATCTACAGCTACGATATAAACACGCTCACTTAGATAGTTATTTCCTACTTGCCAATAATAAAATTTGGAACAAAAAATGAAACTAGAATTGTAATAAGCCGGACAAAAAAATACCCACTTGCTTGTCTCACTTGCATCACATATGGAGGAGGATGCAACCATGATTTCACACATACTGCAATGCCCTATCAGTTCCTTGCCATGCAATTACCTTGGACTACCATTGTCAATGACCAAAATAACAATTTTGGAATCATTTCAAAGATTGATAAAAAATTGGCTGGGTGGATGCTGGGCTTGTTATCATCTGGTGAAAGGTTGACAATGATTAATTCATTCAGTGATTTCAGCTATTCCAACTTATTATATGACCTGCTGTAAGTGGCCTGACAAATCAATCGAAGCAATTGACAAATACGACACTTATTCCTATGGAAAGGCAATCAAACTATTAAGAGGTCTTGGTCTAAAAGATTTTGAGAATTCACAACATGCACTTCTTATGAAACTTGGAAGCAACTTAGTGCCAGGAGCACATGCACCAGTTTATACTTGGTTCAGGGAACGATACTTGCAAAACCATACCCTGTTGATGCCAAGGCAATCAGACACACCAGTTTGGAAACACATCTTATCTAGCCTCCAACTAATTAATTTCATTAACCCAGGTAATCTTGGAAATGGCAGTATCCACGCGCTCTTCTGGAAAGATCAATGGACTACATGTCATTTCTACACTGAATTTCCTACATTATATTCGTTTGCATTGCATAGAGACTGCACTGTTTCATCACAATTATGGAATCACTTGATGGCCCACATTCAGTTTTTTTTACACCAACTTGTCTCATCAAGCACAAAGAGAGTTACAACGGCTGCAAACATACTCCCGATGAATCACTTATTATTTCACTTGTCATGTGGTGTTTGATGAGCATGCTCGTTTTCTTTTACTGAGAATGACTACAAATGCATATGCTTCTAACTTGGTTTTCTCGAGGATTTTTCAGCTACATAGCTCCAACCGATCAGAGCGTCGCTGTTTTGGCCATTCTCCCCCGTTGGCGCGACGTCGCCTGGCCCATTGGCTCGGGCGCAGGTCTCCACCGGCCACTCGACCGCAGACCCCGGCCACGGCGCTCGCGGGTCGCCTGCGTGCAGCCCACTGCTCAACTAGGTCTCAGGATGCTCTGTGGGGCCGGCTGCACCAATAGCTGTTGCCGGGTAGGCTTGGATCGCCCCTTCACTCCGTTTTTGGCGGGGCTTCCGGTCTCCGGGCTGTCCGCCGTGGCCACCATCGGCAGCGCCGGCCCATGAGTTCTCCATCAATGGTGCTAGTCCATGGGCTTCAGGCTGTACCAGCCACTAGCCCTCCTGCCGCCGTTCACTGGTGTCGATGTTTTGTATCGGCATATAATTATATGGGGCTATTCGTCAAGACAAAACTTGATAGATGCGACGGAACATGAAAGAATTTACCTGGTTCAGGCCTCAAGGTGAGTAATACCCTACTTCCACAGCTGTTGTGTATTGCCTTCGAGGTTTCTCTGGTGAGATTGGTTGTGTGTATGTCGATCTGCTAATCTTCTGCCCAAGGAGCTCCTTGCCCTCTATATATATTGAGGAGGTTAAGGTTACATGGTAGAAATCCCAGTCGGAAATTTGACCCAAGAGACTTTCTTCTAAGAACATAGAGTAGCCGGCTTGGATTATATCCTTTTCCTTGTCATGCAAGATAACATAGGCCGAGTTCTATTACATCCCTAATTACATAATCAGGCCCATCCTCAATCTGAGTGGCCATATTGCCTTCCTTGAGGTACCCGGGGTACATGGTCTCCACAGTAGCCTCTGAGACTTTCATAGTTACTGTTACATACTACGCTGAGTGCTCATCCCTCCATGGTGAAGATTTTTTTTTCGAGTGCTATTGCTCCCGAGTACTCTTTGTCCGAGTGCTTCTTCTCCCAAATCCTGCGTCATGTCATGTAACGCCCTGAAAATCGTCTTATTTAAAAATTATCGTGGGTAAATGAAAATACAAGAATACACTGGAAAATTTTGTTTGAGAAAAGAGTTTGAATAAAATTTTGAAATTTCCAATATTAAAAATCCCGAGTTTAAATCTTTAAATAAATACTTGGATGCTTTTATATTCCAGGGGTTTTGTCGGAGTATTTTAAGCGTTTAAGTATTTACAATAATAAATTCTTCATGTTTCATGGGGGCATTTACTTCTGGTAAATTCCCGTGATTTAATAAAACTCTCTGAAATTTTCTTGGATTTTTCGAGCTAAACAGAATTAATTTTAATGCTAAAATAAAAGATCACTTTAGTAAATTAATTAAATATAAAATAAATTTGTTTTTCTTTTCCCTGTTCGGATCGTTTCTAATTCAGTCCTTTGAAATCTCCCCGTTCATCGTGAACTCTGACACCCTTTTCTTCTAGGGTTTTGTGTCGTTCCCAGAACTCTAACAAGTACTTAAAAACCTAAATTTAGAGTTCTGGAATTATTCATTTTTTTGAAACCCTAGAACTCTTTTGAACTTCCAATCCAAGATCCTTTGTATTCAAAATATTTATATTTCCCTTTGAGATAAATCCCAGACATTCCCTTAAACTCCTTTTCTGTCAAAATAAATCCAAATCTTCAATCGTCTAAGATTTCTCCAAATTCCAGTCCCAATAAAACACCCTTGTCAATTCACTAATCCTGACATATTATATTCGAAATATCCTATTTCCTGTTCCGGGAAAATATTCTAATTCCTGCATCACTCCAAATATCCATATAATTTGGGAAGTTCAATTATACTTGAATATTCTGAACTATTGATCTCTGCAAAATAATTTTCAATTTTATCGGATTCCCTAATTATTCCGAGATCTGGTTTCCCCAAATATTCCTTGATAAAATACCCTTGTTTCCCAAACCTCTTAGAGTAATATTCCGTTCTTAATCTCCTCAAGTGTTCTCGCGCATTCTTCAATATATATATATATGTAGGTATGTATATATATTCTGAGTACCGGAATATTCCCAAAATTCCGAATATTTTCACAATTTTGATTCGGAATATTCCTCAATTCATAAACTCCAATTTTCTGAATTTTTGGAATTTTTTCGCTGAAAACCCTGTCTTTTTCTTTCTTCTTTTCCCCATCTTTTTTTTATTTTCTTTTATCGCCCCTCTCTCTCTCTCCTCCCCGTTAACATCTTTCTTCTGGTTTTCTCTCTCTCTGCATCTGCCGTTGGAGGCCGTGGCCGGCCGGAGCCCGCACCCTCCCTAGGCCGCCTGCCGCGCTCCGCCTGACTCGGCCTCGCTCCCCTCGGCCCGTCGCCACCGCCGCGCTCACCCCGGCCAGCCCGCGCTGCTGCCCTGGCCCAGCCCGCTGCGCCAGCCGCCGCCTGCGCCTCCTTCTTCCGCGCTTGCCGCCGCCGAATCCGCGAGCTGCCCGCCGCCCGTGCTGCCCGGACTCCCTCCCCCTATAAAAACTGAGCCACAGACCGCCACGCGCAGCCCTGCAATGCCTGCCGCCGCCCAGCCGCCCTAACGCGCAGCCCAACGCCCGTCGCACGCTGGCCAGCAAGTCGTCGCGGCGCCTCGCTGCTGCGCCTGCCGCTCGTCGCCTTGCAGCTGTGCGCCGCCGCCTCTGCACCGATTCTGCTGCCGGCTTCGCCAGGACCGCCGCCGCCCTGCCCTGCCTCTGCCAGCCCGCACTGGGAAGCCCGACGCCACCGACACAGCGACGTCGCCGCCCGTGGCCGCCAGCCGCCGCTTCCTCGCCGCCTGTGTGGCCTGCCGTTACCGCCTCCGCAGCTAGAGCTGCAGCCGTTGCCTGCTCCGATATACACCACGCCGCCCCGGGTTCTGCCCTGCCGCGTGTGGCACCCGAAGCTGCTGCCGACGTCGTGCCCCCACAGTGGCCCATCTCCGCCTGCTGGTGATGCACCTCGCCGCCGCCCTGCCTGTCCTCCCCTGGCTGCATCGTGCGCCCTTGTCATCGATTCGGAGGCCACTGCGGCTTGTTGTGGCCTTAGCGTCCTATACCTCCTGCCAGTGAGCTCCAAGGTCGTGCCTCGGCCTCCGTCGCCCTCTTCTCGTTTCTGGCGCCTCTCGCATCGAGTAGCCGACCCACTGCCGCCGGTCGCACGTCATGGTCCGCCCTAGCCCTGCCCCCCCGTGCCGGTTCGTCGTCGTCGATTTTTGCCGCTGGTGAGCCCCGTGCCCTCGGCACCTACATGTCATTTCCCCATCGGTGCAGTCCGTCATCTACATCGGTGCCTCGTCTTTTTCACTTGTTAACGCGGGGTCGTGTCGCCGTCGTTCCAGCCATCGTCGTCCTCCTCCCCCGGCGCTGCCGCCCGTTTGTGCCCTGCCTAAGGCACCGCCCCTGTTCCCCCTGTGCGCCACTGTCGCTGGTCGTCGCCCGCGCGCGTCCCGAGCCGGCCGTCGCCGTTTCCTCTCCGCTGGCTTCGCCGGCCGGACCAGCACCTGCACATGATCCTCCTCGCGCCGCTGCGCAAGCCGTCGTCGCCGGTGTCCTGTCCATTGCCGTCCTCTTCGGCTGAGCCCGGCATGGATGGCTTGCTGGTGCTTCGCTGTGTGTCTCTGACGTGGCCACATGCAGTCACCTCTCCTCCGTATGGCAATGCGGGCCCGGTGCATTGCCCCCTAACTCTTCTTTGTGACAGACATGTGGTCCCGGCGTCTCCTCTCTACAACCGGGTGGAAGCGGGCCCCGAACTACGATCCCGATCTTGTCCTTGAAACCCTCTCGAGACTCAATCTAGGCCATTCGATCTCGTAGAAGGCTGGCTGATCGCAAATCCTAGCGTCGAGTCTCGAGACCTAAATCTGAGCCATCGGATATTCATGTTTCTCCGGATGTTACCCCGGTGTTAGCCATTAGCCACCTTACTGGCCACTTTTGGTTGCTACTCATCCCTTGGGCACGTGGTATCCAAACCCTCAGCCAAAGTCCCCATCGGCCCTCCTATTCCAAATCCATGAACGCAGTCACATCATAACGCTGACATGGATCTCAACATGTGAGCATTTATCTCAAATAATTAATTGAACTAATATGAAAAAATCAGAGATATTCCCGAGAATATTCCTTTTCATATTCTTTTTTAGATTTCTCTAATTCAATATTCCAAAAACGCGTGTTATCTTTTCGGTCTGAACTCCTCGTTTGACCCGTTCTGCTTCCTAAATTCATCATAAATTATAAATTTACTTGTTTATGTATTTTTATGTACTGTTTTTTATTTGAAGTTTCTTAAGGGTTTTTTCCCTTTTTGGGTATGTTTTTAGTTTTTTACGTATATTTTCGCCGATTTGAAGACTGCGGAGGTTTATGAAGAGTTTGGAAGATTATTTGAAGACTTTTGTGATTGCAAGACAAGTCCACGACAATCTCCTGAGCATATTGATCCCATTTACGGAAAGCTATTTTAATTTTAAAAGTTATTGTATGAAAATGCCTTTTTAGAATGACATTAATTATGGTAATTATTTAATAGCCATATTCCTTGATATTTATGGCCATTTTGTTATTGTTATTGTTATTTATGCCTTGATACCCTGGGTAAATAATATTGACTAGCCGGGTGTTTAATTATTTATCTGGCTAGATTATTTAGGATTTGCTTAGCCATGCCTAGAAACTATAGTGATATTTTATGTGGGACATTATTCATTCATTCTGATTAATTAATGGATACTAGCTATATTTTCATGACAGTGAGTCGTGGCTGGTTAATTAATGGTATCAACTAAAATATGGATGAATGGTGGGTTGTGAGCACCAGGTTGGAATGTTGCTAGCGGTGCTTATGTCAGTTAAGGACCGGTTCACGGACTACCCGTTGCGAAGCAATACTCGTGCTAACCACAAGCTAGTATGGGTAATGGTGGGAACAAAAGTGTAGTACGTTCAACCGGGGTCCACCATGGTGTGTTATGGCTGTGTCAATAAGACCACCATGGCTGTGTCAATAAGTCCATGTCTTGGGCGTTGGATCGTTTCCCTGTTGGGGGCCTGATCAGCTCCTGCCGGAAACGGGTGGTCCAGCGGGTGGCTCCCTTGTTGTGCGGGTTACATGGAGGGTCCTATCAAATCTCTATTTTTGGGTACTTTTTCGAGTATCGCGACGCATGGCTGACATGATGTTGAGATTGTGTCTTGTGGGTAAATTGGTACACCTCTGGCAGAGTAAAACTATTCGAATAGCCGTGCTCGCGGTTAATGAGCGCCTAGCAATGTTTTCTGTGATTAGTCCACACTACTCATTAATGAAATAATGGTGGAATGATAGCTCTGTTTGGAGAGTTATGGTTTGGGCTGAATACGTTGGACGCGTTGTTCAGAGATGGATTTAATATTGATATTAATTAAACTATATAGTTTTCAATGATTTTAAGTGTAATATTTTAATTGCTGTTTTATGCAAATACGCATACTATTCTTTCCTTTGGTATTCTGTTGCATTACAATGCATTTCCTAGTGTGGCTTGTTGAGTACGGTGGTGGTACTCAGTCTTGCATTATTGCAATCTTTAGAGTGAAGCCTTAGCGAGGAGGAGAAGTTTGGGGTGTTTGGCTTATACCGCCAGTTGAGCTGCCTGTGGCTTGGTGCTGAAGCTACGCTAGTTGCCGTTCCGCTGCTGTTTTCTTCTGTGTGAGGATTAAGTGCTCTGTTGTAAGTATTTATCGTTATTTCGTATTTGGTATGTTTATCAATTGTCGATTTGTGTATTTCGGCTGATTCCTGGACGAGGATTTATTGCACAAATTAGCTTTGGAAATTCTGGTGAATTTCTGGGCATGACATATTAGCTGGCAACAAGGCTATGAAGGGCTTCATGAGAATTTGAATAGTATGCGTGAATAGGCGCACCTATTAGGTGTAGCTTAATTTATGCTTAATTGTGTAACAATTAAACATAAAGTCAAAGATTTTTAACCTTTAAGTCTTTCCTGGGTGGTATATCTCTCAGAAATTGGACTCTTCAGAATCATATTAGTTGGAAATATTTTTGCTCAAGGCAATTTGGCTAAGCATGTAATCCGAGTACTACTATGGATTTAACCCAAAGTGTGGTTAGGTGTACTTGGGAGATATCTACATCCCAATGTTAGTGGAGACCAGCTGTTGATCCTTATAAGGACATATCCCCAATACCTATTAAATAATACAGATATTTGAACACACGTGTCTAGCAATTAGGCTTAATATGAAGCATATCTGATTATTTTAATCGGTTCCTGTGAAACAGCACCGCAAACTGTGATTTTAAACAATTGGCTATCAGCCAATACGGATGCTAATTTAGGAACTCATATCTTATGGTCATTACAAGCAAACGAGGCCCAAGCAGCCACATATGCGTAGGCTATAAATTCCGGGAAGAGAGAAAAGATTCCCCTTTCTTCCCAATTCGTCAAAAATTTTCTGCCTTTAGATCTGCTCGCAAACACCCTCGTGGCTCTTTCGCTCTCAGGCTCAGGTTTCTCTTCACTTGAGCTCCTCGCAGATTCCAGAAATTTCCAATCCATTGTTGATCCTTCCCTTTAGACACTTTTCTCCCCACTTCTCAGCTCTGTAGATGCAAATCCTCATCTGATGCTCCCTACATTCCAGCGGGAACTTGGCCGGTATCGACTCCATGCTCCTCCAAGCTAGCTCATCTAGAGAGGAACAAATGCCTCCAGCAGGAAGCGCTCATCAACTGGCGCCCGGTCAAAGGTGAATTGCTCCCCACTCTCGACTCCCACGAGATCGTGGTTTTTGAGTCTTTCTTTGATAGGGGTTTCGCTCTTCCCACCTCTGATTTCTTCCAGGGTCTTCTAGATAGTTATTAGATTGAGCTCGTCCGTCTCAACCCCATCTCCATTCTTCAGATTTTTATTTTTGTAACTCTTTGTGAAGCCTTCTTTGGGATTGATCCCCACTTCAACCTCTTCCGATACTTCTTCCTCATAAAGCCCAGCCTTCCAAAGCCAACCCACAGGTCATTGGTGGAGCTGGATTACAGCTTCGCATGGAGATGAAGAAGGTTTATCTCCATGTTTCCCTCAAGACCTCTCTGAAAGGGTGGCATCAGGAGTGGTTTTATTGCGCAAATCCAGAGCCCTCCTCACCATCCTTCGTTGGGAATCCTCCCAAGATGTTGGGGTGCTGGTCGTCCCTCCCCTTAGGGGCCGAAATGGTGCAGGTGCTGCAGCTGGTGGAGAAGATAGAGGCCTTGAAGAAGAAAGGGCTGATAGGAGCTTGGGTTGCCCGGATATTCTTGAATCGGCATATCCAGCCCCTAAATGCTAGGAACCACCCCGGGTATGAGCACCAAGGGAAAAATGATCCAACCCGGGAGTATCCCGATTGGGTCGACCGGGATGTGGTGACAGACAATCTGCTTCGCTCTTTTGGAAATGGCGTTGTAGAAACTCTGGACGTCGACAAGTGTCCCAAGCCCTACTGCTCGAGCAGGCCCAGGCCGAAGGTACACTTTTGACATGTGGCTCCCTTGATGCTTGTCTGTGATGATTGACATGAACCCAGTTTGAACTGAATTGTCTTTATATGCAATGTTTGCAGGAGAATGCCGACTTTGAGTTGAACCCTCCCAGCGAGCCGACTAGGGGGGGGGGGGGGGGTAAGTGAAACGGCCAGGTAGCCCATCGGCTAAACTAATCCAGCTCTAAGCGAGTTGGGAAGCACCTGTGCAGGACCGGCCAAGCCTAAAGGCACACCGACTAAGGCGTCAAGCGGTCCTAAAATCAGGGACACCGATGGCGCAGCTCTAGCGCTAGCCACAGCCGCAGCTGCTGCACTTGCACACGCCAACCACCGGCCGCACCGAGTGCCGAGCTGACTAGCCCAAGTACTGCACCACTCGACGCCGCGCATCAAGGGTTGACGCCGAGCAGCAGAACCCCTCGGAGTAAGCCTTCAGGCTCTTCACCAACTACCTCCCCCCGTGACAGACAGGGGTGGAGGTTTAAGACTTCCAAGAGGTATGAGATCTTCAGTCTTCGAACATCATGAAGTGTGTTACAATGTCTTGATTGCTGAATAATTATGCAGGAAGCCAAGTGACGCTAATCCCAATAGGACAGCGCCACCAACACCCATGAACGACCTGTCCGACTAGTGTGGAAGCGTCCGTGCCAACGCCGAGCCAAACACTACCTCCAGCCCTGAAGCACGGTGGCTGACTTGGGCGAACAACCAGCTTTGCCTAGTTGGGCGGCTGTCGAGCTGGCCGTAGATCCAGTCATTGCGCCAGCTGAAGGGCTTGCACTTCTCGATGACCCTAGGCCGGTGACTCCTCCTCCGTCTTCCCCCTCTTCAAGCGACGACGACCTCCCCAGACTTGAGGCACCACCTCGCAACTTCCCCCGGGTGTTCCATTGGACAAACCCGGATGGAAGCGAGGACATCTTGAGCCTGGACAAGGAAGCCACCAGAAAGGAGTGAATCAAGCTATTTGAGGCCACCATCATGGCTTCGCAGCAGATCTAGGTAAGCAGTTCACCTGGTTATGGGTTCTGACTCAATTGTTGATCTTGTGGTCCATTGCCTCATGCGACAACGCTTTGTCTTGTAAAGAGTGGTTGATCGGTCTGAGAAGATGAGTCGGACGTTTGCCAGGCTTACTCCTCAGATTGCCCAATTCACTTAGCTCCAAACGCAGAAGAACGAGCTGGAGTGAACCAGCAAGGAGAGGGAAGCCTGGCTAAAGGACTCTGTTAACCAGCTGCACAACGAGGTGTGGGTGAAGACTGGAACCATTCGAGGTGAGTTTTGCTGATGCCCATGTTATTTCAGGTCCTCTCTGCAATGTGCTGATGCTCGAGTCCGTCTTGTTGTATCTCATGAAACTGAGCTGAACAATAAATCCCTAGAGCTAGAACGGTTGAAGAAAGAGCTTAAAGAGCTCAAGGAGGCGAAATCCAAGGTTGACACTGAGTTTGCGAGTAAGCTCCTTGTTTGCCTCTGAATTATGGCTGTCTTCATGATCTCGCCCCCTAATTGCTTGTCTTTGGATGATAGACTACAAGGCTAATGCGCAGACGCAGTTTAGTTCCTTTGGCGAAGAAATCAGGGCGATAGAGAACTCGTGGAACACTATTGTAGAGTCGGCGAGGTCTCTATTGGATATCATGCAACAAGGTGAAGCCAGGTCTAGCTCAAGTACTCCTGCCCAGGTGCTTCAACGACTTCGAGATGCTCCTGCTGTCTTGAAGACTTTTGCCACAGAGCACGACACCCTGGGGATCACCAAGGCCCTTGCTACGACCAAGTCCTTTTATTCCCGAGTGGATATCGAGGCGGTCGGTGAGGGGTTTGCTGAAGGCACGACTCCCGAGCAAGGGCTCAAGTTGATCAACCAGGCAAGACTCATTGCGAAGATGATCGCCGAGGAGCTGCCACTGTAATTGCTCTGCCCAAGAAACAAACTCTTTTTAGTGGTCTGTGCATGGGGGAAAAATCATGATTTGTGTATATTGTAAATGCATGTGTTTCTTTATTTTTTGCAAGTCCTGGCTGAGTACTTGATTCATCGTAGTTGTCATTAGTCTTATCCGACCGGCTAGATTATACGACCAACTTAAAAAATGTTCATCCACTAATTCTATACTCGGTAAAGGTTAGCATGATCGCTACTGTGGAGGCCATGGGCCCCGGGTACCTCATGACGAGCATATAGGCCACTCGGACAGAGGATGGGCCTAGCCTTGTAATTAGAGATATGATAGAACCCGGCAGACTTTGTCTTGTACGATAAGGAATATACAGTCTTAGTCGGGCAAGTTATATCTCTAAGAGGAGACCCCTTGACCGTAATTTGGCTGGGACTCCTACCTTGTACCCCTCTCCCCCAGTATATAAGGAGAGGCAAGGCGCCCCCTGAGGGCATAAGCTCATAGAAGCAAACATGCATCCTCAAAGGAATATACCACAAATGGACATAGGGTATTACCTCACATCAAGGGCCTGAACCAGTATAAAATCACCTTGTGTTCCTTTGCAGTCCACCGAGTTTCGATCCGACGAGTAGCCCTATATTCATATTGCGGTGTAAAACATCAACAGTTGGCGCGCCAGGTAGGGGCTTCGCCGAGATCAATCTCAACAAGCTCGATGGATTCGACAACCAGAGTCGACGGCACTGGCTTCTCCCCCGGAGACACGATCATGTTTGAAAGCCTCGGTGCGGCAAACTCACCTTGGCCGACTCGGATTCGATCCGATCTGTCGGGGAATCAGCCGACTCTGCGCCGGTCGGCCGACAAGACGCTGCAGCCACCCTCGTCGATTTGCTGTGGCGATCTACCACCTGCCTAGGTCTTGGGACAACTCTCTCCTTCGGCATCCGACTCGAGCTAGGCCTCGAGCCAGCCCGGGCAGGGCTAGGAAGGGGAGAGATCGTCAATCTCCCGTGTAGACTCAGTAGTGCCGCGGATCTACATCCCACGTGATAGACCCGATCCCCTACGGTTCAGTTTGGACATGGCCCAAAACCGTTCCAGATTGGATCTAGGGAGGTCGGAGTCATCCTTACTTCGATCAACTACTCGGATTCCGACTCCAAGTCGGACAGCAGTTCGAACACCAGTTCGGACAGCAGCTTGGAAAGCCTCCTTCTGCCCCACGAGATCTTCGTGGCCTCAACTCCTCCACAGGAGGTGTGCCGACTACAAGAGCAACAAGAGGAGGAGGCCCACCGACAACAACAACAAGAGGAGGCCGAACGCGATGCTCGTAACAACGAGCTACGCAGGGTTGGACGAACCGCTCAACAACAAATCCTCCAAACCCGAGTCGGCGACCACGACGTCTTCGTTACTCTTCAACAGAACATCGTGGCCGCTGCAACTCTGCTGGACACGCTCCAGTTTGGGCCTGATCATCTGGCCACCCCAACTATAGCGAGGATAAAAGCCATGATCACCGCTGCTGCATGTCAACAACACCAACAGTTGGGCGATACCCTCATACCGACCAACCGGTCGACTTTCCCAACGGCAGTCTCATCCACCTCAATGCGACGCCGAGTGGCCGGCTCTAGTCGGCTGCATACGGAGTCACGCCACATGTCACTCGGCAACCCTAACAACAACCGGCGGCATCATAGTGACCGTCGGGACAACTAGGATCTCCGAGGCCGACTACGACATGACCTTCGATAGGACATCAACGCTTGGCGCCGCGAACGAGAGGAAGATGAGCAACGCCGACTGGAAGACTAGAACGAGTGCTTTGGCCTCCACCACGAGCGGTTTCGCCGTCGTAGGCAGAGCCAGAGCCCTCTTGCAGATGAAGGCGTACCGGCCTTCACCGAGGAGCTACAACAGGTCGACTGGCAGTCGGGTTTCAAGCCTACAGGCATCGAAAAATAGGACGGCAAGACCAATCCCGAGTCCTGGCTCATGGTCTACACTCTGGTAATCCGAGCCGCTGGAGGAGATCACAAAGCCATGGCTAACTACCTCCTAGTCGCTCTAGCCGACTCAATGCGGACATGGCTAATAAGGCTCCCAAAACGATCAATCGGCTCCTAGGGAGAACTCCGGGAACGCTTCATTGCCAACTTCCAGGGAACATATAAGAGGCCATCTTTCGAGTACGATCTGTATCAGTTACATCAAAGGAAGAACGAGTCTCTTTGTGACTTCATCAAGAGGTTCTCTGAGAAGAAGAATTCTATGCTGAAGATCAAGGACGAGGTCGTCATCGCCGCCTTTCGAAAAGGAGTGAAAGACACCTCGTTCATCGCCAAATTCACTCGGAAGCCTCCCAACTCTGTCAAGGCTCTATTCGACATGGCAAACAAGTACGCTGACTCGGCCCACGCTGTTGCTGAGGCCATCATGAAGAACAGGCCCCCTGACAGAAGGAGTGGAAAGACACCGATGATGCGACCCCAACTAAAGCTGGGAACCGCAAACGCAAGTCAGACGGCTTCATTGTGGTAGTCGGTTACAACAGTCTTCGACTTTCAACAATTGGAGATTATCAGAACAACAGGTGACATGTTCGGGGGCTCACAAGCTCAAATGCAAGGATGGCATCCCCACTCCCAAATACTGAACAACTAAGTCGCTTTCTAATAAATATTTCCTCACTCGGCCTTGCCAGTGCCGCAACCGCTTACACCTAATAGGTGTACAAGCTGCACATTTATTTTTTCTGTTTTTGCTCTTAATGATTGCAAAAGTACTCGAGTAGCATAAATTCTGATCCGTGAAACTTTGCTCCATGAAAGACGAACTCAAGTCACCCAAAACGCGTGTCTGGAAAAGAGCCATGAGCCAACTCCCGATGCTAGGGGGCTATGACTAGTCGGGCAGAGTGCTTAAACGTAAGGGGTCAACTACTTAGGAAAATTAATATCAAAAAGAGGAAGAATATGTATTTACATATATTGTAAAATACATTAATATTATTCGAGTGATTGTTTTCATCATCAGATGCTACTTATCCGATATGTTTATAATGCAGAACCAGTTCCAGATACGCGTGACAGGAACTCAGGGCTATGAGCCTATCTCCTACGCTCGAGGGCTGGACCAGTCTGCCAAGATACACTTGGAGTGCGACGCTTCAAAAATCACTCGAAATGCTCCATGAGGGCCACTGACCGAGTACTTGTGCCAGTTGGGATGTCATCTACCCCGGCTACGCTCCATATGTGAGTCGGTAACCGACCTCTGGCGCTAGTCGGGGCTCGGGTACCACTTGGCTGGGTGAGGTACGCCCCATGAGGGTCGTCAGCCGAATCCTACGCTAATGCTAGGGTCGGGTACCTTATTCGGTCACATCTCTGTTGGGTGAGGTACACCCCATGAGGGTCGCCAGCCGTATCCTATGCTAATGCGAGGTTCGGGTACCTTATTCAGCTAATAACTGACCTCCGGCGCCAATCGGGGCTCGTGTGCTACTCGGTTGGATAGGGTACACCCCATGGGGGTCGCCAGCCGAATCCTATGCTAATGCAAGGTTTGGGTACCTTATCTGGCCATAACTCTGTTGGATAGGGTACGCCCTATGAGGGTCACCATCCGAATCCTATGCTAATACAAGGTTCAGGTACCTTATTCGGCTTTACCGAAGTCAGAGAAGATCTACGTCATCAAAGCGCATCCAGAGTTCTCATGCACTGCGTCACACCTGGGGAGGGCAAGCAGATTCTGTAATATACCTACTCAGGCATATGTGGCAACTAGGCTACATCCAGAACATAAGTCGAAAAGGCTTACAGACAAGAATTCCTCCGGCTGATTGCGGTTATCGACGCTAAAATACTCATCCTGACATGCGAGGGATGCCAATTTTATAGGGCTACGCTGGGTAGGTCGGTTTAGGCTGGCTTATTTGGTAGTAGGCCACAAAATATGAGTTTCTACAGTAGCACGCTCAATGTGGGCCACTCGCTGGCTGTGTTGAGATCACAGTGCTGGTGCTACCAACAGGAACTGATTGGGTAATCAGATATGCTTCATGAGGCCTAATTGCTGAACACATGTATTTGAGTATCTATATTATCCACCAGGTATTGAGGATATATCCTTATAAGGGTCACAAGCTGGTTTTCATTAAAATTGGGGATGCAGATATCTCTCAAGTACACCTAACCACATATTGGATTGGAATTCATAAAGTGGTACTTGGCCTACATGCTTGGTCAATAATTGCCATGAGCAAATATTTTTCCAGCCGACATGACGCTGAAGAGTCTAACTTCCGAGTGGGACACCACTCAGGAAAGACTATAAATACCTTTTCCAGTTGACATGAAGCTGAAGAGTCTCATATACAGTGGCATGCTACTCGGAAAAGACTATAAATTATTTTCGGCTGATATGATGCCGAAGAGTCTCATATACCAGTAGTATACTACTCGGGAAAGACTACAAGGTTAAAGATCTTTGATTTTATGTTTAATTGTTTCACAATTAAGCAGAAAGTCGGGGGCTACACCTAATAGGTGCGCCTATTCGGTGCACACTATTCATACTTCTACATGGAGCCCTTCATAGCCTCGCTGCCAGCTGACATGAAGTAGGACTCGGGAAGAAGAAGCACTCGGACAAAGAGTACTCGGGAGCAATGCACTTGGGCAGTCTTCACCGTGGAGGATGAGCACTCAGCATCAGCTGTGACTCAACTATGAAGGTCTCAGGGGCTGCTGTGGAGGCCCTGGGCCCCGGGTACCTCATGACAAGCATATGGGCCACTCGGATAGAGGATGTGCCTAGATTTGTAATTAGAGATATGATAAGACTTGGTAGACTTAGCCTTGTACGATAAGAAATATACGGTCCTGGTCGGGCAAGTTATATCTCTAAGAGGAGATCCCTTGGTTGTAGTCCGGTTGGGACTCCTACTTTGTAACCCTGTCCTCCAGTATATAAGGGGAGGCATGGCGCCCCCTGAGGGCAGAAGACATGGCAAGATCACAAAGATCAAGACATACATCCTCAAAGGAATACACCACAAGGGCCTGAACCAGTATAAAATCCCTTGTGTTCCTTTGCAGTCCACTGAGTTTCGATCCGACGAGTAGCCCTATATTCATATTGCCGGTGTAAAACATCGACAGCTACAAAACTTCGTGATTTAGATAAATCAAACTCGAGGCTAAGCAAAATCAGGAGACATATTGTCATGTAGCCCCCAACTCAATACTCGGTTGAAACAATGGACGTAGTGAGTCAGAGTAAATAACTTTATTGATATGTATATAAATTGAGTACAATGATCAGGTATAGAAAAGACATAGCTGTTCTATGTTCCATGAGTTGTTGACTAGGACGCCGTCTTCAGTCTTCAGTCAGTAGGCCCCCGGGAATGTCACCTCAGCGATAATGAACGGCCCCTCCCGTAAGGGAGATAATTTGTGCCTGTCTTTCGTGGTTTGAATTTTTCTCAATACGAGATCTCCCACCAAAAAGGCATGGCCACGGATATTACGACTGTGATAACGACATAAATCTTGAAGGTATCTTGTCGACTGAATTGTTGCGATGTCTCTTGCTTTCTCCAACTAATCTAACTCGACCAGTCGGTCTTTATTTGATTTTTCTTCTGAGTGGGCTCGGGCTCGGGGAGAGCCGAACTCCAACTCGGTTGGTAACACGGCCTCAGAACCATAGACTAGGAAGAAAGGAGATTGCCTTGTTGCCCGATTGACTGTGGTTCGTAAAGACCAAAGAACAGATGGGAGTTCTTGTACCCATCGCCCCGTATATGGTCGTAGTCGGTCGAACACTCTAGCCTTGATACTTTGTAAGACCATGCCGTTTGCATTCTCAACCTACCCATTGCTGCATGGGTGAGCCACAAAGGTATAACAGATCTTGATGCCGAATTTGTCATAGAAATCTTGAATGATGCTGCTAGTGAATTGAGTGCCGTTGTTCGTTATGATGCCATTGGGAACTCCAAATCGGTAAATAATAACCATGATGAAGTCTTTTGCCCTGGCCGCAGTTATGGTAGCAACGGGTTTTGCCTCAATCCACTTTGTGAACTTATTCACTAGGACAAACAAGTGTGTGAACCCTCTTGGCGCTTTCTTGAAAGGCCCAACCATGTCCATCCCCTAGACTGCAAAGGACCAAGATATTGGAATTGTTTGCAACTCCTGAGTTAGTAGATGTGTTTGCCGAGCAAAAAACTGGCATCCCTTGCATGACCGAACTATGTCTTTTGCGTCGGTAACCGCAGTCGGCCAGAAGAAACCCTGTCTATAAGCCTTTCCGACTAACGTCCTTGATGCAGCATGGTTGCCACAGATGCTTGAGTGGATTGATTGCAGAATCTGCTTGTCCTCCTCAGGTGTAATGCGGTGCATGAGAATTCCGGATGCACTTCGACGAAAGAGATCTTCTCCAACCATGATAAAGCTTTTGCTCCAACGTTTGACCTGTTCGGCTTCGTTGCGGTCTTTCGGGAGTTCATATTCCAATAAGAATCGGATGATTGGAGTCCGCCAGTCTTGAGAAACAATGAGCACTTCCTTTGAATCTTGTGCTGGCTCAGCCCTCGACTGGTCAGGGTCAGATTTTCTTTTTACTGATGGCTCCAACAGCTGTTCGACAAATACTCCAGTCGAGACCACATCACACTTGGATCCCATATTGGCTAGTTCGTTTGTGGCTTCGTTGTGTTGGTGCAAAACATGAGCGATTTCCAGCCCGTCAAACTTGTTTTCTAGCTTTTGCACTACTTGGCAGTATGCCACCATGTTGTCGTCTAGGCACGTCCAGTCCTTCATGACTTGGTTCACCACTAATTGGGAATCCTTGTGAACCACCAATCGTTTGATACCGAACGATATGGCAATACGAAGCCTGTGAATGAGTGCTTCGTACTCGGCGACATTGTGGGATGCTGGAAAGTGTATTTGAAGGACGTATTTGAGTTTTTCTCCTGTTAGTGACGTTAGGACGACGCCAGCCCTTGCTCCACTGAACCGTAGAGAACCGTCGAAGTACATTATCTAGTGCTCAAGTTTGTCCGTAGGTGTAACCGATTGAATTTCTGTCCACTCGGCCACGAAATCGGCAAGTGCTTGAGATTTGTTCGCTGTCTGTGGTTGGAAGACAATGTCAAATGTCATCAACTTGAGTGCCTATTTAGCAATTCTGCCAGTGGCTTCGCGATTATGTAGGACATCCTCGAGAGGAAACATGACAACTGTGACCTGGTGGGATTGAAAATAATGCACCAACTTCTGGACAGTTATAAGAAGTCCATAAAGCAGCTTCTGGACTTGAGGATAGCGCATCTTGGATTCACCTAGGAATTCACTGACGAAGTACATCGGTCGCCGTACCTTTTGAATGTGTCCTGGTTCTTCGCGCTTGACGACCAAAACTGTGCTAACTACCTGAGTGGTTGCCGCCAGATACAACATAAGGGGTTCCTGGGACATTGGTGATGCCAACACTGGTGCTGATGTGAGAAATTTCTTGAAGTATTCGAAGGCTTGCTGGGCTTCGGGCGTTCATTGAAAATTGTCAACTTTCTTCAATAGCTTGAAGAAGGGCATCCCTTGTTCGCCAAGTCGAGAAACAAATCGGCCGAGTGCTGCCATGTAGCTGGTCATCTTTTGCATGTCTTTCTGGCTGGTTGGGGGAGCTGTGTTCATAATTGTGTTGGTCTTTTCTGGGTTCGCCTCTATGCCATGGTGTGAAACGATGAAACCGAGTAGTTTTCCTGATGGTACTCTGAAGGCACACTTTTTCGGGTTTAGCTTCATCTTGAATCTTCGTAGACTTTGAAAGGTCTCTTTTAAGTCAGCGATGAGGTCACCTTTGAACTTGGTCTTGATTACCACGTCATCGACATATGCCTCCATGTTGCACCCGAGTTGAGTATGAAGACACCGCTGGATGGCACGTTGGTACGTTGCCCCAATGTTTTTTAGCCCGAACGGCATAGTGACATAGCAATATGCTCCAAATAGCGTGATAAAAGAAGTCTTCAGGTAATCCTCTTCCTTGAGACTTATCTGATGGTATCCCGAGTAGTAGTCGAGAAAACTGAGTAGTTCGCATCTTGCAGTTGAGTCGATCACTTGATCTATCGTGGGTAGACCAAATAGGTCTTTGGGACACGCCTTGTTTAAGTCGGTATCATCGATGCACATGCGCCATTTACCGTTCTTCTTCCGGATTAAGACTGGGTTTGCCAGCCAATCCGAGTGGTAGACCTTTTTGATGAACCCGGCTGCTAGGAGCTTGATTATCTCCTCGTGGATAGCATCTTTGCGGTCTTGTGCGAATCACTGTAGTCGTTGTTTGACTGGTTTGGCGTCCAGCTTGACGTTGAGGGAATACTCGATCACCTCCCTTGGTACACCAGACATGTCAGAAGGCTTCCAAGCAAAAATATCCTTGTTCGCTTGGAGGAAGGTGACGAGCTCGTCTTCCTATTTAGGGTCGAGTCTAGTCCTGACAAGCGTGGTCTTGGTGGGGTCGGAAGGGTCCAGGGGGATCTTCTTGGTTTCTGACTCCGCAGAAATTCATGACTTGGCCGCCTTTTTAGTCGAGATTTCGTCGTCCTCCTTTGAAGTTGATGTTGCTAGTCGGATATTGCTTTGTCCGACTGCTGCTTCTTGTAACTGGGTCAACTCACATCTCTCCTTATCGCAGGTGAAGGCTTGTTTGACATCGCTCTGTAGGGAGAGTACTCCTGCTGGGCCAGGCACCTTGAGCATCATGTATGTGTAGTGGGGTACCGCCATGAATTTGGCATGCGCCGGTCTTCCAAGTATGGCATGGTACGCTGTCTCGAAGTTGGCAACCATGAAACAGATATTCTTGGTGCGAAAATTCTCCCAGGTGCCAAAGGTAACCGACAGAGTGATCTGACCAAGTGGGGTTGAAGAGAGGTCGGGGATTACCCCATGGAAGGGAGTTGAACTCGGACGTAACTCGGATCGGGGAATTTTCATCTCGTCGAGTGTCTTGGTAAAAAGGATGTTGAGTGCGCTTCCTCCATCGATGAGAACTTTCTTCAACTTGATGTTTTTGATGACTGGGTCCAGGACAAGTGGATATCGCCCTGGATGTGCCACTAGGTCTGGGTAATCCGTGCAGTCGAACATGATTGCCACTTTGGACCATCGTAGATACTAAGGGGTGTCTGTGGAAACCGAGTTTACTTCTTGAGCAGTGAGCTTCTGTTTGCGTTTGGACTCATATGCCGATGGCCCCCCGAATATGTGGTTGAGCTCAGCCTGGGGATCTTGGTAATCACCGGCTAGGCCCTAGTCTGGCTTGTCTTTGTCTTTCTGTTTGCCAGACATATACGTTTGCTCAGAAGCAAAACTTCTTGAGCATGAAGCAGTTCTTGGCCGCGTGCTTCCCCTTTGGGTGGAAAGGACATGACCCATTCATGACTTTCTGGCAGTCATCTGCCTTGGGGGGTTGCGGTCGGGTGCAGTCGATGGTGGCCACAATGTCTTCCGACTTGCGCTTGCGGTTCCCCGCTTTGGATGGGGCCACGTCGTCAATGTCCCATTGCTCCTTCTGTCTTGGCTCCTTCGTGTCGTCGAGGGCCTCGGCGACGGTGTCGGCTAAATCAGCATACTTTTTTGCCATGTCAGATAGCTTTGACGGATGATGGCGGCTTCCGAGTGAATTTGGCGATGAACGGGGTGTCTCTGACTCCCTTGCGGAAGGCAGCTATGACAAACTCGTCCTTGATCTTGAGGATTGAGTTCCTCTTCTCGGAAAAGCGCTTGATAAAGTCCTTGAGAGACTCATTCTTCTTCTGGTGGCACTGGTATAGATCGTACTTAGATGCTGGCCTTTGGTACGTTCCTTGGAAATTGGCTACGAACCGCTCACAGAGTTCCCCCCAGGAGCCAATGGACCCTCTGGGAAGCCCCGCTAACCATGTCCATGCGAAGTCGGGCAAGGCGACTAGAAGATAATTTGCCATAGCCTTGTGGTCGCCTTCGGCTGCTCGGATTGCCAGGGTGTACATGGTGAGCTAGGACTCAGGGTTGGTTTTGCCGTCGTACTTCTCTATGCCAGTGGGTTTGAAGCCCGTGGGCCAGTCGACTTGCTGTAGTTCTCGCGAGAAAGCGAGGATGCCTTCATCCGAGTAAGGGCTTCAACTCCAGCTGCGTCGTGGAACCGTTTGTGGTGAAGACCAAAACGCTCGTGCTCGTCCTCAAGTCGGCGTCGTTCATCCTCCTCGCGTTCTTGGTGTCGGGCGTTGATTTCATGACGGAGGTCACGTCGTAGTCGTTCATGGGCGTCGCGATCATCTTGATGCCCGTCGTGGTGGTACCTCCGACGATCATTGTTGCGCCCTTGTGAAGCACGGTTTGACTCCAAGTGGCGTTGTCTAGCGCTTGCCGCCCGACGTCGTACCGCAGTAGATGATGTGGCAGCGTCTGAAGTTGTTTTGTCCGACGGAACAAGGGTATCTCCAGATAGTTGATGTTGTTGACAAGCTGTAGCAGTTATTATGGCCTTGATTCTCGTGATAGTCGGGGTGGCTTGATGATCAGGTCCTCGCTGCAGGGTGTCTAGGAGTGTTGCAGCAGCCACGACGTTCTGCTGAGATGTTATAAAGACGTCATGGTTGCCTACCCTGGTTTGGAGGATCTCTTGCTGCGCCGTTCGCTTGGCCTTGCGTAGATTGTCGTTGCGTGCATCGCGCTCGGCTTGTAAGCGTCGTGCATCTTCCTCCTGTTGCTCATGTAGTCGGCGAGCCTCCTCCTCTTGCTGATCGTGTAGCCGGTGTGCATCTTGTGTCAGAGTTGATCCCTTCGATGCCATGAAGACTTCGTGTAGTCGAGCGAAGCATCCCGAACTGCTGTCCGACTGAGAGTTAGACTCGAAGTAGTTTATCGGTGTAAGAATTACCCCAACCTCCCTAGATCCAATCTCGAGCGGCTCTAGGCCGTATCCGTGTCGAATTCCAAAGGATTGAGTTTGTCGTGCCAGATAAAAATTGAAGCTGGCCACGGAATTGCTAAGTCCAAACAGGAAAATTGACGATCTCGTCTTTCCCAAGCCCGATCTTGGCCGGCTTAGGGCTGTGTCCGATTCGAACACTAGGAAAGAGAGTTGTCTTTGGTCTCGCAAATCTTGGATATCGCTGCAATAAGTCACCGAAGACCGCTGCAGCGTTGAGTAAACCGACTGGCGCTAAGTCGACTTGATTCCTGGCCGATCGGGTTGAAACCGAGTCGGATAGGGTGAGATTGCCGAAATTGTCGCTGATAAAGTCGAGGCTCCCGAAGATGATGGCTTGTTAGGTGAAGAACTTGACGCCGTCGACTCTGGTGATGAGATCCATCAGGCTTGTTGACGATGATCTTGACGATGCCCCTAATTGACGCGCCAACTGTCGATGTTTTGTATCGGCAATAATTATATGGGGATATTCGTAAGACCTAAACTTAATGGATGAGAAGGAACACAAAAGAATTTACCCTGGTTCAGGTCCTCAAGGTGAGGTAATACCCTACTTCCAGCTATTGTGTATTGCCTTTGAGGTTTCTCTGGTGAGATTGGTTGTGTGTATTTCGATCTGCTGATCTTCTGCCCCAAGGAGCTCTTTGCCTCTCCTTTTATATTGAGGAGGCATGGTTATATGGTAGGAATCCTAGTCGGACTCGACCAAGGGACTTTCCTCTAAGAACATAGAGCAACCGGTTTCGACTATATCCTTTTTCTTGTTATACAAGTTAACATAAGCTAAGTTCTACTACATCCCTAATTACATGATCAGGCCCATCCTCTATCCGAGTGGCCATATTGCCTTCCTCAAGGTACCCGAGGCCCATGGCCTCCACAATTGGTGCCCTACATGGGCCCACAATGCTCGTCTACCCGGTGTTGGCCGATCGTCAATGTTCATGAAATGGTGACAAGGGGAAAGGCCAGTGTCCGCCGGTCTGCTATGCAACTCAATCTCCAAGCAGCATCACTCTCGCTGGTCCCTCGCACCTATCGAGCTGCCCTTGCTGATTCACATTGGAGGTCAGCCATGGAGGAGGAATTTACGGCTCTTTAGGCCAATCGCACTTGGGAGTTGGTCTCTCGACCACCTAGTGTGAACGTCATCACTGGCAAGTGGATTTTTCGTCAAAAGTTTCAGTCCAATCGAAGTCTTGATCGGTACAAGGCTTACTGGGTTCTGCGGGGATTTACACAACGTCCCAGCATCGACTTTGATGAGACTTTCAGTCCGGTTGTCAAGCCGGCCACCGTCCGCACAATTCTTAGCCTTGCCGTCTCCCGCGACTGGCCAGTTCACCAGCTGGATGTCAAAAATGCATTCATTCATGGTACTCTTCAAGAGACTGTCTACTGCGCTCAGCCTGCTAGTTTTGTCGATCCCACCAAGCTAGATATGGTTTGTCGTCTCCACAAGTCCTTGTTTGGTTTGAAGCAAGCTCCCCGTGCTTGGTATAGTCGGTTTGCCATTTTTTGCTCTCCATTGGATTCACCGAGGCGAAGTCTAACACCTCCCTGTTCATTTTTCACTGTGGCACAGATTTGGTTTATCTCCTTCTGTATGTGGATGACATTGTTTTGACAGCCTCCTCAGATTCTCTCTTACGCTAGACCATTACCGCCCTATAGTTAGAGTTTTCCATGAAGGATCTTGGCAGTCTCCATCATTTTCTTGGCATTAGTGTCAGTCGCCAGGCCTCTAGTCTTCTACTTAGTCAGCGACAGTATAGCATTGAGATTCTTAACCGTGCTGTTATGGAAGATTGCAAGCCCAACAAAACCCCTATTGACACCAACGCCAAGCTGTCCTCTGCTGATGGTGCCCCTATAGCTGATCCGATGGAGTACCGCAGCCTGGCCGGTGCCCTCCAGTACCTTACTTTCACTCAGCCTAACATCTATTATGCTGTTTAGCAGGTCTGTCTCCACATACATGATCCTCAAGAGCCACATCTTGCTGCTCTCAAGCGCATTCTCCGGTATGTTCGTGGTTTGCTTGATTATGGACTCCGTCTCCGACGCTCTCCTACGGTTGACTTGGTTGCTTACTCTGATGCCGATTGGGTGGGTTGCCCCAACATGAGGAAATCCACTTCTGGGTATGCCCGTGTTTCTTGGTGACAACCTCGTTTCTTGGTCCTGCAAGCGTCAACAGCGTCTCCCGTTCAAGCGCCAAAGCGGAGTACAGAGTCGCTGCTAATGCTATGGTGGGAGCATGCTGTCTTGGCCAACTGCTTCATGAGCTTCACTCACCTCCGACCCGTGATACACTCGTCTACTGTGACAACGCCAGTGCTTTTTATCTCTCCACTTATCCGATTCAACATCAGCGCACCAAACATGTTGAAATTGATCTCCATTTGTTCGTGATCGCGTCACTGCTGGTGCTGTTCGTGTTCTTCATGTTCCGACTAGGTCGCAGTATGCTGGCATCTTCACCAAGGGACTATAGAGTGCTATTTTTCGGAGTTCCATTCCAATCTCAATGTCCGGTCTACCGACGATAAGATTGCAGCGCATATTGGATATATGGCATGTCTCTTTTATTTTGTTTCCTACCGGTCCTCCTCATATCTCTCCCAGTTCTATTTCTATAAGTTGGTTGAGTGGATAAGGAAGGGTCGTGCCTATATATGTACTCCGCATTGCTATCAATAAACCCATTAAGTTGATCTTAATATGCTTTCAGTATGTATTAACACCATCTAGGAACAATGGATAGACTTTTGCCGTTTGGACCGACTGACTGACCATAGGCTGACTTGATTGGCCAAAGCAAGACATGGACACGACATACACAAAGGCGGAAGAAATTGCAGGCAGGCGCTCCATGCAGTCCTTGCTCTGTTTCTTTTCAGCTCGTGCCGATTCCTCCTGCCCGTTAACATATATAGACTTGTTAGAATCTTTGTGGTTCTGTTAGTGACAACCTTGTGAACATATATAAGTAAGAAAGACAACCTTATTTATAGGGACAAGATACCTTACTTACTTGTATAATTATTCATATTTAGGCATATCATTCCTTATAGAATTAGGTATGTGCTATTCCCGGTAATGTACGTGCAAGTATATGGGATACTCCTACACTGACATCCCTGTTATTATGAAGTCAAATACTTGAGATGAACAGTGCGTAGCTAACCACTACCCTGGAGTTAGCTTATTCATGAATCTGGGGTTGGAACAAGCGAGATTCTTGTAGAATGACACAAGAAGTGTCTCCTAAGCGGATGTTCAGGCAGTACATGACTCGGTGGGGGACTGGCGTGCCCTTCTGTTTAGCATCTCCTTTGTTCCTAGTTCGACATTACGATAATTATACCAAAAAAAAATTATTCGCACATGGTCATGTATGCGATGAGTGTATGTCACGCCCAGAAATTCACTAGAATTTCCAAAGCTAATTTGTGCAGTAAATCCTCGTCCAGGAATCAGCCGAGGTACACAAATTGACAATTTGATAAACATTACCAAAACGAAATAACGATAAATACTTACAACAAAGGCACTTAGTCCTCACACAGGAGAAAACAGCAGCGGAACGACAACTAGCGTAGCTTCAGCACCAAGCCACAGGCAGCTCAACTGGGGTATAAGCCAAACACCATCTTCTCCTCCACGGAAAGCTTCACTCTAAAGATTGCAATAATGCAAGACTGAGTACCACCCACCGTACTCAACAAGCCACACTAGGGAATGCAATGTAATGCAACAGGATACCAAAGGAAAGGCATAATATGGCTTATTTGCATAAAACCGCATTTAAAACATTTGCACTCGAAATCATTGAAAACAATATAGTTTAATTAATATCAGTATTGAATCAACCACTGAACAGCGCTCCAACGCAGTTCAAGCCCAAACCATATATCTCCAACCAGGAGCTATCAATATTCCATCATTTCTCATCATTATTAAATTGTGTGGGACTAATCACAGAAACATTGCTAGGCCGCTCATTAACCACGAGCACGGCTATTCGAATAGTTTTACTCTGGTCAGAGATGTACCAATTTACCCACAAGACACAACTCCACAGCACATCACTGTGCCCCTCAATACCACCACGGTATCTCAGAAAGGAATTGTGATAGGACCCTCCATGTAATCCGCACAACAAGGAAGCCACCCGCTGGACCACCAGTCTCCGGTAGGATTGATCAGATACCTCGGCTGGGAGACGATCCAACGCCCAAAACATGGACTTATTGACGCAGCCATGGTGGTCTTATTGACACAGCCACAACACACCATGGTGGACCCCGGTTGAACGTACTACACATTGGATCCTACCATTACCCATGCTGGCTTGTGGTTAGCACGAGTATTGCTTCGCAACAAGTAGTCCGCGAACCGGTCCTTAACTGTCATGAGCACCGCTAGCAACAAACACAATCCTGGTGCTCACAACCCACCATTCGGTCAAGTTTTATTTGACATATTTTAATTAATCAACAACGACTCACGGTCGTGAAAATATAGCCATTACTCCATAATTAGTCATAAATGAGTCATTAATTACCCACATAAAATGACACTATAGTTTCTAGGCATGGCTAAGCAAAATCCTAAATAATCTAGCCAGATAAATAATTAAATATCTAGCTAGTCAATATTATTACCCGGGGTATCAAGGTATAGATATCAACATCAAAATGGCCATAATTATCAATGGAGATTGGATAATAAGTAAATACCCACAATAATGTCATTCGAAAACATTTCATGCAATAAATTTAAAATAAAATAGGTTTCACAACTGGGATCAACATGCTCAAGGAGATTGTTGTGTGACTTGCCTTGCAATCGCAAAAGTCTTCAAATACTCTTCCGAACTCTTCCGCAGACTCCGAAGTCTTCCGAAACGACGATATACGTAACTACACGTAAAACAATAACAAACCCTAAGAAACTCCAAATAAACAATACATAAAAATACATAAACAAGTGAATTATGATTTTAGATAATTTAGAAAGAATAACGGGTTGATTCGGACTTCAAATGGAAAAGATATGGCTTTTGGAAGATTGAATTCAGAATGAATCCGAAAAGAATTGGAAAAGAATATTCTCAAGAATACTCTCTGAATTTCGGATTAAAAAGATTATTTTGGCTGTGTACAGTACAAAGTGGGGCCCACTAGCGATGACCTAGATCACAGGGCTTGGGTCCATGGACCAGAGGAGTGATGTGTGATGAACCGGCTGGGTTGGCAGGGTGTGATGACAATGATGTGGGCGCCGATGTGACGATTAAAGCAGAGATGGCACTGGTTGACAGATAAAAGAAAATCCGACGGCACAACAACTTAGGTGGCAGGGTTAGCGACTCCAGGGTGGCGCGACATGGTGAAGACGATGACGACGATAGTGCCACGGCGCGGCACGGGATGAGGAAGGAGGAGGCGGTTCCGGTGAGGAGATGCCGATGGAGGGGTCCTCGACCGGAGTTTACCGGCGGTAGTGAAGAACATAGACGACGACGACGTTCGGCTGTGGGTGGGGACTGGCGGTCCCCGGCGATGTGGCAACACGCATCACCGATGATAGCGATGGACGACGGCAGGCGACGACGCCGGGTGGTGGAGGTCGACGGTGCACGACAGATGGGGTGCGACAGCGACGGTGAAACTGATGGCACCACGGCGCGGCAAACCAGCGATGACGATTCGTTGGCGAGCCGATACCGACGAGGGATGGGCGACACGGCAGGCTATGGAAAGAAACAGGGCGCTGGGGAACATAGAAAAGATGGGAGTGGCCTAGAGCTCACCAGCGGGCGCAGGCGAATGCGACGACGACGGCCCGGCGACGATGGCGCTGGACAGCGGCGGCGGGTTTGCAGGCGACGGCGCTGGAAGCTAGGTGGCGGCACGGTGCACAGGGGAGGAGCAGGCTGAGGCAGCAGATGGGGGAAGACAGAGGGCGGCATGGTAGGGTGCTCACCGGCGACGGCTTGCAGGGGCAGAGGCGGCGACGTTGGTGGCGTCCTCCGGTGGGGATAGATGACGAAGACGGCAACGCCGAAAGGATGAAGCGGCGTCCGGAGGTAACAGAGCGGCGACCGGCCGGTGACGATGGTTCGACGACGACGAAGCCGAGTTGCCGAGCAGAGGGAGGAGGTGTGGTTTGGAGGCTCACCGGCAGCGTCTTCCGGAGGCGGCGACGGCTTCCACAGGCGGCGGCGCTAGGAGCGGAAAGGGCAGCGGCTCCGGCGGAAGCAGCAGAGGCAGGGCGCTGGCGCGGCGGCAGGTGGAGACGGCGGCGGTGGCTTCCGGACCAGCGGCGCACGGGAGAGAGCGGCGCTGGGCGGCGGTAGATGGAGACAGCAGGGCGGCGCGACGGGGTGGTGGCGGCGGCCTGGCGGCGTGGAGAGGAGCAGAGCCGGCTAGGGCACAGGGGAAGGCGGCTGGCTTTATGTATGGGGCGACTTGGCGGCGGATTCGGCGGCGGCCGTTGCGGAGAGGAGGCGCAGGCGCTGGCCTGGGCCAGGCGGCTGGCTTGGGCCAAGGTCGGGCGCAGGCCGAGGGGAGGCGCGGCGCCGGGGCGCAGGCCGGGCCGAGGAGAGGGCGCGGGCACGGGCGAGCGAGAGGGCACGGGCACGGGCACGACAAGGGAGAGGGCACGGGCACGGGCAGGGAGTCCCGGGGCGCGGCGGCCTGGGCCGGGAGCGGCAGCGGTAGGTCGAGCACAGGCCGGGCCTGGAGGAGCTCGGCCGAGGAGGGGCTCGGCCCGGGCGGCTCGGGGTTGGACACAGAGAGAGACAGAGGAAGGAGACGAGAAGAAAGAGGAGGCCAGGAGAAGAAGGTAAACAGGGAAAAGGGATAAAGGATAAAGGGAAAAAAGGAGAGGGATTTTGTGAACTATTTTTAGAACTTAGGATTAACGAGACATTTTCGGAGTCGAAATATTCATTTGGAAAAGAGGAGACCAAGCAGTGTTAGGATGAAACGACTATTCTGAATATTGAGGATATATACATTCATACATATATATATATACGTATATATACATAGGTATAAATATATATATTGGGAATCGAACAATATTTGGAAGTATGTAGAAAAAGAATATATGTAGTGGGGATCCGGGAGACGGAATATTTTGTGGGATTCCGAGAACACTTGGAGGAGATTAGGAAACGGAATATACTCTGAGAGGTTCGGGAAACAAAAGGGTATTTTATCAGGGAGTATTTGGGGAAACCGGATCTCGGAATAATTCGGGAATCCGATAAAATTGGGAATTATTTTGCAGAGATCAATAGTTCGGATTATTCGAGCATAATTGAACTTCCCAAGATATGTGGATATTTTGGAGATGCGGGAAATTATAATATTTTCCTGGGAACAGGAAAATGGAATATTCCAAATAAAATATTTTGGGATTAGGGAATTGACAAGGGTGTTTTATTGGGATTGGAATTTGGAGAAATCTCAGACGATTGGAGATTTGGATTCATTTTGACAAAAAAAGAGTTTAAGGGAATATCTAGGATTTATCTCAAAGGGACGTATAGATATTTCGAATACAAAGGATCTCGAATTGGGAGTCCAAAGAGTTCTAGAGTTTCAAAAATGAATAAATCCGGTAACTCCGAATTTAGGTTTTTGAGGTGACTTTAGGGTTCTGGGAACGACACAAAACCCTAGAGGAAAAGGAGTCAGAGTTCACAATGAACGGAGAGACTTCAATGGACTGAATCAGAAACGACCCGAACAGGGGGAAAAGAAAAGGAATTTATTTATATTTATTTACTTACTTTAGTGATCTTTATAGCGTTAAAATTAATTCTGTAGCTCCGAAAAATCCAAGAAAATTTCAGAGAGTTTATTAAATCACGGGGAATTTACCAGAAGTAAACGCCACCACGAAACACGAAGAATTTATTATCATAAATACTCAAACGCTTAAAATACTCCGACAAAACCCCTGGAATATAAAAGCATCCAAGTATTTATTTAAAGATTTAAACTTGGGATTTTTAATATTGGAAATTTCAAAATTTTATTCAAACTCTTTTCTCAAACAAAGATTTCTAGTATATTCTTGTATTTCCATTTACCCACGATAATTTTTAATTAAGACAATTTTCAGGGCGTTACAGTGTAGGTGGCTATTTTTCATGTATGAATACCACCTATCTAGATAGTTTGTAGGTGGCACGCGTTTAAAAGTTCGCCTGTACAATACTTGTGGTGCTCGGCAGACAACCTCTTCTTGTTCCTTTCTTGCTTGTTCTTCTTCTTTCTTCCTTCTTCATTTTCTTGGAGAGCAGCGTGGCTGATAACGTATTGAATTGGTAGAGAGCACAATAATCAAATCGAACACTTTAACAATCGACTCTAATACGTGCATCTTCTAAACGTCAGAGACTAACAACTTGCCCATCTAAACGTGTGTGAGAGCATCTCCAAGAGATACCCAAGCAACTTCCCAAAAGTCTAATTTTGGGATTTCAGTCTAAAACAAGCCTCCAACAGATTCCCAAGGCTGGTCTCAAAAATTCGTCATGCTCAATCCAGACCCAAAACTGAGCTAGATTTGGGGCAGCTCTTGGCATCCCCAATCGTGCATTCATGCGAAAAATTTCACCACCCGCGCCGATTGCTTCTCCCCCGTGCCGAATCCTTCCTCGCTCGAGCTATTTTTTCCCATCGCAGTTTCTTCTTCCTCGCCCAATATCTTCTTCCTTGCACCAATCTGTCCTCGGCTGCCGCCTCCATCTGTAACGCCCCGGTTTCCGCCTCCATCTGTAATGCCCCAGTTTTCGGACCGTTAAAAACTATTTTAATAAAAAACCCTAATTTCGAAAAAATTTAGCTCTTTGTGTGAATAATTAAGGACTAAGTGCTGGATCTCGATTAAATCCTCCTTTGAATCCCAAATCTTGATTCCAAATTTCACTTCGAAATCGTGAGACTCGAATTTTGAGATTCGAATCTCTCTCTAACCTATCCTAAAATTTCCTCGAATAATTCAATTTCAGAATCCTCTCTAAATTCCTGATAAAAATTTTAATCCAAAACCAAGTATCGGAATTCAAATTTTGTAACTCGAAATTCCCTCCGAAGCTTTCCCTTGAAATTCTCTTTATTTTGATCCTCCCCAAAGTTCAAATTTACATCAAGAACTCCCTTCCACAAATTCCCAAAATTTCCTTGAGTTCAATTTAAAATTTTCATTGAAATCTTTCTATATTTCTCTTTATTGAAATTCCTTTCAAAAAAATTCAAATCCATTTCAATAACTGTGCAAGTTTCAGTCTCAAAAGTATCTGTTGGAACCTCCAATGCGTGGGGCTCTCCTGTCAGCCTCCCTCTCTCCTTCCTCCATCGTCTTCTTCCTCCCTCCTGCCGCTCTCTCTCTTTTCTCTCTCTTCTCTCGATATCTCTCGTCCCTTCTTGAGCTCGCTGCCCCTGCACCCATACCTCCATGTCTCGGCCAGCACGAGCTCGCGCTCCCCTTCATCGACCTCGCGAGACCCGCTTCCCCGGAAGCTCGGTGCAAATCGCGCTCCACCTCTCGCTATGTTCTCCCTAGTCAAAAAAGCTGGCCAAGCCGAAGCTTTTCTCAATGGCAAAGCCCCCAGAGGTCAAAGCTTGTGCGTGAAATCCCATCCTATCCCATCGCCAGTCCGCTCTGTCTCCCTCCTCCCTTTCTCACGGCTGCACGAGGAGACATGCTGACGCCAGCCACAATAGTGCTGCAGTGCCACGTCACATCGGCCGAGCCATGCCCCTATCTCCACCGCCTCTCTTTGCCGCCGCGTAGCGCCGCTTCTCCGTCTATAAATAGGCCCTAGGACCCCGCCATCGTCCCCACTCTGAGCCGCCTTCTCGTCGAGCTTTTTCTCTCCCTGCTGCCACCATAGCTACTCGGCATCACTCCAAATCCGCCACCTTCGTTGCCCAATCAACCAAGCCTCCGTCTCCATCATGTACCCCCTCCCCTTGCGACCTCCTTCCACCCCTCGCCGGCGCCCAATCAACACCGAGGCCAAAACCCCCAAACCGGCCTCCGTCGTCCGCCATAGCCAGCGGTGCAAATTCCCATCGCCGTCAAAGGTATAGCCTCCAATCTTCTCTCTTTTCTCCAATTCATGCACCATCTTACCGATCGCCGCCATTCCCGAGCCCCTCCGCCACTGGCGATGCCCGCCAATCTCTCTCACTGGCGGGGAGATGCCATCGCATTCTGCCGCCGTTGATCACCCCAGCCATAATCCGAGCTGCTCAAAATGTTCACCATCCTCTCCACCTCCCATTTCCATGCTCCATTCGCCACCACTTGCTGCCATTCGCCGGCGTGACAATGGCTGCCACTAGCCGTCGATCTCCTTGGTCAACTCCCTTCCTACTCCAATCCAATGTGGCAGCCATGTCAGCGACCCCGTCCTACCCTACCTCTCGCTGACATGTGGGCCCACAACTAATTAAACACCAATTTAAATAACAAGTCACTTACATATGGACCCCATTTATTTAAATCCCTCTCAAAACAAGCCTCACTGACGTGTGGCCCCCACCGTCTCTCTGTCATTGACATGTGGACCACCCCCTCAGCCCCTTCCCTCTCCACTGACATCAGGTCCCACTTGTCAGACCTAGGAATATTCCCAAGAATATTCCTTTTACAAAATTCAATAAATCCTATTCTATTTCTAGAAAATCCCTTAAACTTTCCAAAATTCATATATTTTTAACCGTAACGCCGATTGACCCCGTTCAAGTCTCCAAATTTTTCCAAAATTGAGATCTACCTTATGTCACTATTACTTATTAATGATAGTATTTTATATCTAGGGTTTTGTGTGTGTTTCTGTCGTTCGTGCGTAGTCGACGTTTCGGGAATCGTCGGACATTGGATTTTCACAAGGATTTGAAGATGAAGACTCAGGCAAGTCACCCTTTGATCATATTACTCCCAGTTTATAAAATGATTTGTTTGCCAAACTGCATTTTAGTGCGCATATTAATTTGATTGACCTCGGTTTACGCAACAAACCGACAGACCTATCCAATAGTTGCATTGTTCTGGTAGGATGTTGACAACCCTTCTACCTTGTCGTTTCACCTTTGTGGTACCTCGGTAACCGTGCTTCCTGAGCATGTATTCCGATGGTTCCACCTCCAACACTTGCTTGTCGATTTGGGAAAGCGGCTTTCTAAACCTTTTGAAAACCCGACACTTGGTCTCAGCGTGTTTGTGAAATGAAAAGCGGTTTGCGAAAACTCGCGATGCAAAGCGATCACCTTGGTGGGGATGCCTTGTATTTGCATATAAGGACTGATCCCTTGAGGAATTGCACTGATCATAACACAATGCAACCACATGGGTGGTATGGGATGCCCCTGGCTAAGTATGTAGCCGTAACAGGGTTACCTCGCATGCCAGTAGATGTGGAACGCCAGGATAAGGTGTTTGGGGGTATCTCGGGTTCCTAAGTAGAGCAAGGATGGAGAAGCTTGCCAAGTACTCGGTCAAGTTGTTTGGGGTGAATTGATAATCCAAGCGAAATGCTTGATTGAGGTTTGTTTGACCCATCTATCAGGCATGAGGTACCCTGTGATGGCTCCTGAAAGGCCTTGTCACAAACCTCCCCACTTGGCCAGAGAGGGAGTAAGTTTGTGTCGTGTGGGTAAAGTGTACACCTCTGCAGAGATTTGAACTGTTCGAATAGCCGTGCCCACGGCCATGGGCGATGTGAAGTGATTTCTCTAGCGTAGAGTTGGTTGCCAGTGCTTTGCGAAAGAGGTTTGTGGGTTGGGAACCATTACCAGAATTGGCTAGGATGGCTGATGGAGGACCATTACGTGGTCTGAAACAGACCTGTGTGGACTGGAATGTCGAATGGCATCATAGATTAGGCTTCCCGAGTGGAAGCAGTGTATGCTTGAGGATTGAGATTATGGATGGCTTGAGGAGCCAGGGAGTTGAGATATGAGATGAGATGATGTCCTGAAGAGGACAAAGTGAAAGAAAAATAATAGAGAAAAAATGAGACGACAGCTGCTGATGGCAGATAACCCTAAGCCAGTGTCGCAGTTCGACAACTAGTATAAGAATGGTTGCATTAGAAACTTTAATCAACTAAAACTTGTTTCATCCGCTTGAGTTGTTGCAAAGCAATTCACGGATAGGATCGAGGCGAGAGCCTCTTTCCAACCATACTTTGATCAATCCACACTTAGAGTTTTGGAAACATTTCAAAAGAACAGTTTGCGAAATAGACCCCAACCTTCCACTGAAACCTAATCCCAAGCCGTTGCTTGTGGATTGGGTTCTCACTGTGTTGTCGTTCCGCTGCTACTTCTCTGCTTACCGGTTACATTCTCGAAGTCGTTCTGAAGGTGTGAACTCCTATAAGGTATAATATATATATCTATTTAGTTGCTATGGTACATCTCTGTTGACCGCGGGTACCGGTAAGATTTCCTGGAACTGGCACTGGCATCGCGGTTTTGTGCAAGTTTGTCACGCTCAGAAATTCACAAAAATTTCCAAAGCTAATTTGTGCATTAATGCTTGTCTAGGAATCAGCTAAGGTACACAAATCGATAATTTGATAAACATAACCAAAATGATAAATGATAAATACTTACAAAAAAGACACTTAGTCCTCACATAGAATAAAACTGTAGCGGAACAGCAATCCTAGCGAAGCTTCAGCGCCAGGCCCATAGGCAACTCAACTGGGATATAAGCCAAACACCAAAATTTTCTCCTTCCACACAAATCTTCACTCTAATAATGGTACTATAGCAAGATTGAGTACCACCCACCGTACTCCACATGGGGAATGCAAAATAATGCAACAAGATTCCAAAGGAAAGGCATAGTATGGCTTATTTGCATAAACAACTTTTAAAACATTTACATTTAAAAACATCACAAAAACAGTATAGTTTAATTATTAATCAATATTAAGCCAATTACTGAATAGCACTTCAATGCAGTTCAGGCCCAAACCATACCCTCCAAACCTAGAGCTATCAAGTTTCCATCAGTTATCACCATTAATGAGTAGTGTGGGACTAATCACGAAAAATATTTGTGGAGGCTATGGGCCCCGGGTACCTCATGAGAAGCTTTCTGGCCACTCGGACAGAGGATAGGCCCAACCCTGTAATTGGGGATGCAATAGGACTCGGTGCATATTACCTTGTATAATAAGGAAAAGGATATAGTCCTTGTCGGGTATGTTGTTGTCGGTGCCATAGTCCTGGGGTACCTCATGAGAAGCTATTGGGCCACTTGGACAGAGGATGGGTCTAGCCTTGTAATTAGGGATACAATAGAACTCGGCAGACTTAACCTTGTACGACAGGGAAAATACAGTCCTAATCAGGCACGTTGTACTCCTAGAAGGAGATCCCTTGGTTGTAGTCCGACTGGGACTCCTACTTTGGGCAGGATCACCAGAATCACCAAGATCACAATCATACATCCTCAAAGGAAATACACCATAACTGGACGTAGGGTATTACCTCACCTTGAGGGCCTGAACCAGTATAAACCTTTCGTGTTCCTTTGCAGTCCATCAAGTTTCGGTCTCATGAGTAGCCCTATATTCTTATTGCCGGTATAAAACATTGACAGTTGGCGCGCCAGGTAGGGGCTTCGGCGAGATCAACCTCAACAAACTCGATTGATTCGACAACCGGAGTCGACGGCATCAACTTCTCCCTTGGAGACACGATCACATTTGGGAGCCTCTACTTCGTCGCCGACAAGTTCGGCAACCTCACCTTGACCGACTCGGACTCGATCCGATCTGCCGGGGAACTAGACGACTATGCGCCGTTCGGCCCACTCGACGCTGCAGCAATGCTCGTGGAATTGCTGTGGCAATCTTCTACATGCCCGGGTCTCGGGACAACTCTTCCCTTCAGCGTTCGACTCGGACTCGGCCTCGAGCCAGCCGAGATCGGGCTAAGAAGGGAGGAGATCGTCAATCTCCCGCGCAGACTCGGCAACACCACAGATATTTCGAATCTACATCCGACGCGGCAAAACTGACCCCCTAAGGTCCAGCTCGGATACAGCCCAGAGCCGCTCGAGATTGGATCTAGGGAGGTCGGAGTCATAATCACACCCATCAACTACTTCGATTCTGACTCCAAGTCAGACAGCAGTTTGAACAGCACTTCGGACAGTAGTTTGGCATGCTTCTTCCTACCCCGTGAAGTCTTCATGGCATCCAAGGGCTCTACTCCCACTCAAGAGGCGCGCTGACTACGCGAGCAGCAAGAGGAGGAGGCCCGCCGACTATGACAACAACAGGAGGCCGAGCGCGACGCTCGCAACAACAAGCTACGCAGGGCTGGGCGAACCGCTCAGCAACAATCCTCCAAACTCGAGTCGGCGACCACGATGTCTTCGTCACGCCTCAACAGAACGTCATGGCCGCTGTAACACTACTGGATACACTCCAGTTTGGGCCTAATCACCAGGCCACCCCGACTATCGCAAGGATCAAATCCATGATTACCGCTGCTGCATGTTAGCAGCACCAACAATTGGGCGACACCCTCATACCGACCAACCGGTCGGGTTCTCCAACAGCGGTCTCGTCCGCATCAACGTGACGCCGGGCAGCTAGCTTCACTCAGCCGCACGCGGAGTCACGCCAGATGTCTCTCGGCAACCTTAACAACAACAATCGGCGACATCCCCAGAACGACTGCCACAACAACCAAGATCTCCGAAGCCGTTTGCGACGCGATCTCCGCTAGGACATCAACGCACGGCGCCGTGAACGCGAAGACGACGAGCGCCGCTGACTGGAGGACGAGAACGAGCGCTTCGGCCTCCACCATGAGCGGTTTAACCGCCGTAGTCAGAGCTAGAGCCCCCATGCAGATGAAGGCATACCAACCTTCGCCCAGGAGCTACAACAGGTCGACTGGCCGTCGGGTTTCAAGCCTACACGAATCAAAAAATACGACGGCAAGACCAATCCCGAGTCCTGGCTCACGGTCTACACTCTGGCAATCTGAGCAGCCGGAGGTGATCACAAGGCCATGGCTAACTACCTCCTGGTCGCCCTGGCCGACTCAGCGAGGACATGGCTGACAGGGCTCCCAAAGCGGTCAATCGGTTCCTGGGGAGAACTCCGGGAATGCTTCATCACCAATTTCCAGGGGACTTACGAGAGGCCGTCTTCCGAGCACGATCTCTATCAGCTACACCAGAGGAAGAACAAGTCTCTTCGCGAGTTCATCAAAAGGTTTTTCGAGAAGCGCAACTCGATCCCAATGATCAAGGACGAGGTCGTCATCGCCACCTTTCGCAAGGGAATCAAAGACGCCCCGTTCATCGCCAAGTTCACTCGGAAACCTCCCGCCTCTGTCAGGGCTCTCTTCGATATGGTAAACAAGTATGCCGACTCGGCCGAAGCGGTTGCTCAGGCCCTCAATGACAAGAAAGAGCCCCGACAGAAGGACCAGAAACCCAACAATGAGCCAATACAGAACAAATCCGATAGTCGTAAGCGAAAGTCGGACAACATGGTGGCCAACGTGGATCGTACTCGGTCACGACCCCCAAGGAACAACTAATACCAAAAAGTGATCAACGGGCCCTGCCCCTTTCATCCCAATGGAAAACATGCGTCCAAGGATTGCTTCATGCTCAAGAAGTTTGCTTCCGAGCAGGCTTCAACATCTGGCGCCGACAAGGACAAAGACAAGCCAGATTTGGGTGCAACCAGCGATTATCAAGATCCCCAGGCTGAGCTCAACCACATCTTCGGAGGGCCATTGCATACGAGTCCAAGCGGAAGCAGAAGCTAATAGCACGTGACGTCAATTCGGTCTCTACAGCAGACGCTCCCCAATACTTGCGTTGGTCATAGATGCCCATCACATTTAATCGCGCAGATCACCCGGATCAGGTTACACACCCAGGACACTATCCACTCGTCCTGGACCCAGTCGTCAAGAGCATCAAGCTAAAGAAGGTCCTCATAGATGGAGGCAACGCTCTCAACATTCTGTTCGCCAAGACCCTGGATGAGATGAAGATTCCTTGTTCAGAGCTATGGCCGAGTACGGCGCCCTTCCACGGGGTAATTCCCAGCCTATCTTCAACACCTCTCGGACAGATAACTTTGCCAGTCACCTTCGGCACGCAGGATAACATTCACATAGAGAACATCTGCTTTGAGGTCACCGATTTCGAGACTGTGTACCACATGATACTCGGACAGCTGGTGCTAGCCAAATTCATGACGGTGCCGCACTATACCTACATGATGCTCAAGATGCCTGGGCCAGCCGGAGTTCTTTCCCTTCGCAACGATGTCAAGCAAGCCTTCACCTGCGACAAGGAGAGCTGCGAGTTGGCTCAATCTCAAGAAGCGGCAGTCGGAAGCAACAGCATTTAGCAAGCCGTTACAACCGAAATTGAGGACGATCAAGTTCCAGTGAAAAAAGCAGCAAAGTCAAGAATTTCAGCGGACTCTGACACGAAGAAGAACCCCTGGACCCTTCTGACCCCTCCAAAACTGCTTTAGTCGGGATCGGACTCGACCCCAAATAGGAATACGCGCTCGTCACCTTCCTCCAGGTGAACAGGGACATATTTGCTTGGAAACCTTCTGACACGCCTGGTGTACCAAGGGAGGTGATCGAGCATTCCCTCAACGTCAAGCCGGACGCCAACCAGTCAAGCAACGGCTACGGCGTTTCGCTCAGGACCGCAAAGATGATATTAGGGAGGAGATAACCAAGCTCCTCGCAGCTGGGTTCATCAAAGAGGTCTACCACCCGGATTGGCTGGCAAACCCAGTCCTGGTCCAGAAGAAGAACGGTAAATGGCGCATGTGCGTCGACAACACCGACTTGAACAAGGCGTGCCCCAAAGATCCATTTGGTCTACCCAGAATAGATCAGGTGGTGGATTCAACTGCGGGGTGCGAACTTCTCAGCTTTCTCTACTGCTATTCGGGATATCACCAAATCAGCCTAAAGGAGGAGGACTGCCTAAAGACTTCTTTCATCACGCCGTTCGAAGCATACTGCTATGTCACCATGCCATTCGGTTTGAAAAACGCTAGAGCAACGTATCAATGAGCAATTCAGCGGTGTTTACACACTCAGATCGGGTGCAATGTGGAGGCGTATGTCGATGACGTGGTGATCAAGACAAAGTCCAAAGAAGACTTCATCGCCGACTTGGAGGAAACCTTCCAAAACCTTCAAAGATTCAAGATGAAGTTGAACCCGGAAAAATACGCCTTCGGTGTGCCATCCGGAAAGCTACTTGGCTTCATTGTATCGCATCGCAGCATCGAGGCCAATCCAGAGAAAATCAACACAATTATGAACATGGCACCCCCGACTAGCCAGAAAGACGTCCAGAAGCTGGCAGGCTGCATGGCGGCACTCAGCCGATTCATCTCCCGGCTGGGCGAACGGGGCATGCCCTTCTTCAAATTACTAAAGAAAGCAGACAATTTTCAATGGACTCCCGAAGCCCAGCAAGCCTTCGAAGACTTCAAGAAATTTCTCACATCACCACCAGTGTTGGCATCACCTTTGCCCCAAGAGCCATTAATGTTATATCTGGCGGCAACCACTCAGATAGTCAGCATGGTGTTAGTGGTCGAGCAACCAGAGCCGGGTCATATACAGAAAATTCAACGGCCAGTCTACTTCGTCAGCGAGGTCCTAGCCGACTCAAAGATGAGATGTCCTCAAGTCCAGAAGCTGCTATATGGCCTACTCATGACTGTTCGGAAGCTGGTGCACTATTTCCAGTCGCATCAAGTCACAGTGGTCACATCGTATCCACTTGGTAACATCCTACACAACCGTGAGGCCACCGGCCGAATCGCTAAATGGGCACTCGAGTTGATGGTGTTCAACATCACCTTTTAGCCACGGACAGCAATTAAATCGCAAGCTCTAGCCGACTTTGTGGTCGAGTGGATAGAAGTTCAGACGACTACAACAACTGATAAGCTAGAGCACTGGATGATGTACTTTGACGGTTCTCTACGGATCGGTAGCGTGGGGGCTAGCATTGTATTGACGTCACCTACCGGCGAAAAACTCAAGTACGTCCTCCAGATCCACTTTTCGGCTTCCCACAATGTTGCCGAGTACAAGGCACTTATCCACGGGCTCCACATCACCATATCACTTGACATCCGCCGGCTGGTTGTACGTGGGGATTCTCAACTCGTGGTGAGCCAAGTCATGAAAGACTGGACATGTCTCGATGATAACATGATGGCGTACTGTCAGGAGGTCAGAAAGCTAGAAAACAGGTTTGACGGGCTGGAAATAACTCATGTACTATGACAATACAATGATGCTGCAGATGAACTGGCTAACATGGGATCCAAGAGAGAAGTGGTCCCGACTGGGATTTCGTCGAGCAACTAATGGAGCCATCAGTCAAGAAGAAATCAACGTCTGAACAATCGGGGGCTGAACCTACCCCGTCAACAGAAGAAATGCTAGTCATCTCTCAAGATTGGCGAACTCCAGTACTCAAATTCCTCTTGGATGACGAACTCCCAGAAGCTCGCAGTGAAGCCGAACGAATCAAACGTCGAAGCAAATGTTTCCTAGTAGTCGGAGAAGATCTGTACCGAAGGAGTGCATCTGGAGTGCTCATGCGTTGTGTCATACCCGAGGAGGGCAAGCAGATTCTGCAATCAATCCACTCGGGCATTTGTGGCAATCATGCCGCATCTAGGACATTAGTCGGAAAGGCTTACAGGTAGGGATTTTTCTGGCCAACAGCAGTAACAGATGCTAAAGACATAGTTCGTACATGGGAGGGTTGTCAATTCTATGCAAGACAAACAAATCTTCCAGCCCAAGAACTTCAAGCCATCCCAATTTCTTGGCCTTTTGCAGTCTGGGGGCTTAACATGGTCGAGCCTTTCAAGAAAGCACCAGGAGGGTTAACACATTTGTTCGTCGCAGTGGATAAATTCACAAAGTGGATTGAGGCAAAACCCGTTGCTACCATAACAGCGGCACGAGCAAAGGACTTCATCATGAGTATACTATACCGATTTGGGGTTCCTAACCGCATCATAATGGATAACGGTACTCAATTCACGGGCAGCATATTTCAAGATTTCTGTGACAACTTTGGCATCAAGATCTGTTATTCTTTTGTAGCATACCCACGAAGCAATGGGCAGGTCGAGCGTGCTAATGGCATGGTCTTACAAGGTATCAAGGCTAGGATATTCGACTGACTACAACCATATGCAGGGCAGTGGGTACAAGAACTCCTATCTGTTCTCTGGTCTCTAAGAACCACGGTTAGTCGGGCAGCAGGGCAATCCCCTTTCTTTCTGGTCTATGGTGCTGAGGCTATGTTACCAACCGAGTTAGAGTTCGGCTCTCCGCGAGTTCGGGCCTACTCAGAAGTTAAATCCAACGAAAACCAACTGGTTCAACTCGATCAGTTGGAGGAAGTTAGGGACATCGCAATCATCTAGTCGGCAAGGTATCTTCAAGGCATGCGTCGTTATCACAGTCGAAATGTCCGTGGCGACGCCTTTTTGGTCGGTGATCTCGTCTTGAGAAAAATACAAACCACCAAAGACAGGCATAACTATCCCCCTTTGTGGGAAGAGCCGTTATTATTGCTGAGGTGACTCGCCGGGCATCTACCGACTGAAGACTGAAGACGGTGCCGTAGTCAGCAACTCATGGAATATAGAACAGCTACGTCCTTTTCTATACCTAAGTTTTGTACTTTCTCACATACATATGTATAAAGTTTTTCTCTGACTCACTACGTCGCTTGTTTCAACCGAGTAGTGAGTCGGGGGCTGCATGTATTATATGTGTTTTGTTAACAAAATACGAGCTTTGTTTTATCTAAGTTATGAAGTTTTACAACAATTATGTTATGTTTGCCCGAGTATAGCTTTTTGAGGTGAACAATTTTTATTAAGTTCCTATCGATTAACTCGGCACAGACTATATAGTCGGGTAAAGCTAATGATAACTAAGGAAAACCAAAAACTCGGCGCTGCATTGTACATAATTTACACATGTTTTTACAAAGCTTTATATACACCGACTGCATAATGGTTTGTTCTTACATTCCCAGGTCTTTTGTGTGATCGGCCTCTGCAGTTCGGCCTCGCCTGGGTGATCAACTCCAGTGCTTCCTCAGGTGTTTGTCTCTTCGGCAAACCCCTCACCGATGGCCTCGAGGTCTACCCTAGAGTAGATCAACTTGGTCATGGCAAGGGTCTGGGCCACGTCGACAGCAACATGCTCGTCCGAGTACTTTTTCAAGATACTCGGGGCTTCGCTAAGGCGCACCTGCACCTGGGAGACTGTACCGTTCTAGGTCAGCCTTGGCGGCTTGGAGCTGGCCCAATCATTGGAAATGGGGGGCAAGCTGGGTTCAATACCCTTGTTCACTTCTCTGAGCGGTCGACTATCTCTGCTTGGAGAAAAACAGAACAAAACAGAGTTAAAGGCAGAGAACCAATACAAGGAAGACTGTCAAGCTCAGTATGGCAAGAGTCATACCTAGGACTCCCGGGACGCGGCGATTGCGGCACGAAGAAGAACTTCACGCTCCCTCTCCACTGCCTCCTCATCATGCTCGTAGCTTTCCACGATTCCCTCAGGGATACCAAGGAATGTTCTCGGAACTTGCGGGGAGGGGCTTCACAGTCTAGGGAGATCACTTCATCTGAAGACGACCGACGATATGGATGGCGACAATGTCCTGGCTCCTGACTCTGCAGCTCGCTGGGCTTCAGGGATTCGCTCAGAGGCTGGAGCAACGCTTCAGTACTCGCCCCTTGGTCAGCTGGCACTAGCAGTCCTGCTGTCGGGACAGCTTCAGTTTATACAACTGGGGCAGTCGTCGGCTCAGCAGATGAGCTTGTCGGTGTTGGCTCGCAGCAACGGAGCAGATCGGCATAGTCTCCTTGGGATCTATGTTTACTCGCCTCCTGCAAATCATGAGTCAAATATCAAGAGCACTACTACACTGATCAAGATTTTCGAGAAGCATTCAAGAATTGTTACCTCTTGGAAGGTCGTCACGAACACTTCCCACGAGGTGTGCTCTAGATGTCGGCGGTGGGAAAACTGTGGCTATCGAGTTAGCTCAGCGCGGCAGTCGCAGTGTTGGCGTTTTGCTCTTGTCGGCCCAGTCTCTGGTACGACCGACTGGGGCATCGAAGCAATCGGTGGCGCCACTCTTTGGCTCGACATTGCTGATCTCGTACTCGGCGGTGCTAGCCTTGGGCTCCATGTTGCTGAGATTGGTGGTATTGGTTCGGGCTTGGAGACGATGACTTTGGACTCGGCGGCCTGGGAGCAGTGCTGGCGGTGTCTTTTATCTTCAGGCTCCTAGCTGCAGTACTCGGCTTGCTAGCTCTCTTCTTTCCCGGGTCTTTGACAGGTTTCTTCCCAGCTCTCTTGGAGCTGGGCTAGGCAGCAGAAAGACTCAATGGCCTCTTCCTCGATTTGGCAGCCGACAAAGTTTGGGAGTCATCATCAAACTCCTCAGATTCCTGTAAGTGATTCAACAATATACATCATACATTGCAGAGCAATCCAGGATATACATATACAAACATTCATCACAGATGGACAGCAAGTTAACATCAGCATTTCAATATAACCTCTAGACGAGGCCTCTTCTGGCTATAAGCCGTGGTGGCACACTCTGCATCTTCTATCTCAACCACCCCATTGGCCAAAAAGCTGAGCAAGATATCAGTCACCTTGTGCTTGTCGGTCAAATCTGGGTATTCTCGGCTGGGATCATCTTTGCCCTCATAATCCCAGCCGAAGTGGCTTCTCAGCTTCAGGGGCCTATACGGCCGGTTCATGAACACTTGGCCACCCAGGGACAGGTGTGACATCCTGGCCCAATTAGGATATGGCCCATATGGCCCATGAGTGCGGTGTGCACATGAATAGTACCACCTTGCTAGTGGAGCAAGAGTTGAACCAACTTATAAGGCCTTGTCCCTCCAACCATAGTACTTCCGGGTTAACCCTTTTACACGAAGCGAGGACGAAAGTGTAAGTGGGGTGCTATGTGTAAGTGGGCCCGCCGTCGGTTGGGTGGCTTGCGGTTCTGGAGGGCAGGGTGTTACAACAGGTCAATCCAGAGCTCTTCAGCTTGTCAATTCTCTCAATCAACTGATACACTTGGCCCATCTCCTCAAAGTTTGGCACAGAAGACCAGCTGGGCACGACCTCCGGAGACAAACCAATAAAATGGGGCAGACAAGGTTCAAGATCAGAGCAATAGAACCATTCTCTATGCCAGCCCTTAAAGGAGGTTTTCAGAGGAATATGGAGATAGATCTTTTTCATTTCGTTCCTAAGTTGGAGACCGGCTCCTCCTATCACTTGGACTTTGTTTTTGGAGGGTTGAGGTTTGATGTGGAATAAGTATCGGAACAGATTGAGATGGGGCTTCACACCCAGAAAACATTCATACAAAGTTGAAAGATAGAAATTTGCAAGATGGAGTTGGGGTTCAGATTCACTAACTCTAGCTAGTAGAAGGAAAGAAGTTGGCGAAGAAAATTCGAAGAAGGAAGGGCAAGACCTCGGTCAAAGAAAGAGGCAAAGACTACAGTCTCACCAGATTGGGGCACCGGAATTGATTCCCCTTCAGCCGGACGCCAATGGATGACTTTACGACACTGCAATCTCAGCGACTTCTCTAGATACTTCAACTTTGTCGAGCCACAATCTGACATTGGCCAGCTCAGCAGACGCTCTCCGGGATTTCCAAGCTCTCGCATGCTAGAGGTGAGGACATTTGGGGGAAATGCTATTTGGGGCTTGGAATTGATGCAGTGGAGCGGAATCGCCCTAGTTTCGAGCAGGAAGTGCTAGCAATGGCGAACCCTAGCGAGACAAGGTACGAAATTTTGGCGTGGAAGTTGGAAGATGAAATGATTGGCGGATTGGAGAAGATGAGGGAATCTTTTCTCTCTCCCCCCGTTTTATAGAGCATGTGCTGATAAGTGAGCTTGGGCTGGCTAATTCGGTATTGGACCACAAGATATGAGTTTCTACATGGCATGCTCTATAGAGCCGACTGCTGGTTGTGTTAAAATCACAGTGCAGGTGCTATTCACAGAAACCAATCAAATAATCAAGATACGCTTCATGCTAAGCTTACAGTTGGGTATATACATTTGGGTATCTTGATTATTTAACAGGTATTGAGGATACATCCTTACAAGGATCGATAGCTGGTCTCCATTAAAATTCGAGATGCAGGTATCTCTCAAGTACACCTGACCACATATCGGGTTAAAATCCATAAAGTGGTACTCGGCTTACATGCTTAGCCAACAATTGCCATGAGCAAAAACTATTCCAGCTGAAATGATGCTGAAGAGTCTCACATACCGGTAGTATACTACTCGGGAAAGACTACAAGGTTAAAGATCTTTGACTTTCTGTTTAATTATTTCACAATTAAGCATAAAGTCAGGGGCTACACCTAATAGGTGCGCCTATTCGGCGCACACTATTTATATTTCTACATAAAGCCCTTCATAGCCTCGTGGCCAGCTGACATGAAGCAGGACTCGGGAGAGGAAGCACTCAGACAAAGAATACTCGGGAGCAATGCACTCGGGAATTCTTCACCGTGGAGGATGAGCACACAGCAATAGCTATGACTCAACTATAAAGGTCTTAGGGGCTGCTGTCAATGCCATGAGCCCAGGGTACCTCATGAGAAGCTATTGGGCCACTCGGATAAAGGATGGGCCTAGCCTTGTAATTAGGGATACAATAGAACTCGGTAGACTTACCCTTGTACGACAGGGAAAATACAGTCCTAGTCGGGCACGTTGTACTCCTAGAAGGAGATCCCTTGGTCGTAGTCCGACTAGGACTCCTACTTTGTAACCCTGTCCCCCCAGTATATAAGGGGAGGCTGGGCGCCCCCTAAGGGCAGGATCACTAGAATCACCAAGATCACAATCATACATCCTCAAAGAAAATACACCACAACTGGACGTAGGGTATTACCTCACCTCGAGGGCCTGAACTAGCATAAACCTTTCGTGTTCCTTTGCAGTCCATCAAGTTTCGGTCTCACGAGTAGCCCTATATTCTTATTGCCGGTGTAAAACATCGACAGTTGTATTCCTAGAAGGAAATCCCTCGGTCAAGTCCGATTGGAATTCCTACCTTGTAACTTTGCCTCCTCGGTATATAAGGAGAGGCAAGGAGCCCCCTAGGGCAGAACAGAATCTCACCAGAGAAACCTCAAAGGCAATACACAACAGCTGGAAGTAGGGTATTATCTCACATCGTGGGCCTCAACTAGGATAAATTGTTTCATGTTCCTTTGCAATCCGTCAAGTTTAGATCTCAAGAGTAGCCTCATATTATTATTGCCGATACAAAATATCGATAGTTGGTGTGCCAGGTAGGGGCTTCGTCGAGATCATCTTCATCAAGCCTAATGGATCCAACCACCGGAGTCAATGGCGTCAAGTTCTTTCCCGGGCAGATAATCAGCTTCGGGAGCCTCAACTTCGTTGATGACATATTCGGTGACCTGACCCTGTCTGACTCGGACTTGATCCAATCGGCCAGGAACCAAGCCGACTCCGCGCTAGTCGGCATACTCAACGCTGCAGCAATCTTCGACGACATGCTGCGTCAATCCTCAAGATTTGCGAGTCTCGAGACAACTCGTTCTTTCGGTATTCGACTCGGACTCGGCCTCGAGCTAGCCAAGATCAGGCTAAGAGAGGAGAAGATCGTCAATCTCCCATTTGGACTCAACAATGCTGCGGACAATTTCAATCTCACTCCGACGCGGCAGATCCAATCCCCCAAGGTTCGACTCGGATATGGCCCAGAGCCGCTCGAGATCGGATCCAGGGAGGTTGGAGTTGTAATTACACCCCTCAACTACTCCGACTCTGACTCCCAGTTGGATAGCAGCTCGGCAAGCTTCTCCCTACCACGCGAAGTCTTCATAATGTCCAAGGGCTCAACTTCCACTCAAGATGCACGCCAACAACGCGATCAGCAGGAGGAGGAGGCTCGCCGACGGCGTGAACAACAGGAGGAAGATGCACAACGCTTGCAAGCCGAGCGTGATGCTTGTAACGACAACCTACGCAAGACTGGGCGGACTGCACAACAGGAGATCCTCCAAACTCGAGTTGGCGACCATGACGTCTTTGTGACCCCACAGCAGAACGTTGTAGGCGCTGCCACATTACTTGACACCTTGCAGTTTGGGCCTGACCACCAGGCCACCCCGACCATCGCAAGGATCAAAGCAATTATCAACGCTGTGGCCTGTCAGCAACGACAACAATCTGGAGACACCCTAATACCGTCGAACAAGACGGCTTCAGACATGGCGATCTCATCTGCCTCAGCACGACGCCGTGTAGCTGGCTCTAGTCGGCATTGCTTGAAGTCTCATCATACGTCACTCGACAATCAGAACAACGATCGAAGGCAGCACCATGACGACTGCCGTGATAACCAGGACGCTCGAGGATGACTACGGTAGGATCTCTGCCACAACATCAACGCCAGACACCTACAGCGCGAGGAAGACGAGCGCCGCCGACTGGAAGACGAGCACGAGCGCTTCGGCCTCCACCACAAGCGATTTCATCACCGTAGCCAGAGTTGGAGCCCTCATGCGGATGAAGGAGTATGGGCATTTACCCATGAGCTACAGCAAGTCGACTGGCCATCGGGCTTCAAGCCGATTGGAATTGAAAAATACGAAGGGAAGACCAACCCCGAGTCCTGGCTCACGGTCTACACATTGGCGATCCGTAGCCGGAGGCGATCATAAGGCCATGGCTAACTATCTCCCAATTGCCTTAGCTGACTCGGCGAGAACATGGCTAACTAGCCTTCCTAAGCGGTCAATCAGCTCCTGGGGAGAACTTTGAGAGCGTTTTATTGCCAACTTCCAAGGAACATACGAGAGGCCGTCTTTCGAGTATGACTTATATCAATCTCACCAAAGGAAGAACGAGTCCCTCCGTGACTTCATCAAGAGGTTTTCCGAGAAGAGGAACTCAATACCAAAGATCAAGGACGAGGTCATCATCGCTACCTTCCACAAGGGAGTTAAGGACACCTTGTTCATCGCCAAGTTCACTCAGAAGCCTCCGAGTTCTGTCAAGGCTCTATTCGACATGGCCAACAAATATGCTGACATGACCGACGCTGTTGCCGAGGCCTGGATGACAAGAAGGAGCCCCGACAGAAGGAAAAGAAATACACAGATGATATAGCCCCGACTAAGTCCGGCAATCGCAAGCGTAAGTCGGACAACGTTGTAGTGGCCGTTAAATGTAGTTGGATGCAACCCTCAAGGACAGACGATTACCAGAAGGTCATGAATGGGCCATGCCCTTTCCACCCAAAGGGGAAGCACGCGGCTAAGAACTGCTTCATGCTCAAGAAGTTCGCTTCAGAGCAAACATCAGTATCTGGCGATGCCAAAGACAAGGACAAGCTAGATTCTGGCGCAGCCTATGACTACCATGATCCCCAAGCTGAGCTCAATCACATCTTTGGAGGGCCATCTGCATACGAGTCCAAGAGAAAACAAAAGCTAACAATCCGAGAAGTCAACTCGGTCTCGACAGATGCCCCCCAATACTTGCGCTGGTTAGACACGACAATCACATTTGACCGCACGAACCACCCCGACCGAGTCACGCATCCAGGGCGTTACCCACTCGTCCTAGATCCGGTCATCAGGAGTATCAAGTTGAAGAAGGTTCTCATCGATAAAGGAAGCGCTCTCAATATATTGTTCACCAAAACGCTCGATGAGATGAAGATCCCTCAATCCGAGCTACGTCCGAGTACTGCTCCCTTCCACGGGGTAATCCCCGGCCTCTCTTCCGCTCCACTCGGACAGATCACTCTGCTAGTTACTTTTGCCACGCAAGAGAATTTCCGCACCGAGAACTGTGGGAGCCATGGGCCCCGGGTACCTCATTACCAGCACATGGGCCACTCGGATAGAGGATGTGCCAGATCATGTAATTAGAGATAAGATAGCACCCGGCAGGCTGTGTCTTGTACAATAAGGAAACATGGCCTTAGTCGGATAGGATTCTATCTCTAATAAGGAAATCCCTTGGTCGTATCCGACTGGGATCCTTACCATGTACCCCTGTCCCCTAGTATATAAAGGGAGGCAGGGCGCCCCATGAGGGCACACCAGATCATTGATCGTAAAACCACCTCAGAGGAATAACACCTCAACTAGACGTAGGGTATTACCTCACATCGAGGGCCTGAACCAGTATAATTTTCCCGTGTTCCTCTGCAATCCACCGAATTCTGGGTCACCGAGTAGCCCCATAGTATTATTGCCGGTGCAAAGCATCGACAGTTGGCGCGCCAGGTAGGGGCCCGGCGAATTCTTCATCAACAGATTCGATGGATCCCATCAACGGAGTCAAGGCGACAGGTTCTCCCAATGGAGACACCATCACCTTCGGGAGCCTTGATTTCGTCGCCGATCAACTTGGCAACCTTTCCTTAGCTGAGGCAGATCCGATCTTGCCAGCTGAGGAGCTAGCCGGCGTTGCGCCAGTCGGCCCCAGGGACGTCGCCATCTCCTTCGACGATCTACTACGACAGTCCCTCACATCGCCGGACATCGGGACAACTCTCTCCTTCGGCGTCCGACTCGCGCTAGGCCCTGAGCCAGCGCGGGTTAGGCCGAGAGGGGGAGAGATCGTCAATCTCCCTTACGGACTCGGCGACGCTGTGCATCTACAACCTGCACAGCAGACCCGACCTCCAGCGATTCAGTTTGGACACGGTCATGCACCGTTTCAGATTGGATCTAGGGAGGTCGGAGTCGTCCTAACTCCGATAAACTACTCGGAGTCCGACACTAAGTCGGATGGTGGTTCGAGCATCAACTCGGACTCCACCTTGGCAAGCTTCCTCCTCCCCCGCGAGATCTTCATGGCTTCAACGCCACCCTCCGAGGTGCGCCGACTGCAAGAGGAGCAGCAAGAGGAGGCGCGCCGACTACAACAACAAGAGGAGGCCAACCGACAAGCTCGCAATGATGGGCTTCGACAGGCTGGGCGAGCCGCCCAGCAGCGAATCCTCCAAACCAAAGTCGGCGACCACGATGTCTTCGTCACGCCACAACAGAACGTCGTGGCCGCCGCAACTCTGCTGGACACGCTCCAGCTTGGGCCGGATCATCAGGCCACACCAACTATCGCCAAGATCAAGCGATGATTACTGCTGCTGCACCAGCCTGCCAGCAGCAAGAACAATCAGGCAACACTCACATACCGACCCATCGAACGGGGTTCTCCAGCGGCGGAGTCATCTGCACTCAGCACGACGACGGGCTGCCGGCTCCACCGGCCAGCACGAAGAGTCCCGCAAACAACACTCGGCAATACCAACTACGACAACTGGCGGCGTCACCAATACGACCGCCAAACCCAATCAAGACCTCCGATTGCGATTACAACGCGATCTTCGCCACACCCTAAGGCCCGGCGCGAAAGAACGCGAAGAGGATGAACGCCGCCGACTGGAGGATGACACGAGCGCTTCGGTCTCCACTACGAGCGGCTACACTGCCAAACCGAAGCCCAAGTCCTCACGACAATGAAGGCATTCCAGCTTTACTCGGGAGTTACAGGACGTCCGCTGGCCAGTCGCTTTAAGCCTACCGGAATCGAAAAGTACGACGGCAAGACCAACCCGGAGTCCTGGCTTACCGTTTACGTCCTAGCAGTTCAAGCTGCTGGGGGCACAGCAGAGCCATGGCTAACTACCTCCCAGTCGCATTATCCGACTCGGCGAGGACATGGCTGACAGGCCTCCCAAGGCGGTCGATCGGTTCCTGGGGACAACTCAGGGAGCGGTTCATCGCTAACTTCCAGGGGACCTACGAGAGACCGGCTTCCGAGCACGACCTTTACCAGCTGCATCAGAAAAAGAACGAGTCTCTACGAGAATTCATCAAAAGGTTTTTCGAGAAGCGCAACCAAATCCCAAGCATCAAAGACGAGGTCGTCATCGCTGCCTTCCGCAAGGGAGTAAAAGACGCCCCGCTCATCGTGAAGTTCACTCGGAAGCCACCATCCACTGTCCGAACTCTCTTCGACATGGCTAACAAATACGCCGACTCGGCTGAAGCCGTCGCAGAGGCCTTCGACGAGAAGAAGGAGCCCCGACAAAAAGACAACAGGGCGAAAGCCGACAACGAGCCGCCTCAGAACAAGCCTGGCAGCCGCAAGCGGAAGTCGGACAACGAGGTGGCCAACATGGAGCGCAGTCGATCGCGGCCCCAGCGGAACAACGACTATCAAAGTCATGAGCGGGCCTTGCCCCTTTCACCCAAGGGCCGGCATGCGGCCAAGGACTGCCACATGCTCAAGAAGTTTGCCTCCGAGCAAGCTTCATCGTCTGGCGCCGACAAGACAAGGACAAGCCAGACTCCGGTCCGGCTGATGATTTCCAGACCCCAAGCCGACTCAACCATATCTTCGGGGGGCCACTCGCGTACGAATCCAAGCGCAAGCAAGCTATCAGCACGGGACATTAACGCGGTCTCCACAACGGATACCCCCAATACCTGCGCTGGTCAGAGATGGCCATCACCTTCAACCGCGCAGATCACCTAGATCGGGTTTCCCACCCGGGACGATACCCACTCGTCCTAGACCCGGTCGTCAGAAATATCAGGCTGAAGAAAACCCTCATCGACGGAGGCAGTGCGCTCAACATCCTGTTTGCCAAGACTTTGGACGAGATGAGAATTCCTCGTTCAGAGCTACGGCCGAGCACCACGCCCTTCCATGGGATAATCCCCGGCTTGTCATCAACCCCACTCGGGCAGATAACCTTGCCGGTGACCTTCGGCACGTGGGACAACTTCCGTACAGAAAACATCTCCTTTGAGGTCGCCGACTTCGAGACCGCGTATCACGCGATACTCGGACGACCGGCCCTCGCCAAATTCATGGCGATACTGCACTACACGTACATGGTGCTGAAGATGCCTGGGCCAGCAGGAGTCCTCTCCCTCCGCAGCGACGCTAAGCAAGCCATCACCTGCGACAAGGAGAGCTACGAGCTGGCTCAAACACAAGAAGCGGCAGTCGGGCGCGTCAGCATCCGGCAAGCCGCGACATCTGAAGTCGATCAAGATCCAGTTTCGGCGAAAAAAAAGCACGAAGTCGGAATTTCGGCGGACTCTGACATGAAGAAGATCCCCTGGACCCTCCCACCCTCCAAGACTGCCTTAGTCGGACCGGACTCGACCCCAAATAGGAAGACGCGCTCGTCACCTTCCTCCAAGCCAACAAAGATATCTTCGCATGGAAACCGTCCGACATGCCGGGCGTACCAAGGGAGGTGATCGAGCACGCCCCTACACGTAAAGCCAGACGCCAAGCCGGTCAAGCAACGCTGCGGCGCTTCGCTCAAGACCGCAAGGACGCTATCCGGAGGAAATACCAAGCTCCTCGCAGCCGGCTTCATCAAGGAAGTCTACCACCCGGACTGGCTGGCCAACCCAGTCCTGGTCCGGAAGAAAACGGTAAATGGCGCATGTGCGTCGACTACACCGACCTCAACAAAGCGTGCCCCAAGACCCATTTGGTCTTCCCAGGATAGATCAGGTGTTGACTCCACGCGGGGTGCGACCTACTCAGTTTTCTTGACTGTTACTCGGGATATCATCAAATTAGCTTGAGGGAACAAACTGTTTAAAAACATCTTTCATCACGCCGTTTGGAGCGTATTGCTATATCACAATGCCGTTCGGTCTGAAAAAACGCAGGCGCAACCTACCAAAGGGCTATTCAGCGGTGTCTGCACACCCAGATCGGGCGCAACGTGGAAGCCTACGTCGACGACGTGGTGATCAAGTCCAAGTCTAAGAAAAGACCTCATTGCCGACTTGGAAGAAACCTTCCAAAACCTTCGAAGATTTCAAGATGAAGTTGAACCCGGACAAGTGCGCCTTCGGGGTGCGTCTGGGGAAGTTACTCGGCTTCATCGTCTCGCACCGCGGCATCGAGGCTAACCCGGAAAAAGTCAACGCCATCAAGAGCATGGCGCCCCCGACCAACCTTAAAGACGTCCAGAAGCTGACAGGCTACATGGCGGCACTCAGTCGGTTTATCTCCCGACTGGGCGAACGGGGCATGCCCTTCTTCAAGCTCCTCAAAAAAGGCGGACACCTTTCAGTGGACCCGGAAGCCCAGCGAGCCTTCGAAGACTTCAAAGAATTCCTCACACCACCCCCCGTGCTGGCGTCACCCCTGCCCCAGGAACCACTAATGCTTTATCTGGCGGCAACAACACAGGTAGTCAGCACGGTGCTGGTAGTGGAGCGATCCAAACAGGGTCATCTTCAGAAAATACAACGGCCAATCTATTTTGTCAGCGAGGTCCTTGCCGACTCCAAAACAAGATACCCGCAGGTCCAGAAGCTGCTATACGGCCTACTCATCACAGTCCGAAAGCTGGTGCACTACTTTCAAGCACATCAAGTCCGACTGGAATCTTTGTCGAGCAACTTATGGAGCCATCAGTCAAGAAGAAACCGGCACAAGAGCAGTCGGAGGCGAGCCTACCCCGACCACCGATGAAGTGCTGCACATATGTCAGACTGGAGGTCCTGTTCTCAAATTCCTCCTGGACGACGACTCCCAGAAGATCGCAGTCAAGCCGAGCAGATCAAGCGTCGAAGCAAAGCTTCCTGCTAGTCGGAGAAGACCTGTACCAAAGGAGCGCATCCGGTGTCCTCATGCGCTGTGTCACCGCCGAGGAAGTCAAGCAGATCCTGCAGTCAATCCACTCGGCATATGTGGCAACCACGCTGCATCCAGGACGTTAGTCGAAAAAGCTTACCGGCAGGGATTCTTCTGGCCCACCGCAGTCACAGACGCCAAAGACATCGTTCGCAAGTGCGAGGTTGCCAGTTCTTCGCAAGACAGACAATCTCCCCGCCCAGGAACTCCAGACTATCCCATCTCCTGGCCATTCGCAGTATGGGGGCTCGACATGGTTGGCCATTCAAGAAAGCGCCAGGAGGGTTCACGCATTTATTCGTCGCAGTGGATAAATTTCACCAAGTGCGATTGAGGCTAAACCCGTCGCAACAACTCAAGCGGCACCGAGCAAAGGACTTCATCCTGAGTATACTATACCGGTTTGGGGTCCCTAACCGCATCATAACCGACAACGGCACTCAGTTCGCGGCGGGCCTATTCCAAGATTTCTGCGACGACTTCGGCATCAAGATCTGCTATGCATCTGTGGCACATCCGCGAGCAACGTTCAGCTTGAGCGAGCCAACGGCATGGTCCTACAAGGCATCAAGGCCAGGATATACGACCGACTACAACCATACGCGGCGGTGGGTACAAGACACTACATCCGTTCTCTGGTCTCTCAGAACCACGGTTAGTCGGGCAACAGGGCAATCCCCTTTCTTCCTGGTACGGCACCGAGGCCATGCTACCGACAGAGATACAGTTCGCTCTCCGCGAATCCGGCTACTCCGAGGACGACTCCAATGGCACCCAACTGATCGAATTAGATCAGCTGGAAGAAGCAAGAGACGCCGCAACAATCCAACGGCAAGGTATCTTCAAGGCCTGCGTCGCTACCACAATCGCAATGTCCATGGCGCGCCTTTTGGTCGGGATCTCGTTCTAAGGAAGATACAAACCACCAAGGACAGGCACAAACTATCCCCCATCTGGGAAGGGCCGTTCATTATAGCCGAGGTCACGCGGCCAGACGCCTACCGACTGAAGACTAAAGACGGCGTCCTCATCACCAACTCATGGAATATTGAACAGCTACGTCCTTTCTATACCAGAGTTTACATTTTCCATGTGTACAGTTTTTCCTGACTCACTACGCCGCTTGTTCCAATCGAGTAGTGAGTCGGGGGCTGCATGTATATATGTGTTCTGTCAATAACATACAAGCTTATTTCACCCCGGTTATGAAGCCTTGCCACGACTGATGCGTTCGCCCGAGTATAGCATCTTACTCTGAACGTTTTTTATCAAGTTCTATCGAATTAACTCGGTGCATCCTACATGGTCGGGCAAAGCTAATGACAACCGAATAATAAGTTTGGCGGCACGACACATATATTTACACATGATCGTATATGAAAGCATATATATACACCGACTACAAAATGTATTGCCTTTACAGACCCAGGTCTCAGGTAATCGCTTCAGCAGTCGGCTTCGCTTGGGAGATCAGCTCCAGCGCTTCCTCGGGCGTCGTCTCCTCGGAAAATCCCTCCCCGATGGCCCCAATGTCCGCCCTTGGGTAGATGGACTTGGTCATTGCTAGGGTCTGGGCCACGCCGGCGGCAACCCGCTCGTCTGAGTACCTTTTCAGGGCACTCGGCGCGTCCTCGAGACGCCCCATTATCTGAGGAATTCTGCTACAGCTGGTCCCCACTGGGCGGGGATCTACAAGGTCATGGAGCCCTTTCACGGACCCGACAAGGGCCTCCCGCGACTCCCTGATTGACCTTATCTCCTCCGTGTAGAACCGGTACTGGGCCTGGACGTTGGCTCTCATGCCTGCCCAGATCGGCCGGCAAGTAAGCTTGTCGGATTCGGCTATACACAGGGTGACTTATGTATTGGCTGAGATCACAGTCGGGTTGAGGACTTACTTTCGTAGTCGGCCTCCCACCCGGCCACGGTCTTCTCCAGTTCGGCCTTCTCCTTACCGAGCTTGACGACGGCCTTCTCCAACTCGGACTTCTCCCGGTCAAGCCCGGTGTTGGCCTTTGTCAGGTCGGCCTTGACCCTTTCAAGCTCGGCCTTGGCTTCTTCGGCCTCCTTCAGCTGCGACTCCCTCTCCGCTCGGGTCATTAACTCCGCTTCGAGGTCTGCACCACAGATTGGCCAAGAGCTCGATCATACAGTCGTGACACCACCGAGCAGTCGGGATCGACGTAGCTGGATGAATACATCAACGGTCCAGTCGGGAAGATATGCTTGAGGATTTTACCTCTGATCTTCTCGGCTAGGGCCCATGTCTCAGTCCTGAGCTGATCAGCGCCGCTCTTCAGCCAGGCCTCCCTCCTCGTGTGACGCGCCTCCATCTCGGCCTTCAATGCCCAGAGTTGTTGCAATTCCGTGAGGTGGGGAGCCATCTCGACCAGGATCTCCGTCATCGCCTCGTTGCGGTCGACGAGCTTCTGCTCGGGACAAGGAACAAACCGACGACAGAGTCAAACATCAAGACAAGAAGATTGCTGGAGCTTCATTACAAGAATCATACCGTGACCCCTTGGGACCCGCTGATGGCGGCACGAAGCAGGCTCTCGCGCTCTCTCCTTGCGACGACTTCATCGAGCCTAAAGCTTTTCATAGTGCCGTCGCGAGTGGTCCATGTGAAGGTCCGGGGCATCACACGTGGGGGAGCTTCGATTCGAGGCAAATGCGGGATCTCCGGCGGCGGCGGCAACGGCGACGATGGCGATGACGATAACCATGAAGGCGACGGGGTCCTGGCCTCGGCACCGCCTTCCCCTACAACATCGGGGACAAGTTCGGGGGTTCCGTCCCCCGCTTCTGCGACGTACGGTGCCTCGGGGGCTGGGGCCTCAGTTTCAACAGACACCTCTTGGTCGACTGGCGGTTGTGGCCCTGTAGTCGGAGCCACCTCGGTCTCAGTGACCGAGCTGGCCACCGGCTCAGCAGGTGTGCCCGCTGCCGCTGGCTCGGCTGGGGTGGACTCATCAAGTGGCGCAGACGGGTCAACCTTTTTGAGGTCGATATCGACCCGCTTCCTGCACAACGAAGCAAGACATCAGGATTGTATTTTAACATACAACGACTACAGAAGGCTCGGAGTAGCGCACCTCTTGGAGAACTTCAGCTTCCTGCCAGCCTGCCTACTCCCCGGCGAAGCGCTAGCATCGGCACTCGCTCCGGTCGGTGTCATCGATGGCAGAGGCATACCGGCCTGAGTCGGCCTCGGCTCCGGTATGGTTGGTTCGGGTTCCTTCGCCCCAATCGGCCTCTGCTCTGGTTGGCCCCTTGGCGGCGTTGTTGCTGAGTACGACAACGTCGAGCCCAAGCCCGCTGATCTCAGCCTGGGACTCGACCGCGTGGGCGTTGTGGCAGCGGTGTCCTTTATCTTCAAGCCGCCACTCACGGCGCGCGCTGTCATGGCCCCCTCGCCCCGATATAAAATCGGCTTCTTCCCCGCTCTCTTAGAAGCGGGTTGGGCATCAGAGGGACTCCTCGGCCTCTTCCTCGACGCGACCGCAGACAATGGACGAGAGTCTTCATCAAATTCCTCATGCCACTACAAGCAAGTCGACAAGATACCATCACGCAAGGTTGAACAGTCACCGTTCCACGGGCGTTCACCACAGAAAAAGGTAGAAGGTTACCTTGGTCCGCGGCCGGATGAAGCTATAGGCGGCAACTCGGCGGTTATCATCTTCGGTGGCAACGACCCCTTCAGAGAAGTAGCCAAACAAGGTATCGGTCACTGCCCCCTTGTCCGCCGTCTCGCTGCTCACCCGGTCAGGATCGTGTTTACCTTTGAAGGCCCAGCCGAAAGCGCTTCTCAACTTCAGCGGCTGGACGCGCCTCGTCAGGAAACGACGAGCCACCCAGGGCCCCATCAAGCCGGCCCTCTTGAGGTCATCTATCTTCGTCAGCAATATATGCGCTTGGCCCAGTTCTTCAAAGGTTGGCTCCGAAGACCAGCTTGGCAACACCGCCGGCGGCATACCAGTAAACGGCGCAAGGAAGGGGCTAGATCGGCGCAGTAAAACCACTCCTTGTGCCAGCCCTTCAGAGAAGATTTCAAGGGCAAATCGATATATGTTTTCTTCCCATCACTCCTTAGTTGAAGACCAGCCCCCCCAATCACACTGATATTACTCTTGGAAGGCTGGGGCTTGACATGGAACAAGTGTCGGAAGAGGATGAAATGGGGCTCAACACCCAGAAAGCACTCGCAAAGAGTAACGAATATGGAGATTTGAAGGATCGAGTTGGGGTTTAAATGCACCAACTCTAGCCCGTAGAAATCAAGGATGCGGCAGAAGAAATCAGACGACGGAAGACACAAGCCCCGATCAAAGAAAGAGGCGAAAACTACCGTTTCACCAGGCCGGGGGTTGGGGCTCGACTCATCCCTCGCCGACCGCCAACGGATCACTTCTTGGCTGGGCAACTTCAGCTCGCTCTCCAGCCGTCTCAGCTTCACCGAGCCGCAATCCGAGATCGGCCAAGAACTCCCTGGCGCACCCGCAAGATTCGTCGCCTTCGGCATGACTGGAGGTGTTGAGATTTGGGGGAAAGCGGATCGGGGGCTTGGAATAAACGAAGAGGATTGAAATCGCCCGAGTCCGGGTGGGGAACAGCTGCTGCTAACCCTAGCCGGGCGGGAGGCGAAAAGCTAGGCGCGAAGGTGGAAGACGAAGAGATTGGCTGCTTTGGGGAAGACAATGGAATCTTTTTCTCTCTCCCCATCCTTTTATAGCCTGAACCGACTAGATGGGCCCAGGCCTGCACAGTTGGCATTGGGCCGACAAGACATGAGTTCCTACAGTAGCATGCTCCATGTGGGCCGCCCGCAGGCTGAGTTGAAATTATAGCGCTGGTGCTACTCACAGGAATCGATGAGGTAAATAGATATGCTTCATGAAAGCCTTACTGCTAAACATATGTGTTTGGGTATCTGTTTTATCCACCAGGTCTCGAGGATATATCCTTACAAGGATCATAAGCTGGTCTTCATTAAAATTGGAGACGCAGGTATCTTTCTTGGGAACACCTGACCACGTCATGGATTTATTTTCATAAAGTGGAACTCGGCCTACATGCATGGCCATCAGTTGCCATGAGCAACATTATTCCAGTCGACATGACGCTGAAGAGTCTAATTTTCGAGTAGTGCACTACTCGGGAGAGACTATAAATATCCATTCTCGCTGACATGATGCGGAAGAGTCTAGCTTTTGAGTGGGACGCCACTCGGAAAAGACTATAAACTATATTCCGACTGACATAAAGTCAAAGAGTCCTATATACGAGTAGTCTCCTACTCGGCAAGACTATAAACTATATTCCGGTTGACATGATACCGAAGAGTCATATACCAGTAGTAATCTACTCGGGAAAGACTTCCAGGTTAAAGATCTTTGACTTTATGTTTAATTGTCTTCACAATTAAGCACAAAGTCAGAGGCTACACCTAATAGGTGCGCCTATTCGGCGCACACTATTCATATATTTACATGAAGCCCTTCATAGCCTCGTTGCCAGCTGACATGAAGCAGGACTCGGGAAGACTTACTCGGACAAAGAGTACTCGGGTAACCTTCACCGTGGAGGATGAGCACTCGGCATCAGCTGTGACTCAACTATGAAGGTCTCAGGGGCTACTGTGGGAGCCATGGGCCCCGGGTACCTCATTACCAGCACATGGGCCACTCGGATAGAGGATGGGCCAGATCATGTAATTAGAGATAAAATAGCACCCGGCAGGCTGTGTCTTGTACAATAAGGAAACATGGCCTTAGTCGGATAGGATTCTATCTCTAATAAGGAAATCCCTTGGTCGTATCCGACTGGGATCCTTACCATGTACCCCTGTCCCCTAGTATATAAAGGGAGGCAGGGCGCCCCATGAGGGCACACCAGATCATTGATCGTAAAACCACCTCAGAGGAATAACACCTCAACTGGACGTAGGGTATTACCTCACATCGAGGGCCTGAACCAGTATAATTCTCCCGTGTTCCTCTGCAATCCACCGAATTCTGGGTCACCGAGTAGCCCCATAGTATTATTGCCGGTGTAAAGCATCGACAACTAGATTGTGCTCTATCAAGTTCCTGTCCACACCTACCAATTCCTCTGGGGATTAGGCGAAAACTTCCGTATTCTCCCTTATGACTGCCAAAATCTCCTTTTCTACCTCTGGTGAAACGTTTTCTCCCATCATTATGCACATTTCTGTTTTCTTTAGGTCCAATACTACTTTCTTTGTTTTCTCCTCTGGGATTGGCTTTTGGTTCTGGAGAAACTATCTCGTGGATTCTACTCCACCGCGTGTATTCCCTTCCTGTGGTGGGTCATTATTGATGTTTTGTATCGGCAATAAGAATATAGGGCTACTCGTGATACCTAAACTTGATAGATTGCAAAGGAACATGAAACAATTTATATTGGTTTAGGCCCTCGAGATGAGGTAATACCCTACGTCCAGTTGTGGTGTATTGCCTTTGAGGTTTCTCTGGTGAGATTGTTCTATGCCCCAAGGAGCTCCCTACCCCTCCTTATATACCGGAGGGATGAGGGTTACAAGGTAGGAAACCCAGTCGGATATGACCAAGGGCTTTCCTCATTAGTACATAGAGAGTCCGGCTAGGATTATATCCCTTTCCTTGTCATGCAAGGTAATATGAAGCCGAGTCCTACTCTATCTCCAATTGTAGGAGCCGGCCCACCCTCTGTCCGAGTGGCCGTAATTGCCTTCCTTGAGGTACCCGGGGCCCATGGACTCCACAGTAGTCTCTGAGACCTTCATAGTTGAGTTACAGCTGATGCCGAGTACTAATCCTCCACGGTGAAGAGATTCCTGAGTGCTTTGCTCCCGAGTACTCATTGTCCGAGTGCTTCTTCTCCCGAGTCCTGTTTCATGTTAGCTGGCAACGAGGCTATGAAAGGCTTCATGGAAGAATATGAATAGTATGCGCCGAATAGGTGCACCTATTAGGTGTAGCCCCCGACTTTGTGCTTAATTGTGAAACAATTAAACATAAAGTCAAAGATCTTTAACATTTTAGCCTTTCCCGAATAGTATACTACCCAGAAATTAGACTCTTCAGCATCATGTCAGCTGGAAGTATTTTTGCTCAAGGCAATTTTGGCTAAGCATGTAAGCCAAGTATCACTATGGAGTAAATCCAATGTGTGATGAGGTGTAATTGAGACATACTTGCATCCCTAATTTTAATGGAGACCAGCTATTGATCCTTATAAGGATATATCCTCAATACCTAAAAATAATCAAGATACCTGAATGTATACACCCAGCTATAGGCTTAGCATGAAGCATATCTGATTATTTAATCGGTTCTTGTAAAATAACACCTGCATCGCGATTTTAACGCGACCAGCGGGCGACCCAACAAGGCATGCTATTTAAGAACTCATATCTTTGGCTTACTACCGAATAAGCCGATCCAAACCAACTTACCCAGCGGAGCCCTATAAAATCCGAAGATTTTGATCATTGCTAAATCTGCCTATTGCTTTGGGGATGTGCCACCAAAGCGTAGTAGATTTTGATGCTGAAATCGTCCCAGAAATCTTTGAATATGTTGTCCATAAACTGAGTGCGTTACCCATAATGATGCGGGACTCCAGATCTATAAATTATACTCAGTATGCGTTGCGCATATGATAGTCTGCAACTCCTATGCCGGTAGGTGAGTTTGCTGAACAAAAAATCGACATCCCTTATATGACAGGACGAGTGTTTCAGTGTCGGTAACCGCAATCAGCCAGAGGAATCCTTGTCTGCAAGCCTTTTCAACCTATGTTCTGGATGAAACATAGTTGCCACAGATGCCTGAGTAGATAGATTGTAGGATCTGCCTACCCTCCTCAGGTGTGATGCAGTGCATGAGAAATCCGGATGCGCTTTGACGATATAGGTCTTCTCTAACTACGATAAAGGTTTTGCTTCGTCGCTTAATTTACTCGACTTCGTTGTAATCTTTAGGAAGTTCGTCTTCCAGTAGGAATCGAATGATTGGGATCTTCTAGTCTTGAAAAATAATTAGCACCTTCATAGGTTCTGATTTTGGTGCTACTCCCGACTGAAAGCTTCAGTAGTGGTTTGTTTCCCTGTTTTGGCTAAATAGGTACCCGAACGCTGTGCTAGCGCAGGATTCGGCCGGCGACCCTCTTGGGGCATACCCAACCTGATAAAATTATAGCCGAATAAGGTACCCGAACCTCGCATTAGCATATGATTTGGCTGGCGACCCTCATGGGGCGTACCCTACCCAATAGAGTTATGGCCAAATAAGGTCCCGAACCTTGCATTAGCATAGGATTCGGCTGGCGACCCTCATGGGGTGTACCCTGCCTAGCAGTGTGGTACCCGAGCCCTGACTGGTGCCAGAGGTCGGTTATTAACCCACATGGGGCGTACCAAGGAAAGGCGACATCCATGTCCCAACTGGCGCAAGTACTCAGTCAGTAGCCCTCATGGAGTATTCCAAGTGATTCTTGAAGCGTCGCACTCCAAGTGTATCATGGCAGACTGCTCCAGCCCCCGAGCATAGAAGATAGGCTCGTAGCCGTGAGTTCCTATTACGCGTATCCGGAGCTAACCCTGTGTTATAAACATATCGGATGAGTAGTATCTGATGTATAAAACAATCACCCGAAGAAAATTTATGTATTTTACAATAGATGTAAATATGTGTTCCTCCTCTTATTGATATTAATTTTCCCGAGTAGTTGACCCCTTACGTTTAAACACTCTGCCCGACTAGTCATAGCCCCTTAGCGTCGGGAGTCAGCTCATTGCTCTTTCCTAGGCACGCGTTTTAGATTACTTGAGTTCGTCTTTCATGGAGCAAAACTTCATGGATTGGAATTTATGCTACTCGAGCACTTTTGCAACCATTAAGAGTAAAAACAGAAAAATACACAGAATATACACCTATTAGGTGTAAGCGGCTGCGGCATTGGCGAGGCCAAGTGAGGAATTGACGATCTCATCCCCTAGATCCGATCTCAACTAGCACTAAACCGTATCCGAGTCAAACCATAGGGAAGTGAGTTGCCTCCTGGCCCATTTAGATGAAAATATCATATAAAGAAACAAATATTTATTAGAAAGCGACTTAGCTGTTCGGTATTGCACAGGTTGGGACTGGGGATGCCATCCTTGCATTTAAGCTTTTGAGCCACCGAGCATGTCACTTGTCGTTCTGATAATCTTCAGTTCTAGGAGGTCGAAGACGGTTGCAACCGACTGCCACAATGAAGTCGTCCGACTTGCGTTTACGGTTCCCAGCCTTAGTCAGGGTTGTGTCATCGGTGTCCTTCCGCTCTTTCTGTTAGGATGCCTTTTTGTCATCGAGGGCCTCAGCAACAGTGTCGGTCGAGTCAGCATACTTGTTCGCCATGTTGAATAGAGTTTTGACAGAACTTGGAGGCTTCCGAGTGAACTTAATGATGAACGGGGTGTCCTTGACTCCTTTTTGAAAGGCAGTAATGACGACCCCGTCCTTGATCTTCGGGATTGAATTCCTCTTCTCAGAAAACCTTTTAATGAAATCACGAAGAGACTCGTTCTTCCGTTGATGGCACTGATACAGATCGTACTCGGAAGATGGCCTCTCGTACATTCCTTGGAAGTCGACGATGAAGCGTTCTTGGAGTTCTCCTAGGAGCCGATTGACCTCTTAGGAAGTCCAGTTAGCCATGTCCTCGCCAAGTCAGCTAGAGCCATTGGAAGGTAGTTAGCCATGGCCTTGTGATCTCCTCCAGCTGCTCGGATCGCCAAAGTGTAAACTGTGAGCCAGGACTCGGGGTTGGTCTTCCCGTCGTTTTTTTCAATTCCAGTCGGTTTGAAGCCTGATGGCTAGTCAACTTGTTGCAGCTCCTGGGTGAAGGCCAGTACTTCTTCGTTTGCATGAGGACTCCGACTCCGACTACGGCGGTGAAACCGCTCATGGTGGAGGCCGAAGCGCTCATGCTCGTCTTCCAGTCGGCGATGCTCGTCTTCCTTGCATCTGCGACGTCGTGCATTGATGTCTTGTTGAAGATCACTTCGTAGTCGGCCTCACTTGATGCGAGACTAGGTGCCCGACCTTCCGATAGGTTCGATTTGGCGATGTGTGGACATTCATGTTTTGAGACTTCCGATCAGTGGATCGTCACCTCGCATTCGCTACACCCACGCGTCCTGTCATTATCGGCCACACTCTCATGCAGTCGACCTAACCACAAAGGTTTTGCTCTTACAAACAATCAAAGAAATTTGCAAGAACAAAGAAAACACAACCTGAATTGCAAATGGATGTTTAGCACATAAAGTTGGGGTTCCACAAACCGATCTAGACGGTGAAACTGCAATGGCAGAATAATCTAAGCAAAATTCAACCCTAACTCAATGACTTCTACTAAATATATAGAGTCTAGGGTTGGCCAAGGACCCCTGGGCGCGTCCCTAATGGACTCTGACACGATACAAGACCCAACGGCCCAAAAAACGGTGGCGTAGCACCCTAACAGATTCTGGATGCTAATTTGTTCGGATGACTCCTGTTGACATGAGACTAGATCCATTAGAAAGCTGGTCTCGTTAGCTTTCCGAACGTCGAAAACGGAGTTCGGATGTGATCTTGGCGACCAATTTAGTGCGGACTGCTCCTAGAATCCGAGATGGACTTGAGCTCGATATGAATTGGGCCTCCAACTTGACTTGAACGCCTTTGCTAGCCTTGTCCGCCTCCTAGCCTCTCTCCAAATGCTTCCTGGTTCTCTCCAAGGTTCGTAATCATAATTAAATCATTAGGTAGCAATCTATTCTCAAAGTCACCAAAAGAAGAACTTAGGAACGAGTTCACCTAGAGATTCAATTATCGTGCCTGAGCTCTAGTAATTGGCCCTTGCATAACAACTTGAGGATTGTTGTAAGTATCCACAGGAGTTATTTCCTCATCATCCTCCCCCTCTTGAAGTGGAGTTGTCCTCGACTCAAGCTCATCTTCTTCTCCCAAGTATAGTTTCAAATCTGAAATGTTAAAGGTGGGACTAACTCCAAACTCGGGAGGCAACTCAAGTTTATATGCATTATCGTTAATTTTCTCAATTATTTTAAAAGGACCAGCAGTCCTAGACATCAATTTAGATTTTCTAAGCTTTGGAAATCTATCTTTTCTCAAGTGTAACCACACTAAATCACCCGGTTCAAGAGTAACTTTCTTTCTACCTTTACTACCAGCAATTCTATACTTTTCATTCATTTTTTCAATATGTTCTTTAGTTGTTTCATGCATTTTTAAAATAAAATCAGCACGCTACTTAGCATTATTATGTGTTCGCTCAGTAGTAGGTAAAGGCAAAAGATCAATAGGAGCACGGAGATTAAATCCATACACTACCTAGAAAGGACTTACCTTGGTGGTGGAGTGTTCTGTCCGATTGTATGCAAATTCAACATGTGGCAAACATTCTTCCCACATCTTCAAATTCTTCTTCAAAATAGCTTGCAACATAGTAGACAATGTTCTATTCATAACCTCGGTCTGTCCATCAGTTTGTGGGTGACATGTTGTAAAAAATAGCAGCTTTGTACCCAATTTATTCCAAAGTGTACGCCAAAAGTGACTTAAGAATTTAGTGTCACGATCTGAAACAATAGTAGAAGGCATACCATGCAAGCAAACAATTTCTTTGAAAAAAAGGTCAGCAACATGAACGGCATCATCGCTTTTATGACAAGGAATAAAGTGTGCCATCTTAGAAAATTGATCCACTACAACAAAAATGCTATCGCTCCCCCTCTTTGTCCTAGGCAATCCCAAAACAAAATCCATAGATATGTTTGCCCAAGGAATAGAAGGAACAGGAAGAGACATATACAAACCATATGGATTCAAACGAGACTTAGTTTTTTGACATGTGGTGCAGCGAGCCACGAAACGCTCTACATCTCGCCTCATCTTTCTCCAAAAGAAGTGTGTGGCCAAAACTTCCTCCATCTTCTTAGCACCAAAATAACACATCAAACCTCCTCCATGGGCCTCCTGTAGCAACGAAAGACGAACGGATCCAACTGGAATGCATAGGCGGTTAGCTCTAAACAAGAATCCATCATTAAGCACAAATTTATTCTATATACATCTCTCTTTACAATTCAAGAACACGTCTTTAAAATCAACATCAAGTTCATATTGTCCCTTAATCGATTCAAGCCCAAATATACGACAATCAAGTTGAGACAATATGGTATAATGTCTAGACAAAGCATCAGCAATCACATTATCCTTTCCTTTCTTATGTTTGATGATGTAAGGAAAAGATTCAATAAATTCTACCCACTTAGCATGTCTTTTATTCAATTTTTCTTGACTTCTAATATGTTTCAGAGACTCATGATCAAAATGTATAATAAATTCCTTCAGCCATAAATAATGTTGCCAAGTCTCTAAAGTTCGAACCAAAGCATACAATTCTTTATTATAGGTTGAATAGTTCAAACTAGGCTTGGATAACTTCTCACTAAAGTATCCAACAAGCTTACCCTCTTGAATAAGAACACCTCCAATCCCAATTCCACTTGCATCACATTCAAGTTTGAAAACCTTACCAAAATCAGGGAGTTAGAGTAGCGGTGCATGAGTCAACTACTCTTTGAGCAAATTGAAGGCGTCTTCTTGTGCTTGTCCCCATCGAAATGGAATGCCTTTCCTTGTTAGCTCATTCATGGGTGCGGCAATGGTGCTGAAATCTCTCATAAAGTGTCGGTAGAATCCAGCTAGAACGAGAAAACTCCGCACCTGTGTAACCGATTTAGGAGTCGGCCAACTCTTGCTTGCTTCAATCTTGGTCTCATCAACTTCAATTCTCTGTGGAGTCACAATATAACCAAGAAATGAAACTCGTTCCGTGCAAAAAAACGCACTTCTCGAGATTACCGAACAAGCGTGTATCTCTCAAAGCAATAAAAACAGCACGTAAATGTTCCTTATGTTCATCTAAAGACTTGCTATAAATCAGTATATTATTAAAATAAACCACCACAAATCTACCAATAAAAGTGCATAAAACTTTATTTATGAGTCGTATAAAAGTAGAAGGGGCATTTGTTAAACCAAAAGGTATAACTAACCACTCATACAAACCAAATTTTGTTTTAAACACAATCTTCCATTCATCACCCAATTTCATTCTAATTTGGTGGTATCCACTATAGAAGTCTACTTTAGAGAATACAATAGAGCCACTTAATTCATCTAGCATATCATCTAACCTAGGAATAGGATGATGATATCTAATAGTTATGTTGTTAATGGCTCTACAATCCACACACATGCGCGATGACCCATCTTTCTTAGGCACCAAAATAACAGGAACAGCACATGGACTAAGACTCTCATGTACATACCCTTTGTCAAGCAAATCTTGCACTTGACGCTGAATTTCCTTAGTCTCTTCGGGATTGGTCCTGTACGGCGCACGGTTTGGCAACGCAGCTCTAGGGATCAAATCAATTTGATGCTTAATTCCTCTCATAGGTGGTAGCCCCGAGGGTATTTCACATGGAAATACATCAACAAACTCCTGTAAAAGGTTAGCAATTACACGTGGCAAAAATGGAGGCGAATCCTCAAGTGTAAAGAAAGTATCTTTGCAAATCAAAGCATAGCAAATAAACTCATGTGCAATAAACTCAGAAATTTCAGATTTAGTAGCTAATATGGAAGCACCTTTCAACCTAAGTGTATCGTTTCTAGCATGTCGGTCCTTTTTCTCCTCCTTTGGCGGAAAAACATCTTTAGCTACTTGCTAATTTTCAGACTTAGATTCATTTAGTCTCCTCTCATTTTCAGCACGTTCTACATCATCTTTCAGAATTTCAGCAGGAGTCATTGGTAGCAACTCCATCTTCTTACCATTGTGTGTGAAGGTGTAAGTGTTAGTTCTACCACGATGCAACACATCTCGATCATATTCCCAAGGCCTACCCAACAGCAAAGAACATGCTTGCATAGGCACAATATCAAAATTTGCACTATCATGGTAATTTCCAACAGAAAATTGCACCTTACAACTTTGCTTACCTTTAACTTACCACAAGAGTTGAACCATTGAATGTAGTAAGGCCGTAGATGTGGTTGTGTAAGCAAACCAAGCTTCTCAACCAAATCAGAACTAATAAGATTACTACAGCTCCCACTATCAATGATAACACGGCATGCATTATTATTGACCACAAACCTGGATTGGAACAAGTTATGGCGCTGATTTTGCTCTGCCTTCTCCATTTGAGCACTTAGCACCCGTTGTGCTACAACACTCAAGTACTTGCTTATATCAGCAGCACCTATTTGCTCCACACCGTCATCGTTGTGGTCTTCATCTCCTGTTTGGTTAGTGGCATCTACTAATTCTTTTTCAACATCACTGGCACTAGTGTAGCCACCATCATCTGTAGCAATGAGAACTCTCTGGTTCGGGCAATCACGTTGCACATGCCCCATCCCTTTGCACTTGAAGCATTGGATATCTCTTGTTCGCCCCGTGGAAGCAACCGATGATGCACTTTTTGCGGGTGCCTGCGAACGAACAGATTTACTCACCTCGGTAGCACGGGATATTGGCGCCGATGGCTCTGATCGCGCCAGATTGGTGGAGGGTGTAGAAGTCCAGACAGTGGTGGGGGTACTTTTTCCGGGCCCAAAGGGAAGCCTCGATGTAGACGTGATGCTCCAATTATTCCTTTTCATTGGTTGCCTTCCTTGCAATTCCTATTCAGCTAACATAGCTACATGGAACAACTGGTTAATAGAATTGTATTCTTTATAGGCAATTATGTTCTGAATTTCACGTCTCAATCCCCCATAGAACTGAGCCATCTTATCCTCCTCAGCCTCCTGTACCTCACAACGCAACATGCCTATTTGTAGTTCCTGAAAGTATTCTTCTACAGACTTATCACCTTGGTCTAAGCGTTGCAACTTTTTTCGCAAATCTCGTTTGAAGGGTGGAGGAATAAATCTACCCCGCATAGCTCGCTTTAGTCTATCCTATGTGTCAGGTTCTAGGCCAGATTTAACTAGTTCATTCCACCAAATAATAGCAAAGTCCTTAAACTCACTAGTTGCTTCCCTAACCCTATGAATTTTAGGAACTAGATGGAAATTAAATTTCTATTTTACTGTCATCTCTCAATCTAAATAAGCCTCAGGGTCATTGTCGGAGGACGGAAGTCCGACCGCGGGAGGTCAGGAGACCCCCCTTTTGAGATTCGGCCAGGGGAGTCGTCCCAGGACGCTTGCCGGCGTCGGGGAAGACGATGAACGGTGGCACACAGGGGAGTAGAGATTGCAAGGTTCGGACCGTCCGATTGCGGATCGGACCGTCCGAACCCAGATGGATCGGCGCTCGAGCACCGGGGGCCCGAGCCGGGAGAAAGAGGGGTTCGGACCGTCCGTTTTGGGACCGGACCGTCCGAACCGTGACAATCGCGCGGGAGAGAGACAGGAGGATTTATACAGGTTCGGGCCGCTCGGAAGCGTAATACCCTACTCATGTGTGTATGCTATGTGGAGGTGAATATGGTTTTGGGGTTACAAGATGAACCCGGAGTAGCTGACGTGGTAGGAGAGCCACGCGACCCCGAGGTATGTGGGACCCCCATTCCCGTTTCGCCGACAGTGGCCCCTGACCCTGTTGCTCGGCCGGGAACCACTCTGGGCAGGAACAGGGTCACGTCTTGAAGAAACGGAGGGACGCGGGGTCCACCTGCCTCGTCGCGAGCTGGCGAAGGTTGGCGACTCGCTGCGTAGGCTGGACTTGCCCGCCGAGAACAGATATGGGCCCGGGACCCGAGGGCCCCGGCTGTAACATGGTGGATATGTGCCCGGGACCGGGAGGCCCAGGCTGGGAATATGGAAAGGAGTGTCGAGGAAGGCCGGCGGCAACGATTGCGATGGCGATGCAGCAGCTCGCCGCCTGTACCATCGCCACCGGGTTCTTCATGGCGACCCGCTAGTCGGAGACCGCGGCACCAGAGAGGTGCGTTGTCCGGTCAGAGGCCGCCACCGAATTCTGCCACCGACGAGGCCTCCCGCGCCTAGTCGAGATAGAGGTGCGGGAGAAGGAAACACTCTCCCGAGAGGAAAGCGTGCGGGCCCAAGCTGCCGGGCTCACATCTCGGGGGTGCGAGTTCGCCGCGCGCGAAGAAGTCGCGGTGGTTCGCGAGGAAGCGCAGGAGGCCGTGGCCGAGACCGCTGCCCCGGGGGCAGGGTTCCTCGACCGCGGCGAGCACCTTGTGGAGCCGATGGCTGACGAAGAGTCCTAGCAAGAAGAGTCCGGGGAAGACGCCGGTTTCCTTCTGGCACCATCCGCGGCCGCCTTCGGGGCCCGGGGGCCCTCCATGCCCCCGAGCGCTCCCCTTCCGACGCCGCCCGGGGTCCGGTATGAAGTACATCGGTGACCACCCCCCGTGCGGCGACATCTCTGGGCCTCGCTCGTGCTCACGCTCCGGTTTGCCTGTCTTGTACAAGGAGAGATATTTGCATATGTATATGATCATGTTTATATTTTCGTACCTTGGTTTATTGTGTTGTTCGGAGGTTGCTGGTGTTCGGGGCCCCGTGTCCGGGAGCGCCGAGTGCCGGGCGCCATCCGACAACAAGGGCCAGGAGTCGCGAGCAGCCGCCGGGCCTGAGGCCCCTAGCCGGGCCCTGGCACAGCCGCTGCCCCGGGAGCTCGGTCCCCAGGGGGCAGCGATCGCGATGGTCACCAGCCCCGGGGACCCGGTCCCTGGGGCACAAGCAACCGGACACGAGCCTTGCGGAGCGACGAAGTCCGTAGGTTCGGCCCCTTCCGCTTTCCGGATCCGGGGGCCCTCCGTGCCCCCGGGCGCTGTTGGCCCAGGGAGCACAGCGAGGCCACGAGAACAGACTCTTGACTCGCCAGGAGCCCCTCAGGAACTGACCCTGCCTGGCACGGGGTCGCCAGGTAGCGAAGCACCCGGCGCCTTGGCGGCGGCCGGGGAGGAGCTGGCCAGGTCGGGCACCGCAGCCCGCCCCGGGAACCTAGGTTGTCCACACAAATGGGGGAAGAATACAACTTATGCAATATGTAAGTCGGGTAAGGTTACGTATCTGGACGTTGCAATTGGTGGTATGGCTCCGTGAGCGCGATCCCGGGGCCGGGAGCGTTGCTCGCCCCCGGGAGCGCCGAGTACCGAGTCGATCCGCCGTGAACCGCCGTAGCGCCCAGGTCCCCCTTCGGTGTCCCGGGGTAGCTGCCCCTCCGGGAGCTCGGTCCCTGAGGGCAGCGAACGTGATAGCCAACCGGCCCGGGGGCCCGCCCCCAGGGACTCGGTCCCCGGCGACGCGAGGAACTAGGCGCGAGCCTTCAGGAACGGTTAAGCCCGTAGGCTCGACCCCTTTCGTCTTCCGGACCCGGGGGGCCTCCATGCCCTCGGGCGCTAGCCACCGGCCTCGGAGATGCAGTGAGGTTGCCGGAAGACGATGAGATGGGGCACCCGGCCGGTGTGGAGGTTTGGAAAACCTACCCAGACTTGCCGGAGATGGGTCTAATCTGCACACGAGTGAGCTATGAGAGTATTTGGCTCGTTCCCTTGTTCGTTCCGTGCTACGAATCGTGGCATCGACCACCTCCCGAAGGCGTCTTCGCGGTCGTGACTGTGCGGAGGAAAAGACCACGCATAAGCATTTCACCCCCTACCTCCGAATAGAACCGATCCCGAAGCTAGCCAGGTAGGACATCGGAGCCGCAGGGACACCGGGCGCCACCCGGAGGGTGCCATTAGGTCCCCGCGAGCTCGACAACGCCCTGGACCTAGCACCTCAGGATACGGTTACTTCGTTGGTAGGGAACTGATGATCATGCGCAAATCCCAACCGTCGTACGGGCGCGGCCCGAATAAGCCCCCAGGGGATGAGACTGCCATGAACGAAACACACGGGAAAGGACGAAAGGGATGGCACCGGGATAGATATTAAAAATGCTGATTATATGAAAGCGTATATGTGGGTGCCATGGGCCCCGGGTACCTCATGACAAGCATATAGGCCACTCGGATAGAGGATGGGCCTAGCCTTGTAATTAGAGATATAGCTAGATTCGGCAGACTTCGCCTTGTATGGAAAGGAATATACAGTCCTAGTCGGGTGCGTTATATCTCTAAGGGGAGATCTCCTAGTCGTAATCCGATGGGGACTCCTACCTTGTTACCCTGTCCCCCAGTATATAAGGGGAGGCAGGGCGCCCCATGAGGGCAGAAGAGCAATCATAAGCTCAGAGGTGCACACAAGTTCATCAGAACCACCACCGTATATCCTCAAAGGAATACATATAAACTGGACGTAGGGTATTACCTCACATTGAGGGCCTGAACCAGTATAAAATCTTCTGTGTTCCTTTGCAATCCATCAAGTTTCCATCCGCCGAGTAGCCCCATATATTTATTGCCGGTGTAAAACATCGATAGTTGGCGCGTCAGGTAGGGGCTTCGGTGCGATCTACATCTACAAGCTCGATGGATCTAGCAACCGGAGTCGACGGCGGCAAACTCTCCCCCGGAGATACAATTGCATTCAGAAGCCTCGACTTCGCCGCCGACCAGATCGGCAATCTCACCTTGGCCGACACGGACCCGATCCAACCGGCCGAGGAACCAGCCGACTCCGCGCCAGTCGGCCTACACGATGCTGCAGCAATCTCTCATGACATGCTGCGGCGATCTCCAATACGCCCGATTCCAGGGACAACTCTTTCTTTCGGTGTTCGACTCGGACTCGATTTTGAGCCGGCCGAGATCGGGCCAAAAAAGGAAGAGATCGTCAATTTCCCGTTCGGACTCGGAGACACCGCGGATATCTACAATCTACATCCGACGCGGCAAACCCGATCCCCTGGTGTTCGACTCAGATACGGCCCCGAGCCGCTCGAGATCGGATCTAGGGAGGTCAGAGTTACACTCATCCCCATCAACCATCCCGACTTCGACTCGAAGTCGGACTCCGACTTCCAGTCGGACTACGACTCTAAGTCGGACAGCAGCTCGGCAAGCTTCTCTCCGCCACGAGAAATCTTCATGGCATCCAAAGGCTCTACTCCTACTCAGGAATCATGCCGACTACGCGAACAGCAAGAGGAGGAGGCCCGCCGACTACGAGAACAACAAGAGGAAGAAGCAAGACGCCTGCGCGCCCGCAACGACGATCTGCGCAGAGCCGGGCGGACTGCTCAGCAACAAGTCCTCCAAACCCGAGTCGGCGACCACGACGTCTTCGTCACACCCCAACAGAACATCGTGGCCGCTGCAACTCTACTGGATACACTCCAGTTCGGACCTGATCACTAGGCCACCCCGACGATCGCAAGGATAAAAGCCATGCTTACAGCTGCTGCATGTCAACAACGCCAACAGTCGGGTGATACCCTCATACCGACCAACCGGTCGATTTCCCCAACGGTAGTCTCATCCGCTTCAAAGCGACGCCGAGCAGCCGGCTCTAGTCGGCAGCACTCGGAGTCACACCAAACGTCACTCGGCAACCCCAACGACGACCGGCGGCTCCGAGGCCAACTATGGCGTGATCTTTGGCAGGACACCAATGCTCGGTGCCGCGAACGAGAAGAAGACGAGCAACGCCAACTGGAAGACGAGAACGAGCATTTCAGCCTCCACCACGAGCGGTTTCGCCGCCGTAGTCGGGGTCGGAGTCCTCATGAAGACGAAGGCATACCGGCCTTCACTCAGGAGCTACAACAGGTCGACTGGCCGTCAAGTTTCAGGCCTACAGGCATCAACAAATATGATGGCAAGACCAATCCCGAGTCCTGGCTCACGGTCTACACTCTGGCGATTCGAGCAGCTGGGGGAAATCAGAAAGTCATGGCTAACTACCTCCCAGTCGCTTTAGCCGACTCAGCGAGGACATGGCTAACAGGACTTCCCAAGCAATCAATCGGCTCCTGGGGAGAACTTCGGGAACGCTTCATCGCCAACTTCCAGGGAACATACGAGAGGCCATCTTCCGAGCACGACTTATATCAGTTGCATCAAAGGAAGAATGAGTCTCTTCGTGACTTCATCAAGAGGTTCTCTGAGAAGAAAAATTCGATCCCAAACGTCAAGGATGAGGTCGTCATCGCCGCCTTTCGAAAAGGAGTCAAAGACACCTCGTTCATCGACAAATTCACACGGAAGCCTCCCAACTCTGTCAAGGCTTTATTCGACATGGCGAATAAATACGCCGACTCAGTCCATGCTGTTGCTGAGGCCCTTGAAGAAAAAAAGGCATCCTGACAGAAGAAGCGGGAGGGCACCAACGACGCAGTCCCGACTAAAGCCGGGAATCGCAAACGCAAGTCAGACGGCTTCATTGTGGCAGTCGGTCACAATCGTCTTCGACTTTCAACAATTGAAGATTATCAGAACAACAAGTGACATGCTCGGGGGCTCACAAGCTCAAACGCAAGGATGGCATCCCCACTCCGAAATACCGAACAGCTAAGTCGCTTCCTGATAAATATTTCTTCACTCGGCTTTACCAATGCCGCAGCCGCTTACACCTAATAGGTGCACAAGCTGCACTCTTCTCTATTTTTGCTCTTAAATGATTGCAAAAGTACTCGAGTAGCATAAATCCTGATCCGTGAAACTTTGCTCCATGAAAGACGAACTCAAGTCACCCAAAACGCGTGTCTGGAAAAGAGCCATGAGCCAACTCCCGACGCTAGGGGGCTATGACTAGTCGGGCAGAGTGTTTAAACGTAAGGGGTCAACTACTTGGGGAAATTAATATCAAAAAGAGGAAGAACTCGTATTTACATATATTGTAAAATACATTTTACTCAGGTGATTATTTCAATCATCAGATGCTACTCATCCGATGTCTTTATATTGCAGGCCCAGCTCCGGATACGCGTGACAGGAATTCAGGGCTGCGAGCCTATCTCCTACGCTCGGGGGCTGGACAAGTCTGCCAAAATACACTCGGGATGCTCCATGAGGGCTACTTACCGAGTACTTACACCAGTCGGGACGTCATCTTCCTCGGCTACGCTCCATGAGAGCTGACAACCGACTTCCGGCACTAGTCGGGGGTCGTATATCACTCGGCTGGGTGAGGTACGCCCCATGAGGGTCGCTAGCCGAATCCTATGCTAATGCAAGGTTCGGGTACCTCGCTTGGCTATAACTCTGTTGGGTAGGGTATGCCCCATGAGGGTCGCTAGCCGAATCCTATGCTAATGCAAGGTTCGGGTACCCTGCTCGGCTCTTTTGAAGTCAGAGAAGACTTACATCGTCAAAGCACATCCGGAGTTCTCATGCATTGCGTCACACCTGAGGAGGGCAAGCAGATCCTGCAACATACCTGCTCGGGCACCTATGGCAACCAGGCTGCATCCAGAACATAAGTCAGAAAGGCTTGCGAGTAAGGATTTCTCTGGCTGATTGCGGTTATCGACACCAGAAAACTCATCCTGACAGGCGATGGATGATACTTCTATAGAGCTATGCCGGATAGGTCGGCTCAGGCCGGCTTATTTGGTAGCAGCCACCAAGATATGAGTTCCTACAGTAGCATGCTCCATGTGGGCCGCCCGCAGGCTGAGTTGAAATTATAGCGCTGGTGCTACCAACAGGAGCCGATGAGGTAAACAGATATGCTTCATGAGAGCCTTATTGCTAAACATATATGTTTGGGTATCTGTTTTATCCACCAGGTCTCGAGGATATATCCTTACAAGGATCACAAGCTGGTCTTCATTAAAATTGGGGATGCAGGTATCTTTCTCGGGTACACCTGACCACGCCATGGATTTATTTTCATAAAGTGGTACTCGGCCTACGTGCGTGGCCATCAGTTGCCATGAGCAACATTATTCCCACTGACATGATGTGGAAGAGTCTAACTTTCGAGTAGTGCACTACTCGGGAGAGACTATAAATTTCTCATTCCCGCTGACATGATGCGGAGGAGTCTAACTTTCGAGTAGCATACTACTCAGGAAAGACTATAAACATTCTTCCAGCTGACGAGCTGAAGAGTCTAACTTCTGAATGGGACGCCACTCGGGAAAGACTATAAACACCTTTTCCAGCTGACATGAAGCTGACGAGTCTAATTTTCGAGTAGTATACTACTTGGGAAAGACTATAAATAATCATCCCGGCTGACATGATGCCGACGAGTCTAATTTTCGAGTAGTATACTACTCGGAAAAGACTATAAACACCCCTTTCCAGCTGACATGACGCTGAAGAGTCCCATATGAGAGTAGCATCCTACTCGGAAAGACTATAAACATACATCCCGACTGACATGAAGTCGAAGAGTCCTACATACGAGTAATTCCCTGCTCGGCAAGACTATAAATTATATTCCGGTTAACATGATACCGAAGAGTCTCATGTACCAGTAGTAATCTACTCGGGAAAGACTACAAGGTTAAAGATCTTTGACTTCATGTTTAATTGTTTTCACAATTAAGCACAAAGTCGGGGGCTACACCTAATAGGTGCGCCTATTCGGCGCACACTATTCCTACATCTACATGGAGCCCTTCATAGCCTCGCAGCCAGCTGACATGAAGCAGGACTCGGGAGAAGCAGCACTCAGACAAAGAGCACTCGGGAGCAATGCACTTGGGAAGACTTCACCGTGGAGGATGAGCACTTGGCATCAGCTGTGACTCAACTATGAAGGTCTCGGGGGCTACTGTGGGTGCCATGGGCCCCGGGTACCTTATGACAAGCATATGGGCCACTCGGATAGAGGATGGGCCTAGCCTTGTAATTAGAGATATAGCTAGATTCGGCAGACTTCGCCTTGTATGGAAAGGAATATACAGTCCTAGTCGGGTGCGTTATATCTCTAAGGGGAGATCTCCTAGTCGTAATCCAATGGGGACTCCTACCTTGTTACCCTGTCCCCCAGTATATAAGGGGAGGCAGGGCGCCCCATGAGGGCAGAAGAGCAATCATAAGCTCAGAGGTGCACACAAGTTCATCAGAACCACCACCGTATATCCTCAAAGGAATACATATAAACTGGACGTAGGGTATTACCTCACATTGAGGGCCTGAACCAGTATAAAATCTTCTGTGTTCCTTTGCAATCCATCAAGTTTCCATCCGCCGAGTAGCCCCATATATTTATTGCCGGTGTAAAACATCGACAGTATACTAAAGGGGGCCCCGGCCAGCACTGAGGTTTGGAGCCACTTACAGGATGTATTTATGGAAGAATTTTGTGAGGATGCTCCCAGGCTTACCGAGCCCGGTCGGGAATCAGCGATCATCAGGAAGGGGACTTCCCTCAGGGGGGAGGCTTATTTCAATCCGACCCGTGCGAGGACACGGCGGAGATTCAAACCCCCAACCCGAAGCGACCGGACCCGAACCTTACGCTAAAGATAGCGCTTGAGGCGTTGCTGGTAACGAGCGACGCGGAGCGGAGCGCGCCACCTTCGTTCCTCGAGGAATTCGAGGTTGTCGAGCTGCATATTTGTCGTGGTTGATGTTTGTCGATGTAGCGCTGTACCCGAGAGCCGAAGGAGAGGTCTGGCGACAGAACGGCTTCGGCCCGGTACACCAGGAAGAAACGGGGTCTCCCCGGGCGCCCAGCTTGGTGTGGTATGAATCGCCCCTAGAACCGCCGGGAAAAAGTCTACTCTGCACATAGTGAACTGTGAGAGCGTCCGGTTCGTTCCTTTGTCCACCCCATGCTACGAGCCGTGGTGTCAACCACCTCCCGAAGGCGTTCTCGTGGTCGCGCCCGTATGGCGGCTGGGTTTTGCGCATAACCCAGCCGCCGTACTGGCGTGGCCCGATGGTACCCCCAGGGGGTGAGACTGCTGCGAACGCAACACACGGAAAAAGACAATAGGAACGAGACCGGGAAGGATATTAAAAACGCTGCTTATGTAAAGTGTATATACCTGGGGCCCCGGCCAGCGCTGAGTTTTTAGAGAAATCCGGCGCTGGCCCGGGCTCACCGCAACTTACAGGATGTTTATACAGATAGATTTGTGAAGATGATTGATGTGCCTAGGGATGGAGCTCGGACTCGCTTCCCTCGCGAGCCACGAGACTGGGGAGAGGCATGTGCTCGGGACCCGGGGGCCCCGGCTGTCATGCGGAGGATATGTGTCCGGGACCCGGGGGCCCCGGACTGAAATATGGTTTGATATAAACCGGGTTCCGGGGTCCCGGGCTTGAATATGGAATACGAGACGACCTTCCGGATGCATTCTCGCCGGGGCGGTGCTGTCCGGGCTATCGTGCCCTATTCCGAGTCCGCGTTTCCAGGCTTGCACTCGCCTTGGCGAGGCTGCCCCGGGTTCCTCGGTGTCGGGCCCGGGGCACGGATTCGGGATCCGTGCCTCGGCTCGAATATGTGCCCGGGACCCGGGGGCCCCGGACCGAAATATGGTTTGGTATGCATAGTCGACATGTGCCCGGGCACGGGGCCCAGATAGGGACATGGACCACATCGGGACAACTTCCCCAGACCCGCCCTTGCCGAGGCGATGCTGTCCGGGTACTCGTGCCCTGCTGAAGCTGTTCCAGATCGGGAGCGGGATTCGGACATTGATCATCTTGACCATTGCCCCAAATCGGACCGTCCGGACAAGGATCGGACCGTCCAAAGCAAGGCGACCGGACCGTCCGCGTTAAGATCGGACCGTCCGAGTCCGACGATCCGACCATCCGCTGAGGGTTCGGATCGTCCGAACCTCCTCGACGGGCTTAGCCTGCTACTGCTCCTGGCGGGACTTCTTGACGCGCTCGGCCAACTTCTGGACGGCGCGGCACTCTGTGAAGCCGTGCGAGTCCGTCTTGTGGACAAGGCACCACGTCTGGGGCATTGCCGGCTTGAGACGCTCGGCCAAGTCCTGGACGGCGCGGCACTCCGTGATGTCGTGCCGACCCGTGTCGTGGTAGGCGCACCACCCCCGAGCTATGGCCAGCTTGGGACACTCGACGAAGCCCTGGACGGCGCGACACTCCGTGAGGTCGTGCCAGCCCGTCTAGTGGAAGGGGCACCACTTCCAGGCCGTTGCCGGCGGCGGCGGTGCACGTGCGGCCTTTTGCCACTTGCTGCCGTCATCGCCTCCGCGGGCAACATGGCTCCGGGGGCTGCCCGTAGCCGCCAAGGCGAAGCTCTCGGCGGCCTCCTTGGCCTTCCGGCGCTTCCTCCTGTCCCGCCGTGACGCGGAACGTGAGAGCTTGCCGTCGTTTCCAGGGCCCCAGTTGGGGGCCCGAGGACTTGCGGCAGCGTTCGCGCGCCGCTCGCGCTGCCGCTCGATCGTGACCCGGGCGTCCTCTTGTGCCCACGTCCGGTTTAGCCGGTCACGGAGGTGGCCATTGTTGGTCGGAGGTCGAGCCCGCCGGGCTCGCGCCGCGCGCCCCCAGAAAGACGGGGAGCGTGGCGGGCTCACCGCCGGGCTAACGCCACCCGGCGGGGTGAAGCCGCTGGGCCCCTCATTGAAGTCCCGCGAACAACGGCCTCCTGCCATGAAGAGTGTGCCGGCGTTGGAGACGTCAACAATGCGCCTGGGAGTGAAACTCCCCCTACCTGGCGCGCCAGCTGTCGGAGGACGGAAGTCCGACCGCGGGAGGTCAGGAGACCCCCCTTTTGAGATTCGGCCAGGGGAGTCGTCCCAGGACGCTTGCCGGTGTCGGGGAAGACGATGAACGGTGGCACACAAGGGAGTAGAGATTGCAAGGTTCGGACCGTCCGATTGCGGATTGGACCGTCCGAACCCAGATGGATCGGCGCTCGAGCACCGGGGGCCCGAGCCGGGAGAAAGAGGGGTTCGGACCGTCCGTTTCGAGACCGGACCGTCCGAACCGTGACAATCGCGCGGGAGAGAGACAGGAGGATTTATACAGGTTCGGACCGCTCGGAAGCGTAATACCCTACTCCTGTGTGTATGCTACGTGGAGGTGAATATGGTTTTGGGGTTACAAGATGAACCCGGACTGCTCGGGAGCTGGCCGGGAACTCGAAGGTGCTCAGGCCGCTCTAGCAGCGGCCAGACTCGAGGAAGAAGAAGACCTCGGTTGTCTAAGGCTAGAGCCAGCTAGAGCCGCTGAGCCAGAGGCATGGATCCTCCTTTATAGGCTAAGGGGAGTCCACAGTGCCCGGCCTACGTGTTGAGAGAGAGAGAGAGAGCTAGCTATGCTGCGTCTTGTCGTGCACGTCCGCGCCCGTCTGCCGTGCCGTGCTGGAAGAGAGTCCACGCCAGAGTTGGAGGAACGTCCAGTCGCTCACGCCCGCCTGCTGCGCCCATACCGGAGTAGGTCTGCCGCAGGCGGCGAAGTCGTCGAGATGTAATGGAGCACGCCCTTGCCGCCGAAGTCAAAAGGTTCTGACAGGACAGGCATGTGTCCACGGCGCAGGCGCGCGTCCACAGGGGGCCATCAGGAGACGCCCACGCGTGGCGGAGCAGGCGACGGGGTTCGTCATTAATGCGGGTAGTTGGCAGTTGGTCCGCTGAGCTCTTCGAGTCAATCGGCCCCTAAGGCCGAGGCGATCGGCACCCGGGACCGGGAGGACCGGCACCCGGGCAGTCGGCATCGGCCTCGGGACCGGGGTATCGGCGCCCGGGACCGGGGTATCGGCATCCGGGTCCGGGGCGATTGATGGCGCCCCGGGGGCGAGGCCCAGGGCCGATGGCGGTGCTGCCCCGGTCCCGAAGCCGATGGAGATGGCGTCCCGGGGGCCGAGCGAGATGTCCCCAAGGTCTTGGCGGCGCCCAGGCCCCGGGTACTTAGCATAACGGCGGCCATAGCTAGCCGCCTCCTGTGCAGGATGTGTGCCCGGAGTAGCTGACGTGGTAGGAGAGCCACGCGACCCCGGGGTATGTGGGACCCCCATTCCCGTTTCGCCGACAGTCATATTTTCCAGAAAAGGAAGGCAAGGTAAATTTGACTTTAGCAAAAAGATCATCATTACCTCGCCCTTAGTGGCGGTTACCTCCCATACCTTGCCGGTTGAATCACAGTCGTTGTCGTAGGCGCTCGTCATGAAGTGCATTGCGTGCGTCACTATTGTCGGCTTGCTCTTCTTCATTATCTCCGTCATCATCAACAAGTGGTGATGTTGGGTGACGGTTTGCTGCCAATTGCTCAACATGGTTAGTGAGGGTAGTAATGCTCCCCACTATAGCCTAGAGGTCTTCCCGCATAGCATTCATGGCAGCTACATTTTCCTCAATCTTCTGATCCAGCTTAGTGATCTCCTCTTTTAAAGCACAATCAGTGAAATCATTCACCTCACCTCCTGCCATGGTTAGTAGAAAATAGAAAACAAACAGCACAAAAGTATGATCCCTATCAACTACTAGTCGATAGAACACACTCTCAAGTGTCTTACCTTGCTCTTACAAAAATCTTACCAATTGAAGTAGGCAGTACGACTCGGAGAGGTGGGATGTTTGACGATGGCAAGGGTGCGATTGTGACGATCAACCTGTACTGACCAGAAGTGTGTGGATCTCGGAAGGCAGTGTATTGTAGCAAGGGTTAGCAAAATTCAATAACATAATAGTAAAGCTGAATAAGAAGCCCAAATGCTTGTCACAATCGCTGGCCGAGACACGTCCCTAGGACTAGTATAAGGAAGCAAGAGTAAGGAACAAAGTAAACTAGGACACAAAGTTATAGATACACAAGACCCAGAACGGAGAACCACATACTCTCCCCTTCTCTCTATCTTTTCTTTTTTTCTCTCTCTTCTCTTTTTTCCTTTTTTTGATATTTTTTCTCAACTAGGAATACACAAGAAACAACCACAAAAATTAGTAGCTCAATATGATGCACGGAGTGGCCCTGGAAAAACAAGCAGGAGCTCTGAAAAGCATGCAGGAACTTCGGGGCTCAAAAACTCAGTCTTGTAGGCCAAATTTCGTGATTTTAGATCAGCCGAACACAATGAAGGTTTGGGGAGAAGCGGATGTAAAATTTTTTGTAGATGTCCGCAGATATAAAATTTGCCCGATTTTAAGTCCGTATGCAAAAGTTATGGCCATTTTACGGAAGGAGACACAGAACAGGTCTCTCTGCCACACAACTCATATATTCGGCTAGGGCAAAAATTTGAAGATAGGTTAAGCGCGGCTGACAAGGAGACTAGCGATGCAGGGCGATTGACACAAGGCAGCTTGCGACTTATCTACACGGCTTGCGAAGCAGGTTATTAGCACAAGGCGGTTGCAAAACGAAACCGAGTAGAACCCGATCTCTCAAGGTAGGCTCTCGCGCAACGCAACTGCTCAAACCAGATACCACGAACGCGACTCTAAACCAGAAACTAGACTCGATCTAGGACTCAAACTCAACAAACTAAAGCTAAAATTAAACATGCAAACACACAAAGGGGTTTGGACAACGGAAAACAAGGACTACGATGAATACGATGCTTTTTTTTCGGTTTTTCTGGACTCTAGGTAAAAGAAACAAAGATGGATAGATGGGAACAGATAATAACTATCAGGCAACCTATGCTCTGATACCACTTGATGCAAGATTAGGTGTCCGACCTTCCGATAGGTTCGATTTGGCAATGTGTGGACGTTCACGTTTTGAGGCTTCCGATCAGTAGATCGTCACCTCGCATTCGCTACACCCGCACATCTTGTCGTTATCGGCCATCCTCTCACGTAGTTGACCTAACCAGGAAGGTTTTGCCCCTATAAACAATCAAAGAAATTTGCAAGAACAAAGAAAACACAACCTGAATTGCAGATGGATGTTTAGCACACAAAGTTGGGGTTCCACAAACCGATCTAGATGGCAAAACTGTAATGGCAGAAAAATCTAAGCAAATCCTAACCCTAACTCGACGACTTATACTAAATATATAGGGTCTAGGGTCAGCCAAGGACCCCTGGATGCGTCCCTAATGGACTCTAACACGATACAAGACCCAACGGCCCAAAAGACTGTGGCGTAGCACCCTGATAGATTCTGGATGCTGATTTGTTCGGACAATTCCTGTTGACTCAGAAGGAATTTTGACATGAGACTAGATACATTAGAAAGGTGGTCTCGTTAGCTTTCCGTACATATCTTGAACGTCAAAAACGGAGTCCGGATGTGATCTGCGTGACCAATTTAGTGTGGACTGCTCCTGGAATCCGAGATGGACTCAAGCTCGATATGAATTGGGCCTCCAACTTCACTTGAACGCCTTTGCTGGCCTTGTACGCCTCCTAGACTCTCTCCAAATGCTTCCTGGTCCTCTCCAAGTTTCCTAATCATAATTAAATCATTATGTAGCAATCTATCCTCAAAGTCACCAAAACAAGAACTTAGAAACGAGTTCACCTGGAGATTTAATTGTCGTGCCCGAGCTCTAGTAATTGGCCCTTGCATAACAACTTGAGGATTATTATAAGTATCCAAAGGAGTGATGTCCTCATCATCGGACATCCTAGTTATCTCGATGGTCATCTTGATGTCGATGCCGTCAGTCATTGTTGCGGTTGCCGAGTGACCTGAGGCGTGACTCCGTGTGCGGCTGAGTGAAGCCGGCCGCTCGGCGTCGACTGGAGGCAGATGAGACCGCCGTTGGAGAAGTCGACCTCTTGATCGGTATGAGAATGTCGCCTGACTGTTGGCGCTGCTGACATACAGCACCGGTGATCATGGCTTTAATCCTTGCTATCGTCAGGGTGGCCTGGTGATCAGGCCCAAGCTATAGTGTATCCAGTAGAGTTGCAGCAGCCACAACGTTCTGTTGAGGAGTTACGAAAACGTCGTGGTGGCCGACTCAGGTTTGGAGGATCCCCCGTTGAGCAGTGCACCCAGCCTTCCGCAAATTGTCATTACGAGCATCGTGTTCGACCTGCAGGCGTCTCGCATCTTCCTCCTGTTGTTCTCGCAGTCGGCAGGCCTCCTCCTCTTGCTGATCGTGTAGTCGGCGTGTCTCTTGAGTGGGAGTTGAGTCCTTGGACGCCATGAAGACTTCGCGTGATGGAGAGAAGCTTGCCGAACTGCTGTCTGATTTAGAGTTAGAATCAGAGTAGTTGATGGGGTTAATGACAACTTCGACCTCCCTAGATCCAATCTCGAGCAGCTCTGAGCCACATCCGAGTTGAACTCCAGGGGATCGGGTTTGCCGCATTGGATGCTGATTGAAGATAGCCGTGGCGTGGCCGAGTCCGAATGGGAGATTGACGATCTCCTCCTCTCTTAGCCCGGTCTCGGTCGGCTCGAGGCCGAGTCTGAGTCAAACACTGAAAGAAAGAGTTGTCCTGAGACCCGGGCATGTTGAAGATTGCCGCAGCATGTCGAGGAGGACCGCTGCAGCGTCACATGGGCCGACCGGCACGGAGTCGGCTTGGTTCCTAGCTGATCGGATCGGATCTGAGTCGGATAGGGTGATGTTGCCGAACTTATCGGTGATGAAGTAGAGGCTCCCGAAGGTGATTATTTGCCTAGGAAGAACTTGACACCGTTGACTCCGGTGATTGGATCCATCAAGCTTGTTGAAGATAATCTCGCCGATGCCCCTACCTGGCGCGCCAACTGTCGATGTTTTGTATCGGCAATAAGAATATAGTGTTAGTGATATGCCCTAGAGGCAACATGGAGATGTTATATATATCACATGTTATATTTATAATGTATTGATTTGTTTCTTAAAATAGACATTATCATTATTTATCAATGAGTACGTGACTTATTCATGAGACTCTTAATGTCAAATGTTGCTATTTCTAAATGATCCTTGATCATATATCATATGAGGAACAAATATGATTCTAATATCAGCATATGTATTGATTGATGATCATGTCTCATGGATCATGGTATGGAGATACCAAATCGATAATATGGACATATGCTAGTGAACATATGTTGGATAGACCCGCCATGAGATACTGCAGAGATTGCATGTGTCATCAGTTAGTCTCAAGTAGTGTTTATATAGAGTCCTTAAACTTAAGATCATCATGGTTCCCAACATACGTAGTAGCTTATTTGGGACTACTAAACACTACTCCGTAACTGGGTAGTCATAAAAGTAGTCTTCGAGTTTGCTATGAAACATGTAATGGGATGTGAATGATCAAGATAGAATTTGCCCCTCCTTACTGGAGAGATATCTCTAGGCCACTCGATATAATGGATTATGGAAGTGCATGGCCATGCTAGGGTGATTGAGGTGTCAATCACAAGTTTGTAATCCATCACAGGATCGAGAGAGTGATTGAGCTATTAAGAGGATGACACAAGTCTCGCCTTGAGCTGAATCAATATCGTGAGGCAAAGGGATTTGTACATGAGGACATTACAAGTTCAGCCGATATGATCTTTACATATATTTTGGGGCTAATATGCCTTGCTAGAGGCCACTATTAACAGGGTGACCAGAAAGGCGTTTTCGGGTCGCGACAAAATATACGTAAACCTACAGGGTCGCACGCTTAATGGGTTGGAACACTTATTCGAATGTGATTCGAATATGGGCTCAATTTAGATAGAGATCCGAGTAGACTCTTATTGGGTCTCGGTCCACAAAGCCCAAGTGAGGAGGTCTATATATAGGGAGGTGAGGGGCCAAGAAGATTCACGTTTTCGATTGACCTCGAGCCAAACCGTAGCCGCCACCTCCCGAGCCAAACCCTAGCCGCTCACGAGTGCTAGTACACTCGCAATTGGCGTTCCAGCCCCAGACGTGTGGATACCGGTGGAGGCGCTGCTCGTTGCGGCATTGATCGGCATCGACACTGATTAGATCTACTCGTGGTGTGGTTGATCGCGGTCTGTTCGCGGAGATCGACTACTTCCACTACTGCCTCGACGCGCGCGTGGTTGGACCGGCTTCTCCAACCCTTCTTCCACTGCACTGCAAGTCTAGTGGTAACGATTCATGATCCCTCTCTCGCATGATGTCCTGGTGTGCGCGGTAGAAAAGTTTTGTTTTCTGCTATCGTAGCCTACGCGTACTCCTTCATATAAGGCTACTCATAAGACCTAAACTTGATGGATTACAAAGGAACACAAAACAATTTATACTGGTTTAAGCCCTCAAGGTGAGGTAATACCCTACGTCCAGTTGTGGTGTATTGCCTTTGAGATTTCTCTGGTGAGATTGTTCTATGCACCAGCGGGCTCCCTACCCCTCCTTATATACTGGAGGGATGAGGGTTCCAGGGTAGAAAACCCAGTCGGATACGACTAAAGGCTTTCCTAATTAGTACATAGAGAGTCCGGCTAGGATTATATCCCTTTTCTTGTTATGCAAAGTAATATGAAGCCGAATCCTACTCTATCTCCAATTGTAGGAGCCGGCCCACCCTCTGTCCGAGTGACCGTAATTGCCTTCCTTGAGGTACCCGGCGCCCATGGCCTCCACAATCATCTGCAGCTTGAGCTTCCTCACTGCGAGTTGACTCCCTTTAACGGTAATCACCCCTTGTGGTCCAGGCAGCTTCATGCATATGTAATTGTGATGTATTGCCGCTTCAAACAAGTTGATTACTGATCTGCCCAAGATAGCATTGTATTGGTAGGGCACATTCACCACATCAAAAATAACAATCTCATTTCTTGTGTTTTTCCCACTTCCAAGTACCACTTCCAGGGCTATTTTACCTATAGCATCAACCTTTTGTCCTCCAAAACCTTGGAGTGGCACTCCTACTTTAGTTAACCTATCCAAAGGAATCTGCATCTTCTTGAATGCATCAAAGAATAAAACATCTGCAAAGCTTCCGCCGTCCACCAATACCCTGTGGACCTCACATTGCACTATGTCAATGGAGATGATGAGTGGGTCTTGGTGTGGGAAAAGGATACCTTCTGCATCTTCTGGACCAAAGAAGATTATGGTGCTCGAGTAGGCTGGTGGTTTTGTTTGTTGACTTGTGCCGACATGATTCACCGGCCGCACATACATTTTCCTCTGCTAGTGATATGCCCTAGAGGCAACATGGAGATGTTATATATATCACATGCTATGTTTATAATGTATTGATTTGTTCCTTGAAATAAACATTATCATTATTGATCAATGAGTACGTGACTTATTCATGAGACTCTTAATGTCAAATATTACTATTTCTAAATGATCCCTGATCATATATCATATGAGGAACAAATATGATTCTAACATCAGCATATGTATTGATTGAAGATCATGTCTCATGAATCATGGCATGGAGATACCAAATCGATAATATGGACATATGTTAGTGAACATATGTTGGATAGACCCGCCATGAGATACTGCAAAGATTTCATGTGTCATCAGTTAGTCTCAAGTAGTGTTTATGTAGAGTCCTTAGACTTGAGATCATCATTGTCGGCGAAATGGGACTGGGGGTCCCCCAGTCCTCGGGGACGCACGGATGCCCGGCCACATCAGCTCCTCCTGACCCACTTTCTGCAGAAGAAACGGCTGGCTACGGTCGGCATTCCGTTGAGCCCTCGGGGCACCATCGGCCCCGGGGCGCCATCAGGTCGCCCCGGACCCGGGCGCCGATCCCCCGGCCCCGGGTGCCGATGACCGAGCCCTAGGCCGATGCCGACTGACGATGCCGAGCCGACTGCCGACGGCCGATACCGATTCACTTGAGGAGCTCAGCGGACCAACTCCCCAAATATACCTGCATTAATGGTGAAGCGACAGGGCGCCTCCCACTTGTCTCCCGACAGCCTCTCCGGGGGACAGCCGCCTACAGCAGTCGGGCGACAAGATGAGCAGACCCGACAAGGCGACAGCAGACCAGCTCTAGCCGCCCGCAGCCGCCGAGCCGGCGGCGACTAGACGCTCCTCCAGGCGCGGCGCAGCAGGCGGGCGCCGACCGGCACGACAAGATGTAGCATATCTCTCTCTCACCACGTATGACCGGCACTGTGGACTCCCCTCGCCTATAAAGGAGGATCCATGCCACATTTGGAACCAGACACTCGAGGGGGACGAACTCCAGGCGCCCGGGTCTTCTTCTTCTTCCTGGAACCCGGGCCCTCTTCCTCCAGGGTTCGATTCTCCTTGTAACACAGTAAATACATTCACCCCCACATAGCATACACACAGGAGTAGGGTATTACGCTCCGGCGGCCCGAACCTGTCTAAACGCCTCCCATCTCTCTCTCTCTCTCGTGCGGTTATCACGGTTCGGACGGTCCGAACCTCTGTGTCTTCCAGCTCGGGCCCTCCTCTTCCTGCCCGAGCGCTGATCCGTCTGACGCCGCAGTCACCTGAGAACTACTCCCCTGGCCAAATCTCAAAGGGGGGTCTCCTGACTTCCCGCCATCGAGGTTTCATCCTCCGACAGCTGGCGCGCCAGGTAGGGGGAGTTTCCTTTTCAGGTGACACGTCGATGTCCCCAAGACCGGCGCACTTCACGGCAGGAGGCCATCGTCCGCGGGACTTCAGCGAGGGGCCCGGCGGCTTCACCCCGCCGGGAGACGTTAGCCCGGCGGTGAGCCCGCCACGCTCCCCGTCTTCCTGGGGGAGCACGGCGCGAGCCCGGCGGGCCGGGCCTCCGGCCAACAATGGCCATGGCGACCTCCACGACCGGCTGAACCGGATGCGGGCTCAGGAGGACGCCCGGGTCATGATCGAGCGGCAACGCGAGCAGCGCGCGAACGCTGCCGCAAGTCCTGGGGCCCCCGACCAGGGCCCTGGAGAAGACGGTAAAACCTCACGTTCTGCATCACAGCGGAACAGGAGGAAGCGCCGGAAGGCCACACTTGCACCGCCGCCATCGGCCATGGTCCAGAGGTGGTGCGCCTTCCACCAGACGGACCGGCACGACCTCACGGAGTGCCGGGCCGTCGAAAAGATGGCCGAGCATCTCAAGCCGGCAGTAGCCCGGAAGTGGTGCCCTGTCCATGAGACGGACTGGCACGACCTCACAGGGTGCCGCGCCATCCAGGGCTTGGCCGAGCATGTTGAGCCGGCCATAGCCCGAGGGTGGTGCGCCTTCCATGACACGGACCGGCACGACATCACGGAGTGCCGTGCCGTCCAGAAGATGGCCGAGCGCGTCGAGCCGGCAATGGCCCGGAAGTGGTGCACCGTCCACAAGACGGCCTTGCACGACCTCACGGAGTGCCACGCCATCCAGCAGTTGGCCAAGCGCATCAAGAAGTCCCGGCAGGAGCGGTAGCAGGCCAGGCCCGATCGAGGCGGAACGGACGGTCCGATCCCTCGTCGGACGGTCCGATCCCTCGCTGGACGGTACAGCGCTACAACGGCGACATCAACCACAACAACATGCAGCTCGGCGACCTCGACTTCCCCGAGGAACCAAGGTGGCGCGCTTCGCCCACGTCACTCGTACCAGCAAGGCCTCAAGCGCTATCTTTGGCGTAAGGTTCGAGCCCGATCACTCCAGGTTGGGGGTTAGAATCTCCGCCGTGTCCTCGCACGGGTCGGAATGAAATAAATCTTCCCCCCGTGGGAAGGCCCCTTCCTGGTGATCGGTGTTTTCCGACCGGGCTCGGTAAGCCTGGGAGCATCTTCACAAATTTCATCTATAAATACATCCTGTAAGTTCCGGTGTGCCCGGGCCAGCGCCGGATTTCTCAAAATCTCAGCGCTGGCCAGGGCCCCATGTGTATACGCTTTCATATAAACAGCATTTTAATATCTTTCCCGGTATCCTCCCTTCCGTCTGTTTCCATGTGTTGCGCTCGTGGCTACCTCGTCCCTTGGGAGGCATAATCGGGCCGCGCCCGTGCGACGGTTGGGGTTCGCGCATTATCATCAGTCCCCTATCGACGAGTAATCGTATCCCGACGTGCTAGGTCCAGGGCGTTGTTGAGCTCGCGGGGACCTAAGGGCGCCCTCCGGGAGGTGCCCCGGGTCCCGGCGGCTCCGGCGCCTTGCCTGGCTAGCTTCGGGGTCGGTTCTTTCCGGAGGTAGGGGGTGAAATGGTTATGCGTGATCTTTTCCTCCGCACGATCGCGACTCCGAGGACGCCATCGGGAGATGATCGACACCACGATTCGTAGCATGGAACGGACAGGGGAACGAGCCAAATACTCTCACAATTCATCGTGTGCAGATTACACCAATTCCCGGCAGATTTTAGGCAGGCTTTCCGAACCTCAACGCGGGCTGCGAAGCCCGACTTGGCCGGCTCCTCCCCGGCAACCGGCGAGGCACCGGATGCTCCGTCGTCTGACGACCCGGTCTTCGGTCAAGCTTGTTCCCGCGGCCTCGCGGCGCTCGGAGGGCCACAGGCTCCCGAGGGCGCGGAGGGCCCCCGGACCCGGAAGACGAAGGGGCCGAGCCTACAGACTGAACCAACTCCGCAAGGCTCGCGCTCGGACGCCCACGGCCCCTTGGGGCCGAGCTCCCGGGGACCTAGGCGCTACGGCGGATCGCGGCGGATCGGCCCGATGCTCGGCGCTCCCGGGGGCGATCAACGCTCCCGGCCTCGGGATCGTGCTCGCGAAGCCACACTGCCGCTTACAACATCCAGATATGTAACATTACCCGACTTTACGCATTGCTTATTCTGTATTCTTGCCCCGTTGTACGGACAGCCTAGGTCCCCGGGGCGAGCTGCGGCGCCCGACCTGGCCAGCTATCCCCCGGCGGCCGCCAAGGCGCCAGGCGCTTCGCTGCCTTGCGGCCCCGTCTCCGGTCAAGCTTGTTCCCGCTGCCTCGCGGCGCTCCCAGGGCCACAGGCGCCCGGGGGCACGGAGGGCCCCCGGACCCGGAAGACAGGAGGGGTCGAAACTACGGACTAGACCGTCCTGCCGGACTCGTCCCCGGGCCCCTCGCAGCCGTCGCGGACCGAGCACCCAGGGCAGGCGGCTGCTCAAGGCCCCGCGAAGGGGACCTGGGCACGACGACGGTTCACGGCGAGTCGGTCCGGTACTCGACGTTCCCGGGGGCGAGCGACGCTCCCGGCCCCGGGACCGTGTTCGCAGTGCCACGACGCCCTCCGCAATGTCCAGATACGTTACCTTATCCACCTTTACATATTGCTCAATTTGTATTCTTCCCCCGTTGTATGTACAGCCTAGGTTCCAGGACCGGCCGCGGTGCCCGGTCTGCCCAGCTCCTACCCGGCCCTGGCGAGGCGCCAGGTACTTCGCTGCCAGGGGACCCTGCGCCCGATCAGGATCAGACCCTGAAGGGCTCCCGGTGAGTCAAAGGGCTGTCCTCGCTGCACCCCCTCGGCCAGCGACGCCCGGGGGCACGGAAGGCCCCTGGATCCGCAAGACGGAAGGGGCCGGAGCTATGGACTTCATCACTCCGGAAGGCCCGCGTCCGGATGCTTGCGCCTCGGGGACCGGGTCCCCGGGCGGGAGACCATCACGATCGCTGCCCCTGGGGACCGAGCTCCCGGGGCAGGCGGCTGTGCCAGGGCCCGGCTAAGGGCCTCGGGCCCGGCGGTTGTTCACGACTGCCGGCTCCCGCTGTCAAGATCGCGCCCTGTATTCGGCGCTCCCGGACACGAGGCCCCGAACACCAGCAACCTCCAAACAACACCATAAACCAAGGTACGAAAATATAAACTTGATCACATAAATATGCAAATATCCCTCTTGGTACAAGACAGGCAAACCGGAGCGCAAGTGCGAGCGTGAGTCCGGGCAAGCCGCTCCCGGTAGATGAGTTCCCGGTTGAACGACTGCTCCCGGTTGATCGGCCGCTCCCGGTTGATCCGTTCCCGGTTGATCGGCCGCTCCCGGTTGAGGATCTTCTCCCGGTCTCGAGAGTTTGCTCGCTCCCGGTTGATCGGCTGCGCCGGTTGACCGACCGCTCCCGATAGATCGGCACCTCCCGGTTGATCCGTTCCCGGTTGATGGTCTTCTCCCGGTATCGAGAGTTCGCTCGCTCCCGGTTGATCGGCCGCTCCCGGTTGATTAGTTCCCGGTTGAACGACCGCTCCCGATGAGATCGGCACCTCCCGGTTGATCCGTTCCCAGTTGATGGTCTTCTCCCGGTCTCGAGAGTTCGCTCGCTCCCGGTTGATCGGCCGCTCCCAGTTGATTAGTTCCCGGTTGAACGACCGCTCCCGATGAGATCGGCAGCTCCCGCTTGATGGTCTTCTCCCTGCCACGGAGAGCTCGCTCCCTCATAAGGGACCTGAGCCCGTGCGGATAGGAGCCCCTGGCTCCCGGGCGCATAGCTGCTCCCGGTCTCCAGAGCTCGCGCCCTCCCGAGGGAGCCGAGCCCGAGATCCGGTAGAAGCGGCAGTACCCCAAGCGCGATCGAGGCGATTCGGATGGTCTGATCCCTCGACGGACGGTCCGGTTGTAGCGACTCGGACGGTCCTACCTCTATGCGGACGATCCGAATCCCGCTCCCGAGCCGGAATAGCCTCAATAAGGCGCGAGTACCCGGACAGCGCCGCACTCGGCAAACGCGGGTCCGGGGAAATCGTCCCGATATGGTCCATGTCCTTACCCGGGCCCCGTACCCGGGCACATATCAATCATACATATCAAATCACATTCCAGTCCGGGGCCTTTGGGTCCCGGGCACATATTTGAGCCGTGGCACGGATTCCGGAACCCGTGCCACGGGCCCGACACTGAGGTGCCGAACCAGGGCGGCCTCGCCAAGGCGAGTGCAAGCCTAGGAACGCGACACCCGGAATAGGGCGCGATAGCCCGGACAGCACCGCCCCGGCGAGAATGCGTCCGGAAGGTCGTCTCACATCCCATATTCAAGCCCGGGCCCCCGGAACCCGGCATATATCAAACCATATTTCAGTCCGGGGCCCCCGGGTCCTGGACACATATCCTCCGCATTACAGCCGGGGCCTCCAGGTCCCGGCCATACCTGTTCCCAGTGAGCCAAGCTCCACCAGCCCATGGCGAACTAGGTGCACCCTGCGTCCCCTCTTTTCTTCAAGACGTGGCCCTGTTCCTGCCCAGGCAGATCCCGGCCGAGCAACAGGTCCAGGGGCCACTGTCGGCGAAATGGGATTGGGGGTCCCCCAGTCCCCGGGGACGCGCGGATGCCCGGCCACGTCAGCTCCTCCGGACCCACTTTCTGCAGAAGAAACGGCTGGCTACGGTCGTTATTCCGCTGAGCCCCCGGGGCACCATCGGCCCCGGGGCGCCATCAGGTCGCCCCGGACCCGGGCGCCGATCCCCCGGCCCCGGGTGCCGATGACCGGGCCCTAGGCCGATGCCGACTGACGATGCCGAGCCGACTGCCGAGGGCCGATACCGATTCACTTGAGGAGCTCGGTGGACCAACTCCCCAAATATACTTGCATTAATGGTGAAGCGACAAGGCGCCTCCCGCTTGTCTCCCGACAGCCTCTCCGGGGGACAGCCGCCTGCAGCAGTCGGGCGACAAGACGAGCAGACCCGACAAGGCGACAGCAGACTAGCTCTAGCCGCCCGCAGCCGCCGAGCAGGCGGCGACTAGACGCTCCTCCAGGCGCGGCGCAGCAGGCGGGCGCCGACCGACACGACAAGATGTAGCATATCTCTCTCTCACCACGTATGACCGGCACTGTGGACTCCCCTCGCCTATAAAGGAGGATCCATGCCACATTTGGAACCAGACACTCGAGGGGGACGAACTCCAGGCGCCCGGGTCTTCTTCTTCTTCCTGGAACCCGGGCCCTCTTCCTCCAGGGTTCGATTCTCCTTGTAACACAGTAAATACATTCACCCCCACATAGCATACACACAGGAGTAGGGTATTACGCTCCGGCGGCCCGAACCTGTCTAAACACCTCCCGTCTCTCTCTCTCTCTCTCTCTCTCTCTCTCTCTCTCTCTCTCTCTCTCGTGCAGTTATCGCGAATCGGACGGTCCGAACCTCTGTGTCTTCCAGCTCGGGCCCTCCTCTTCCTGCCCGAGCACTGATCCGTCTGACGCCGCAGTCACCTGAGAACTACTCCCCTGGCCGAATCTCAAAGGGGGGTCTCCTGACTTCCCGCCGTCGAGGTTTCATCCTCCGACAATCATGGTTCCCAACATACGTAGTAGCTTATTTTGGGGCTGCTAAACACTACTCCGTAACTGGGTAGTCATAAAAGTAGTCTTCGGTTTTGCTATGAAACATGTAGTGGGATGTGAATGATCAAGATAGAATTTGTCCCTCCTTACGGGAGAGATATCTCTAGGCCCCTCGATGTAATGGATTATGGAAGTGCATGGTCATGCTAGTGTGATTGAGGTGTCAATCATAAGTTTGTAATCCATCACAGGATCGAGAGAGTGATTGAGCTATTAAGAGGATGACACAAGTCTCGCCTTGAGCTCAATCGATATCGTGAGGCAAAGGGATTTGTATATGAGGACATTACAGGTTCAACCGATATGATCTTTACATATATTTTGGGGTTAATATGCCTTACTAGAGGCCGCTATTAACAGGGTGACCAGAAAGGCATTTCTGGGTCGCAACAAAATATATATGAACCTACAGGGTCGCACACTTAATGGGTTGGAACACTTATTCGAATGTGATTCAAATATGGTCTCGATTCGGATAGAGATCCGAGTAGACTCTTACTGGGCCTCGGTCCACGAGGCCCGAGTGAGGATGTCTATATATAGGGAGGCGAGGGGCTGAGGAGATTTACGTTTTTCTATTGACCTCGAGCTAAACCCTAGCCGCCACCTCCCAAGCCAAACCCTAGCCGCTCATGAGTGCTAGTACACTCGCAATCGGCGTTCCAGCCCCAGACGTGTGGATACCGGTGGAGGTGCTACTCATTGCGGCGTTGATCGACATCGACATTGATTAGATCTACGGAGATCGACTACTTCCACTACTACCTCGACACGCATGTGGTTGGACCGGCTTCTCCAACCCTTCTTCCGCTGCACTGCGCGTCTAGTGGTAACGATTCATGATCCCTCTCTCGCATGATGTCCTGGTGTGCGCGGTAGAAAAATTTTGTTTTGTGCTATCGTAGCCTGCGCGTACTCCTTCATCCTCTGCCTTTTTGACTCCATCCCGAGGGAAAAGCCTCTAGTGATTGCATTGATTATCCTCTTAGGAGCTTCCTCAATCGCCTCTACCTTCAACACTGCTCCTTCAATCAAATTATGTGCCTGTGGCTGGATTTTGTTCTGTTGCTTGTTCACATATTTCTCCGCCTGATCGGCCAAAATGCCTTCTATTGTTTTGCATTCCTCCGTTGCGTGTGTACAATGTCCATGCCACCTATAGAACTTGTACTCAACTGGAAATCTTCCTCGACCTCTTCCATTTCCACGTGCTCCTCTCCAAGGTGCACGTCCCCGTCCACCACAGTGAAAACTTCTCCCTTCATCGCCACGGCGGAAACTTCTCCCCTCTCCACCATGGTGAAAGGTTCTCACTTCCTCCTTAATGAAATTCACCTGCTTTTTGCTATCATGCTTGAATCTCTTCCACGGCTTGGCATTGTGCTCTGACTGATTCTCCTCTGTCGATGTATTTTTTTTCTTTCCCTTTTGAAAACTTCTTGCCTAGCATTGCTGATGCTTCCGCCTCTATTCTCAAGTCATCCACTTCTCCCCTAGCAAAACTCTCTATTCTTTCAAACAACTCCTTGGTGGTGTTTGATCTGTTTCTTGCAAGGTTGAATCTCAGCAGTCCTTTAAGCAAGCCCATTTTCGCCGCGGCTATTATCATTGCATCATCTACATGCTTGATTTGGTAGCGGACTCTAAAAATCTCAACATGAATTCCCTTATTGTTTCTGACGGGAGTTGCCGTACTGCATATAGGTCGTCATGTTTTTTTGGCTCCTCATAAGCTCCAATGACTCCTGCTCGAAATGTATCCCTCATGTGTTTCCAAGAGTATATTGACAAAGGTGGAACTGTGGTGTACTACGAGAGCGCTACTCCCTCTAGCATTGTGGGAAGTATTTTCACCTTAGTTGTGTCATCTCCTCCTGCCACTTCCACTGCTGTTTCATACACTCGCAGGTACTTGTTTGGGTCGGTGTCTCTCTTGTACTTTGTTATGTTTGAAAGCTTTAAATGTGCTGGCCAAGGTGCCATTTGCAGGTTTGGGCTTAAAAGGATTTTTATCATCCACCGTTCGCACTCCTTGGAACTGTGGCTAAGCAACAGGCATATTCTGACTGGGGGGTGTTCTAGAATGTTATTTGTGCTACTTGATTTTGAGGCAACTGTTGGAAGATTGGTTGATAGGTTGGCTAAGCATATCGGGGAAAATGCTGATTTTGGTGAGGAAAAGGTTGATTTTGCTAGAGAGGCTGATTTTGCTAGGGAAAAGGTTGTTTTTGCTGGTGAAAAGGTTGATTTTGCTTGGGAAAGGCTGATTTTGCTAGTGAAAAGGTTGATTTTACTGGAGAAAAGTTTGTTACAGAGTTTGCTGGGGAATTGACTGTACAGGGTGTGAATAGGAGGTTAAATTGGGCTCTAGGTGTTGAGCATGGGAGTTTGCCTGTTTGGTAGACATGTCTACGCCGAAATATTCAGAACGCCTTGGGGTGGTACTTCTGTCGGTATTGGCGTGGAACTCGGGATGTTCTGTTGGCTCATGACGGGTGCATCTTTGCTCGGTTGGTTCGGGATGGGTGTATTTGTAGAACTGAGCTAGTTTTGGATGGGTGGTGCATCTGTGGAAATGGGTTGGTTCATGAGAAGTGGTTGATTTGTTTGTTCTATATTTTGACTCGAAAATTGGGGAACAACATTTTGTTGTGACCTCTGCGATGATTCTGGGTATCTGCACGGCTGCTTCTGCTGCTTCAACTGGATTTTGCAAATTCTGCAACCTTTACAACTCTCTCTGCATCTCTTCGAATAGTTCTTGGCTTATCATCATAGCCCCTCGTACTTTCACCATTTTCGCTAGGTCCACCTCGTTCACATGATTAACATCTCCCATACACCCTCCTGCTGCATTTGCCACCACTCCATCTCCTGCCACGTTCTCGATTTCTCTTTCTGGTTCCATTTCACCTTCTGCGACGGGATCTACTATTTACCTTGGTGGTTGTTGAAATGCGTCGGCATATCTTGCTGATACTACTCTCGCTCTTTGTGGCCTCGAATGCATCTACTCCCTAGCTTTCACCTTAGAAACTTGTGTCCCCATAGACGGCGCCACTATTGTGACTTCTGGTCACAAACAAGAAATAGGAAAAAGCAGGGGAAATGTCTTCTCCCGCTTATCCTGTAAAATGCAATCTAGGGGCCCAATACACTCAAAGCACTGTTTACTCAAATATATCATGTCCTTTACAATGGGAGCTTGCCCGTCTTTTATAGCCTAAGGGCCGTACAATGAGATTACAGAAATACCCATGGGAGAACCGCTAACCCTAGGAGCAATTTAGACATAATACACTAGCTTTGCAGTCCTCTCGGGGACAGCTGTCCAAAGTGGTCCAGGCTGTCCAATTTTGCATTCGGCCCCCTGGGGCATTCGCCGCCGTCCCCCAGGGCGGCTAATCCACGTGGCGTCCCCGGGGCTAACGGCGGCCGGCGCCGTTAGCCCCGGGTGACGGGGATGCCATTCGCCGCCCTGGGCCACGGCGGTTTTTAAATCCCGCCGTGGCCCAGGGCGGCAAGAGACTAGTTTTACAAATGATTCAAACCGAAAATTAGTTTTATAAATTAAAAAAAAATTAAATTAGTAACAGTAAAAATTCCACATGCACCTTCGTGCGCGGCAGCCGGCCCGGCTGCATATACCTTCAGTCACAAATCACAAGTTACAGGCAGGGCTTGTGGGTGCTACACTGCTGCTCACATGAAAAGGGGAACCTTGGATTATAGCAGGTGCTAACCTCTTAACGGTTTATCTACTTAATTACAGAGACAAATTAAGTAATTTGAGAAATAAGTTTAACAAATAGTTTAAAATAAGTGGTTTAAGCAATGTAATAGAAAAAAGTCTTTTTGAGAAAACGTGTTTTTCGAAGCATGGATAAAATAATCTGGTTCAATGATGGGGTAAATAAACTAAAAATAATTAGGATTTTAGTTTATAAGCTGGTTTATAAACCTAAAAAAGGGCCATATATAACATAAAATCTGGAAAATCAGTTTAAATGCCTAACCAGCCTATGCTGTAAAAAAGGAAGTCTTAAACATATACTCCTTCGTTTTAAAATATAGCAACTTATAGTATTTAAAATTTATCTTATAATATAGCAACTTCTCCACCTAACTTGCTCATCTTAAACAATCACAGCAATCTCTTACTTAATTTCCCTACCTAGTTTTTTTTCACAGCCAATCATGACCTTCTTCTATTTAATTTGACTTACTTCCTTACTATATTGTCTAATTCTAGAAGTTATTATATTTGGGGATGGAGGAAGTAGTTAAATCTTATATAGGTCCACTAAATGCCACATTTGGTCCACGAACTTATAGATCTAGATATTTGAACTTGTTAAGATATGCAATCTATATCCAATTTGCCACATGTCTCTCTGGTAATGACAAGGCTGTTAATGTGGCACATAAGGGCAACCACAATGTGGCAGGAAACCAGGTAATAAGCAATTAATACATGCTTGCTACCAGGCAACAAGCATTGTTGGAAGAGGAAGTAACAACTACCAGGTCTTTGTGCTATTGCTAGCAGCAGGCAAATAAAATATTTTTTTACACAGTGTTTCTACTCACCAGAGCGATTAGAGATTAATCATTTTTTAATCGGACCCCACCTTATTTACCAGATTATCTATAATACATTGTGGAGTCTATCACAAACTACCAGTGGCCTGATAGTGGAACAGACGCTACCAATTTGGATAAGATATATTGTGGGTGCCCTAAATAAAATGGACTAAAAAATTGCAAGGTTCCCCTTTCTAATCACCCCATATATAGTCCGTCCTTCGAATATAGCAAGTTCGATTGAGAGCTTATGATACATCGCAAGAAAGAATAGAGGGAAAGGAGAGAAGTGTGAAGGTGTTAGTCATATCAACTCCATGCAGTATTCTACAGGGACGCACGACGGTTTTTAACTTAAATGATATACTTTAATAAGCTGTTTAGGTGTCTAAATTTATATATTTGTAAGACTATTAACCTAGATGGCATATGCTTACAGGTTTAAATATCACTATTGTATTTTACTCTTTAAAAAGTTCAAACATAAGCTTTTTTTATTGTTCATCAATGATCTTGTGATTTTATGGGACCATGTACATCGAGAACATAGTCGCTTTGCAAGTTTTACATCACTGAGTTAGTCTTCAAATTAACTGTCTAATTAATTAAACAACTACGTCGATTAGACATAGTTAATCCACGATATTAGCAATGAAGGCTCCAAATTTTTGAACGAGATTCTCTGTTGTAGCATTGTGTTATAGTGGAGGGAACAATCACAACATTGGCCCTTGATATCCATCCTCGTCTATTTGCCAACCAACATATAATGTACATCGCTACAATAATTTTTATATACTACATAGTAAAAAGTTGCATGATTTATTGTTGCTACAACGTCGGAATGTTGTTCACCATATCAAAAAACTATAGCAGACTTAGATTACCGTAGCTAGACCAACTGTGCAATACAATAGAAAACATGAATCCCAAATTTCAGACGCTATGATTCTGCATACTGTACCTTCCGTCTCCAACTCGGCACGCTCCTTAGGGAAGGGCTCGGTGAAAAGGTTTAATGCGCAATCGACCACGCACGGGCTGAGTGGGTGATTCCACTCTTTTTTTCTTTTTTGGCACCACATGTTTTCTTTTTTAAAATATTTACACACCGAATACTTATATGTTCAGTTTTAATTTTATCACATTTATCTACATATTAAAATCCTGTGGGGGCAATGCCATACCAAAGAATCGAGCTACTGTTAAGAACACAACTCATGAAGAATCACTGTTAATGTTCTCCTCACAAGACAACAGATTATGATGGTGTAATGTTCATCAAGCCCTAGCTACTACTTGCTTTCGTCAGCGCAGGCCTAATTCTTGGAACCACCACATATGCAGCAGTAGAACCAACTCGAGACTCAGTCCCACCAACAAGAAATGAACATCACAAGTAATACCGTTATCACTTATCAGCAATTGAAAAGGCTTCTGAGGACAAGAATGAACGTGCAGATGCAGAGGGAATAGCCCTGGTGTGTGTGCGTCTCTCTCTATATATATATATATATATATCCCAAATATTCTCGTTCCTCTGATTCCTAAAAATCCATATATATCTCGGTATTCAGAATAGTCCAAAATCTCGAAGTTCCTGAGTTTCCAAATATATATATATCCCAATATTCATGACACTCCAAAATTTCGAACACTTCCCCAATTGCCAATATTTCTATTTATTCCCTTAAATCCTAAAATTTAATTTCTAAATTTAGAGAATTTCTGGAGAAACCCCTCCCCTTTTCTCTTTTTTCCTTTCCTTTTTCTAATTTTCCCCTCGCCTCCCACGCCTGCGCCCAGCCCCAACCTGGCCCGCCACTGCCACTCCCTGGCCTGCACCACGCCGCCGCGTTGCCTCCGCCGAAACCACGCCGTTGCTGCCCCAGACTCTCCCCTCTCTCTCTCTCTATAAAAGGCACCGTGCCGCCGCCGCCCCTGTGCCCTAATCCGCCACTACCTAGCCACCGCGGCCCTCTCCTGTGCGCCGCCGCCACGCTTTCCTTCCCAACCGCTGGCCGCTGCTCCTGCTCTGTGCCGCCACCACACCACAGTCGCCGACGCCGCAGTTCCACATCGCCGCCGGGGTCATCGCCGTTGTCCTTCGCCGCCATGGTGAGCATCATCGGCACCTCTGTTTCCCACGCTCGTCGCCGCCGCTTTCGGGTCCCCGAGCCACCACTGCCCCATGGCCAAGTCACCGCCCTTTTCTTTATCCTTGCCGCCACCGTTGTCTATTGCCGCCGCCGCCCACCGCCGGTCATCGCTGCCGATGTCGACGCGCTGCCGAGCTTCCGCTCTGCTGCACCATGACCCAGCCGCCGCACCATGGCCACATGCTCCTATTCGAGCCAGCCGTGGGCCACTGCAATGTGGGCCCGGTGTTTTCCTCCCTTATGTGTCAATGACGACTGGGCCCCACGCTTATAACCCAAGATCCTCAACCGTTCGATCCTCCGATTGGATCTGAACCCTTAAATTGGACCCCTCTGCCACCTTAGCCCTAGTAGCCACGTCATCGTGCCATCTCACCTGCCACCTTGGCTCTTTATCCACATGGTGAATAGTCACCCAGTTCACCTCTCGTCTCTGTTCCTTGTTCATGAACTAAGTCCAACATAAGCCTAGATAATGACAGTGCACCTCACTTGCCAGTCTTTCTAAAATAATTATATTAATTCGAAAACCCAATGAATATTCTAGGGAATATTCCTTTTCAATTCTTTTCAGATTTTCTCTGAATTCGAATTTCCAGAATCCGTAACTTTTCCGTCCGAACTCCGATTCGACCTATTCTTTTTCCTAAATTCATCTAAAATCATGATCTACCAGTTTATTTACTTTTTATGTACTCTTTATTTGGAGTTTCTTAGGGTTTTTTCTCGTTTTACATGTAGTCCGTTGTTTTCGCCGTTTCGGAAGATCACAAAGACCCAGGAAGAGTTTGGGAGATCTGTAGAAGACGTTTTCTATTGCAAGGCAAGTCACACGACAATCTTCTTAAGCATGTTGATCCCATTTATGAAATCTATTTTGTTTTAACGTTATTGCATGCAAAGTTTTTGAATGTCATTATTACAGTATATTTATTTATTAGCCTACACTCCTTGATTACAACCATTTTGTGATTGATGCCTTTACCTTGACACCTTAGGTAATTATAATTGACTAGTTGGATGACTATTTATTGATCTAACTAGATTAATTTAGGTTTTGCTTAGCACTGCATAGAAACAGTAGCATCATTTTATGTGGGGAAACTATTTAATCTCTTATCAAAAAATAATAGATAACGGCTATAATTTCATGACAGTGGTCATGGCTGGATAATTAATTGTGTTAACTAAAACTTTATGTAGAATCATTGTCATGATTAATATTTTGTGATTAACAATTGGCTTTGAAAATGGTTTATTTAATGAACATTTGTTTTAAAAATATAAGTCGGTGTTGGCGTGAGTGTGTATGACTAATGTGGGTCAGGTTGAGATATCTGTGCCCAGAAACGGTTGTTTTGTCTATTTGTGTGCAGGTGACTTGAGGTCTAACCTTGGTCAATGGTAAGGACCGGGACTACGTTCAGGGAGGAGCCGAGGTCTAGTATGGTCGGGATACCATGTGACAAGGTTGGACTAAAGTCAGTTTGTCTTGGGGTCAACATCGGTCAACGGTAGGATTAGGATAAAAGTCAGGGAGGAGTTGAGATCCAGAACGGTCAAAGGTGCCGGGTGATGAGATTAGACACAAAGGTGGCACACGGTGGATGGATATTGTATGGGAGGTCTTCGCAACGGGCTTCGCAAATTGGGTGTACAAGCGGCGAAAATCACAAATAAATTTGGAGTAAAATTGGAGAAGAAAATCAGAAGAAATATTTTGCTACAGTAATCCGACTGGATGCTACAGTGCTGGCTGCATGTGAGGGAGTCCTAGTGGTAAATTGTGTTTGTTTAGGAAATTAAGGGTTTGAGTCCTAGTGGGACTAGAAGTTCTACTCCTACTTTATGTAGGAGGTTTTAAGTACAAATAGATGAGGGGTTGAGGCCCTAAAGCCATAACGTTTGGATGAAAGAAATGCTAGGGTTTAGCTTTGAGAGAGAAAGGAGTGCTTTGTATGTACTTTATAAACATATCTTGATGCAATAAAGAGAATAATTCTTCAAGATTTGCATTGTCGTTCAGGAGTTTCGTCGAGATCGTTTTCAATCTATTTGCAGGCGGTCAGACCGGGAGATAATCGGCGGTCACGGTCTGACCGGCAGCAAGGACACGGTCAGACCGGCGGCAAGGACAAGGTCGGACCAGCATCTTCCAGAAAGGTTGAAGATCATGATTAAAGTAAAATTAACTTCATTGGTTCAGAGGTAACTTTTTATTCCGCGAAAAGTTTGGTTTTTGGTAATCCTATCATTGACCCCCCCCCCCTCTGGTAGGCTTAAGTCTTGTCTTTCGATCTTACAAGTGGTATCAGAGCCTTGTTTTTGTTTCTCTTTTGATCTTAATCGATCTTGAGTTACCATGGTGGATAAATATTCAATTAAGCCACATGTTTTTGATGGAGTTGATTTTCCTTATTGGTGTAAAAAGATGCAATCTTATATTATGTCCCAAGGCTTCGACATTTGGCAAAAAGTTTCAAAACCCTATATTATTCCTGAAGAGATTAGCTAATAAAATTGATTTTGAAAATAATTGTAAAGCTCGCAATTATATTTTAAATGGAGTTTCTCGTTATGATTTTGATCGAATCTCTCATTTTGAAACTGCGCATGAGATGTGGAAGGCCTTATGTGACTTTCACCAAGGATCTTCTAACCTCAAGGAACTGTGTAAAGATGTTTTTAAAAAGGAGTATATGAAATTTGAGATGAAATCTGGAGAAGCTCTTGATGATTATTATGCTCGCTTTAACAAAATTTTAAGTGATCTTCGTTCTGTTGATGATGCTTATGATGATAATTATACTCAGTCTGAAGTTTCTTGACATCTTTTGAATGGTCTTGATATGTCTATTTGGGAGATGAAAGTTACATCTATTCAGGAATCTGTAAACATGAATACTTTAACCTTGGAATCTTTGTATACCAAATTAAAGACACATGAGTTGAATATTCTTTCACAAAAAATTGATTCAAAATCTTCTGCTTTAGTACCTTCTTCTAGTTATTCAATCAATGCTTCTTCATCACTTTCTTTAACTGCTTTTAGTGCCATGTTCGATGACCAACTCGAGCAAATCTCGGAGGACTTGGTTTTGTTAACTAACAGACTCTCTCGAGCTTTGAATAATGTAAGAAGCAGGAAACGAGGAGGTCTAATCCGGTGCTTTGAATGTGGAGAGCCTAATCACATTCGTGTCAAATGCCCTAAGCTCGAGAAAGGAACAAAGGAAAATGAAGAGGACAAGAGCAAAAACGAGAAGAAGAAGAAGATATTTAAAGGTAAGAGAAACAAAGAAAGTTACAAGAAGATGCTAAACAAAGTGTATGCTACCTTTGAACAAACAAGTGACGTCGACTTTGGTAATGAGAAAGAATATGATGACAAAGACAAAAACATCTCTGGAGTATGCCTCATGGCTCGTGGAGGATTAACATTTGGAGAGTCTGATTCTGATAACGAATACATTGAGATAACACCTTTTCAAGATATTAATGTTTCTCTTGGCTTTAAGATTCAAAAATATGAGAAAAAGATAAAACAACATGACTTTATTGTTGAATCTCTTAATGCTGAAATTTTTATATTGAAATCTCTAATTCCTGATGATGATAATTGCACATCTTGTGAAGTTTTATTTTCTGAAATTTTTTCTTTACGAGATGTTCATGCTAATAACTGTTTGAGATTAGAATCTGAAATTGAGAAAACAAAAGTTTTTGAAACTTCTTTGGCTCTTGGTCTTGCTTTACATTCTCGTATTGCTAATGAGTTAGTTTTGACAAAAAATCTTTTAAAAAATTATAAAGTTGCTTTTGGTGCAAGTTCTTTGTTCAATGTTTTATGTGCTACAAGAATTAGACAACACAAGGAGGTTTCAAGTTTTAAAACTTGCTCAACATGTTTTTTAAATGAAGTAAAGTGAAAAATGCTCTTGGTCGTGTTGAGTATATCAGGGGTGGCAACGGGTCGGGTCGGGGGTGGGTTGGACAGGAACGCCCCCGCCCCCGACCCCCGATTTCTCCACCCGGCCCCGACCCCGATGCCATGGGCGGGGCGAAATGTGGACCCGGCCCCAGCCCCGCCGAGGCCCCAACCCCTGATCGGGGCCCCGAACTGAGCTCTAAATCAGTGCCAAATGCACTTTCTTTCTCACCATAAATAAAATATCAAGCAAGGATGTAAGCATTAGCAATAATGTGCATATGACATTGTTCATTAAGAGTGTGTTTGGTTTGAGGGACCGGAGCTTCACCTGAGGTCGGACCGACTGGTCGCAAATGAGATAGGGTGCAGTTGTCGCCTGCCCAGCTAGCTGCCACCCGCCGCCTGCCCAGCCAGCTGTCGCCCTACCGCTGTCGCCGTCGCCTGGCTGCCTGGCTACCCTGCCCTGCCCAGCCCAGCCAGCTGCCGCTGCCGCCTGCCGCCTGCCGCTGTCACCTGCCGCTGTCGCCTGCGGCTGCCGCCTGGCTGCCCTGCCTCGCCGCCTGCCCCGCTCGCCGCCTGCCGCTGCCGCCGTCGCCTGGCTACCCTGCCCTGGCGCCGCCCGCCACTGCCGCCCGCCGCCGGCCCCATGCCGCCGCTGCCCGCCGCCTGCCACTGCGAAGAGGGAGGAGGCGATGGGGAATCGCGGATTGGGTTGGCCGGTTGGGGATTAGGGTTGAGGAGTGAGTTTATATACTCTGGGCTAATGGGCTTACTGTTACTTCAGGGCCCCACGGATGACCCGCGGGTTCAGATCCCCCCCCGAACTTGCACCCTCTTATAACCGGGGCCCCGACCCCGACTACCCACGGGTCCAAAATGACACCCGCCCCCGCCCCCGCCCCCGTAGGGACGGGTTCCCACCGAGGACCCAGCCCCTACGGGGAAATTGCCACCCCTAGAGTATATGGAGAATATTGTGAAAACTCATGAGATGATTTCTTGTTCAAACTGTAAAAAACAAAAAGGAGTTTTAGTAGATTGTGAAAAATGTGTTAATTTGACAAAAGAAGTTTCTTATTTAAAAAGTTCCTTACAACGATTTTCTGATGGTAAAAAGAAACTTAACATGATTTTAAATCAATCAAAAGTAAGCACATATAATAGAGGGTTAGGTTTTGATCCACATACTTATTTTACTAATTATTAACCTTCTATTTTGAGTGTCACAAACAATGGAGAAATTTTGACAAAACCAGAACCTAAGAAAACTATTTTTAAATCTGCTGGAATTATGTCTTCTCTTTCTTCTTCAAACCAAGGTGTTTCTACTGCAAAATCTTCAATTTCAAAATCATCTTCTCGTGTGAAGTATACATGTACTTTTTGTAGAAAAGATGGACATTTGGTTGGTTATTGCTTTAGACTTGCTCGTAAACAGAAAAAAGAAAGAGAAATTACTTTTGCAAAATTAAAGTGGCAGAAAAGGCGTATTGTTTTGAGAGCTCCAGTCCAACTGACGTACAGACGCCGGTCAGACCGGCCAGCGGTCCAACCGCAGTACTACTGCTGGTCAGACCGGACTCAGCGAGTTTTTATGAAAAATAAATGTGGTACTAGTTTTACTCATACAGTTATGCCTATTGGTTCTTCTGGTCGTGTATCTCAGTACTGGATTCCTAAATGTCTTTTATCTAACCCTAGTACTGAGGCATCGATATCTGCGTGTTTGTAGGCTTTTACGGCAAGGAAGGAGAACGTGTGGATAATGGACTCCGGTTGTTCGCGACACATGACTAGTGATAAAAATTGGTTCTCCTCCCTCAAACCAGCATCCAAGACAGAATCGATTATCTTTGGAGATGCTTCTACTAGTACAATTCTTGCTTCAGGATCGGTCAAAGTAAGTGACAAATTTACCTTGAAAGATGTCGCTTTGGTTGAAAATTTGAAATACAATTTGCTTTCAATTTCTCAAATAATTGATGGGGATTTTGAAGTTAGATTTAACAAATCTGAAAGTAGAATTCTTGATTCTTCTGGATCTTATTTTTTGGAAATTTCTCGTTATGGAAGAATTTTTAAAGCTGCTTTTGAGAATTGTGTTTCTTCTGAGATTACTTGTATAGTTGCTAAATTTTCAAAGGATTTAATATTTGGGCATCGTAGACTTGGACATATAGGTTTTGATCATCTTACTAGAATTAGTGGTTCGGATCTTATTCGTGGTTTGCCAAAACTCAAAAAGGATCTTGATTTGGTTTGTTCCCCCTGTCGCCATGCTAAGATGGTTGCTTCTTCACATGCCCAAATTGTTTCTATGATGACTGATGCACTAGGACAGCTTTTACATATGGACATTGTTGGTCTAGCTCGAGTGCAATTTGTCGGAGGAAAGTGGTATGTTTTGGTTATTGTGGATGATTACTCTCGATATACTTGGGTTTATTTTATGACAACTAAAAATAAAGCTTTTGATCATTTTCGAAACTTATATCTTCGTTTGGCTCTTGAACTTCCTAGATCCTTGAGAATGATTAGAAGTGATAACGGTGGAGAATTTAAAAATGCTTCTTTTGAACAATTTTGTGCTAAAAAAGGTCTTGAGCATCAATTTTATTCTTCACGTGTTCCTTAACAAAATGGTGTTGTTGAAAGGAAAAATCGTTCTTTGATTGAGATTGTCGGCGAAACAGGACTGGGGGCCCCACATCCCCCTAGGACGCGTGGATCTTCGGCCATGTCAGCTCCTCCGGGGCCCACATTCTGCACAAGTGATGACCGGCCACGGCCGTTTTCTAGCTAAGTGCCTGGGGCCCGAGCACTGTTGGGCCCAGGTGCGCCTTCCCCGGGCACATCGCGCGACCGCTCGCACCCACCTTGGGCTCCGTGTGGCGTTCCCAGGCCTGGGTCTCGCCTCGGTCCCGGAACCCATAGGCTCGGTCCCGGGGCGCGTTCCCGGGGCACATTACTGGGACATTCCCGGGCCGGGGGCGCGCCTCCCGGGCCCGGGACTCACAGACTCGGTCCTAGGGCACGTTCTCGGGGCACATTGCTGGGATATTCCCGGGCCCAGGTCTCGTCCCCCAGTCCCGGGACCCACAGTCTCGGTCCCAGGGCGCGTTCCCGGGGCACATTACTGGGACATTCCCGGGCCCGGAGCGCGCCTCCCGGGCCCAGGATTCACAGCCTCGGTTCCCGGGGAACTCGACGCCTTGTGTGCGCGGAGGGCGCGATGAGCTCTCTGCCCCGGGCACGAGCCTGACCCGAGCGGATCAACTCTCCAACTACCCGCATTAATGGCGAGGCGACGGGGCGCGTCGCACCTGTCGCCCGCTCGGACATGCGTGGACTCTCATGATGGCCCCCCGTGGGCCCGCTCCCTGTGCAGTCAGAGAATATTTGACTAAGAGGGCTTTAGTTTTCCACGCTCTGGCAGCGATGGCGTGCGCTATCACATCTCCATGACCTAGCCGCCCGTCGCAGCCGAGCAACCTGATGACCAGACGTGCCGAACCAACTTCGGCGTGGCTCAGCAGGCGGACGCGTGTGACAAGACATATCGTACCTAGAAAAGCTTTCTCTTGGCATGTGTGCCAGGCACTGTGGACTCCTCTTGGACTATAAAAGGAGGATCCATGCCAGCAGGAATGGGGGTCAGCTTCTGAGAGGATTGAGTCAGCTTCTAGAGAGACTGAATTCCCAGGTTAGGGCTAGCTCCTAAGCACCCCTCAAGAACATCTTGTAAGAACAAACCACATTCATTACCCACAGAGTAGATACACACAGGAGTAGGGTATTATGCCTCCGCGTGGCCTGAACCTGTCTACTTCTTCTGCCTCCCTTACGTGCCATCAACGAGACGCCGCAGCCATCCTGTGAACAACTCCCCTGGCCGAACCTCAAAGGGGGGGTCCCCAGACTCCCCGCGGTTGGAGTTCCCTCCTCTGACAGAGATGGCTAGGACTTTGCTTGATGAATATCATACTCCAAGAAAATTTTGGGCTGAAGCTATTAATACAGCTTGTTATATTTCCAATCATGTTTTCTTGAGATATAAACTTGGAAAAACTTCTTTTGAGCTTCTCTTTGGCCATCAACATAGAGTTTCACATTTGCGTGTTTTTGGATGTAAGTGCTTTGTGTTAAAATCTAAAAATTTGGATAAATTTGAGGCACGTTCAACTGATGAAATTTTTTGTGGATATTCCGCTCACTCTCGTGGTTACCGTGTGCTTGTTTTGGGAACTAACAAGATTGTAGAAACTTGTGAAGTTACTTTTGATGAGGCTAGTCCGGGTACTAGACTAGAAATTGTAGGTACTTTATCACAGGTTCAGGGGGAGGATGGAAGCATATTTGAGGATGAAAGTGATGACGAAGAAGAAGAGGTCGAAGTGGTGGCAGGTCCGATCGGCCCTCAGATCGGTCCGACCGATGGCAACAAGATGGTCCGACAGGAGGCAGAGAACCGGTCAAACCGGGAGGGTCCAAAGAGCTCGGGTTCACGCCAGATCGTCTGATGGATCTCCAAAAGCAACTTCGACAATTTCAGGTTCAAACCATGATGTTGCTGCTCCTTTGCACATTCAACGTCGACATCCTCCAGAAGAAATTATCGGTAAGATACATGAACGTACTATACGATCTAAGAATTTTTTGAGACAGTGCGCAAGGAGTTTGAGATGAGTATGATGGGAGAGTTGAGTTACTTTTTGGGATTGCAAATCAAGCAAACAGCACACGAAACATTTGTACATCAAACAAAGTACACAAAAGATCTTTTACGACGTTTTGAGATGGAGAATTATAAGCCGATTTCAACACCAATGGGATCTACTGCTGTTCTGGATCCAGACGAAGAAGGCGAGGCTGTTGATCAAAAGGAATATCGAAGTATGATTGGATCGTTGTTGTATCTCACTGCATCAAGGCCAGACATACAATTTGCTGTGTGTTTATGCACTCAATTTCAAGCTTCTCCTCGTGTTTCACATTGTCAAGCCGTCAAGCGCATTTTAAGGTATTTACAACATACTCTTGAATTTGGGATATGGTATTCTACTTCATCATCTATAAGTTTACATGCTTTTTCGGATACGGATTTTGGAGGTTGTAGAATAGATAGAAAAAGTACAGGTGGTACATGTCATTTTCTTGGTACTTATCTTGTTGCATGGTCTTCTAGAAAACAATCTAATGTTGCTCAATCAACTGCTGAATCTGAATATGTTGCTACTGCAAGTTGTTGTTCACAAACTCTTTGGTTGATTTCAACTTTGAAAGATTATGGTTTGAGTTTTGATAAAGTTTCAATCTTTTGTGACAATACAAGTGCTATAAACATTGCTAAAAATCCAGTGCAATATTCACGCACTAAGCACATTGACATTTGTTTTCATTTTCTAAGGGATCATGTTGAAAAAGGGGATATTATACTTCAGTTTGTTGATATAAATTTGCAATTCACAAATTTTTTCACAAAACCTTTAGATTCTTCTCATTTTGCTTTTCTTTGAGGAGAGTTGGGGGTCGTTCATCTGTTTGGTATGTTGTGAGGGGGAGTAAAGCATAAATTAAGAGACAAAAAAGTAGAGCTTTGTTTTTACTATGAGTGTATCTTTTGCTTACTAGCAAGATACTTGAAGTTTATTGGTCTCTAGTATAGCTTTTATGGATTTTAGTATTTATATGTGTCCTTGATATTACTTTTAAGGGATATGATACATGACACTTAAATTCTTTTATTTGAATTAAATAAATATGCAATATTAAAACTAGTGCTAAGTTTGAATAATTTATGCTTATATTTATTCTTTGTTGAATTTTCATTCCTCAAATGCTCAAAAATGTCTTTATTTTATGAGAGAACAAAATGGATACTAAATCCTTGGCAAGAGTATTCACCACAAGGACGTATCCGAAGAGAGAAAAAAAATGGATACCGAATCCTTAGCAAGAGTATTCACCACAAGGACGTATCCAAAGAGAGATAAAAAATGGGTACCGAATCCTTGGAAACAGTATCACGACAAGGACGTACCCGAAATAAATTAAAAAAAAAAGAAGAGAAAAAATACATTCTCTTATGAGCAAAATATTTGAGAAAGAATGTGTTATTCAACTTGACTAGGTATAAGGGTATTTTGTTCAATCTATGTACTAGTAAATATATTGCATTATAAATCATTGAAATCATATATTTCTAGTGTTGATTTGATCTTAAACGTTATATCTTTGTCTCATGTTTATACTCTAATACATGCTTGTTATCTAGTTGAGCAATTTATTTCTCTTATCTTGCAACACATGTCTTAGGATTGCTCTAAGTAAATAAAGCTTCCACATTTTTTTGATGAACTCATTGTCAAAGGGGGAGAAATATACACAAAATAAAAATTTCGATTTTTAAAAATAGTCTTTTTTTTGCTTGGTTGAATTGCATCATGGGGAGAAATTCTTTCTTTTTAAAGGGGGAGAGTTTTTCTTTTCATTTTTTTTATTTTCACAAACAACAATTTATATTTTGGAGATATTGCCAATGTGTTCATCAAGGGGGAGATTGTAGAATCATTGTCATGATTAATATTTTGTGATGAACAATTGGCTTTGAAAATGGTTTATTTAATGAACATTTGTTTTAAAAATATAAGTCGGTGTTGGCGTGAGTGTGTGTGACTATGTGGGTTAGGTTGAGATATCTGTGCCCAGAAACGGTTGTTTTGTCTATTTGTATGCAGGTGACTTGAGGTCTAACCTTGGTCAATGGTGAGGACCGCGACTACGCTCAAGGAGGAGCCGAGGTCTAGCACGGTCGGGATGCCATGTGACAGGGTTGGACTAAAGTCAGTTTGTCTTGGGGTCAACATTGGTCAACGGCAGGATTAGGACAAAAGTCAGGGAGGAGTTGAGGTCCAGAACGGTCAAGAGTGCCGGGTGATGAGATTAGACACAAGGTGGCACACGGTGGATGGATATCGTATGGGAGGTCTTCGCAATGGGCTTCGCAAATTGGATGTGCAAGCGGCGAAAAAAATCATGAATAAATTTAGAGTAAAATTAGAGAAGAAAATCAGAAGAAATATTTTGCTACAGTAATCCGACTGGCTGCTACAGTAAGCCGACTAGCTGCTACAGTTCTTGCTGCATGTGAGGGAGTCCTAGTGGTAAATTGTGTTTGTTTAGAAAATTAAGGGTTTGAGTCCTAGTGGGACTAGAAATTCTACTCCTACTTAGTGTAGGAAGTTTTAGGTATAAATAGATGAGGGGTTGAGGCTTAAAGCCATAACGTTTGGATGAGAGAAAAGCTAAGGTTTAGCCTTGAGAGAGAAAGGAGTGCTTTATATGCACTTTGTAAACACATCTTGATGCAATAAAGAGAATAATTCTTCAAGATTTGCATTGTCGTTCGGGAGTTTCGTCGAGATCGTTTTCAGTCTGTTTGCAGGCGGTCAGACCGGGAGATAATCGGCGGTCAGACGATAGCAAGGACACGGTCAAACCGGCGGCAAGAACAAGGTCGGACTAGCATCTTTCAGAAAGGTTGGAGATCTTGATTAAAATAAAATTAACTTCATTAGTTTAGAGATAACTTTTTATTCCGCGAAAAGTTTGGTTTTTGGTAATCCTACCATTCACCCCCCTCTGGTAGGCTTAATTCTTGTCTTTCAATCCTACACTTTACTGATGATGGGTTGTCAGTACCAGGATTGTGAATGTTGCTAGCAGTGCTCATGACAATTAAGGACCGGTTCACGGACTACTTGTTACGAAGCAATACTCGTACTAACCACAAGCTAGAATGGGTAATGGCAGGACTTGAAGTGTGACGAGTTCAATAGAAGGCACCAAGGCGTGTTTGTGGCTAATATAAGTCCACACATGGTAGTCGTCAATAAGCCCATGAGTTTGTGCATCGAGCCGTCTTGCGGGAAGACACTTGATCACCCCTACCGGAGACCGGAGGCTTGGCAGGAGGCTCTCCTATTGTGTGAGTTACATGGATGGTCTTGTCACAATCTCTATTCGAGTACTTTCGAGTATCGCGACGCATGGCTGACATGATGTTGAGATTGTGTATTGTGGGTAAATTGGTACACCTCTGACCAGAGTAAAACTATTCGAATAGTCGTGCCCACGGTTAATGGGTGGGCCTAGCAATGTTTTCTATGATTAGTCTCACACTACTCATTAATGATGATAATTGATGGAAACTTGATAGCTCCAGTTTGGAGAGTTATGGTTTGGGTCTGAACTGTGTTGAAGCGCTGTTCAGAGAATGGTTTAATATTGATTAATGATTAAACTATGATGTTTTCAATGCAAATGTTTAAATACTGTTTTATGCAAATAAGCCATACTATACCTTTCCTTTGGAACTTTGTTGTATTATTTTGCATTTTCATATGTGGCTTGTTGAGTACGGTGGGTGGTACTCAGTCTTGCATTACTGCAATCATCAAAGTGAAGCTTTGCAAAGAGGAGAAGTTTGTTGTTTGGCTTATACCCCAGTTGAGTTACCTGTGACTTGGTGCTGAAGCTACGCTACTGCCGTTCCACTGCAGTTTTCTTCCGTGTAAGGACTAAGTACCTCTTGTGTAAGTAATTATCGTTTATCATTTTTCGTTATGTTTATCAAATTGTCGATTTGTGTACCTCGGCTGATTTCTGGACAAGAATTTATTGCATAAATTAACTTTGGAAATTCTGGTGAATTTCTGGGCGTGACAGTGGCGGAAGCCAACTTTTGCTTGTCAGAACTCATCGGCAACGGCGTCTCCCTCGAATTCCTGGAGTGGTGAGGGTCCTCCAGTTGTGGAACTTGTGCCACTCCTACAATAGCACCGCAACCATCCCTGAATCAATATCAGAATTGAAACAAGTTAGGGCTCATTACTATAAGAATCAAAGAAACCAAACCATGGTTGGGTGGATCCCCCACTCTACCCCAGATCTGTACCACAGAGGAGGAGGATTACGACTCCAAGGCCAAGAAGATATACCTTCGAGGAGGACCGTCGGCAGAAGAAGGACCGCAGCCGTGCTTAGCGGAGATAGATCGATGAGGTGGCCAAGAGGAGCGCGCGAGGAGGAGGAGGAGGAGGAAGTGGGGAGGTGGGGGCTCGTTGCCCATAGCGGCTACAGCTCGGCTGCTGCTGTGGCGGCCACCGGGGGAGGTGATGGCCCCCACATTCGCAACGAGAGGAGGCGAGCCGCTCGGGCCGTGGCGAGGTGCGTGGTGGAGTTCCATGAGCTAGGGTTAGGGAAGGATTTCCCAGGGGTTTGGGGGTATTGGGCCGGGAAACCTACCTTCCCGGGCCGAGCCAAATGAGTTTTTGAGCAGCCCAGGGATTTCAGCCCCTCCTGGTGGGCTTCCCCTTTGATGCTAGGTAATAGGCCAAGATCCCGGCCTTTTCCCTGGCTGCCAAACAAAGCCTTAGGCATAGAGGCGGGCGCACCTACCTGGTCTCCACAGAGGCTGCCAGCTGGCAAGGGCGAGGGTGCCGTTGATCTGGCCGAATTTCAAGTTTCGCGCCTTCGCCGCCGCGGAGACTGTGCCCCCCGGACCCAGATCCTCCTGGTCCTAGAGCTAAGCGCAGCCGGCTGCACGCCGCCGGACGTCGGGGAAGGAGGAGTGGAGGAGAGATCGACGAGGGAAGCCATGCTAGGTGAGATTGAACCCATAAGCCCTTCAACCATTTTTCTTCCTTTACCGGCCCGTCCCATGTTCGTATTTATGTGGATTTAGACTTCTAATTTAAGTCCAACTTTCTATAGATGAATTTGAAATGAATTTAGTATATGTTCAAAACAGAAAAAAAAAAAAAAAGAGGAAAGGATACAACGTCCGTGTGGGCAATGAGGCACGTGGCTGCTACCACGCAAGCCATCCGAATACAAACAGAAAAGACAAGCCGATTGGACCGATCCGCGCACGTGCGCACGATAGGATTCTCAAGTGTAGACCAGCCTACCTAGAAGCCATCTTTCTCAAGCCTAGGGCTCAAGGCCAAGCTACACCAGCCCCAACTAGAAATTATTTATTTATGTTTAAATTGGTGCCAGAGGATGTTTGGTTCACCGTTACAAGTTGCTAGAAATAAACAAAGGCTATATTGATTTGTCATTGGCTATGCTTTTTGTATCTTCAAAATTTTCATAATATCTCAATTTTTCATGTGATTATAGAGTCAAACTTAGGGCTCTCATTAATCCAACCTTGTTTCCGCCCCTATGTACAATCCATTTGTACAAATTTTGGGAAGCCTCACATGAGATCGCTTCGACATGCATATAGCAAAATATGTGGTTGTGTATTAATTGAAGGTATCTTTTGGGCGTGCACAATGCAACATTAAAGGTATCATTAAGGCGTTCATCACAATGCATAAATTTTGGAGAATTAAGGCATTCATCACAAATGCATAAATTTTGGAGAATACCCGACGTCGAGCACCCAACATTGCCTAAAATATCGGGTGCCCCACTTCTGTCTCCCTTCCACATTCTATCGCCCTCTCACCGTGCACTCATCGGCCATGCTCGCGGGGCTTCCTCCCATGTTGCAACCCCATGTCTAATACCTGGTCCGATCACCGAGGCAATGGTTGAAAAGAGAAGGGGCAGCACATAGTGGCAAAGCGGCGGATTGAGAAGTCGCCGATGACGAGAAAGGCAAGCTCGTCGATGGGAAGGATCACGTTGCTGGGTCACAGCACACGATGCTGTCAAAGGAAACTTAGATCTAGTCACCGCAGAGGAGGAAGAAGCCAAATCTTGACTGGTATATTTTGTATTTTTCTGATGTTTCAACCAATGTATCTTGACATTTCTTGTGTTTTATTGAAATGTTGCAAGGGGGATTATGATGATGTTTCATATTTTTTTCATAGATCCACTAGGATCTTTTGATGTTCCAACGATTGAAGCTCGATGTTTCATCTGTACAAGAGAAATGTTTCGACTGCGTTTCACCATTTTAATAGTTTGAAAGATTTTTGACCTAATAGTGAAACAATTTTGTATACGTGGTGAAACAGTATCCTATTTGTAGTTGTCTCCATAAAATTAGGTCGTAATCGTAAGGTTCTAGAATTAACTTGCTTGAGATCGTGTTTCAATTATTATTTTAATAAAAGAGGCTTTATAGATCTTAGACAATTACACAAAGATGACACAATTACTCTAAGACAATTTCTAGCCTCTGCAAAGTTAGGATGTACACACCCTGTAATTATTTAAAAAAAGAAAGAAAAACAACATGATAACAAATATCATGCTGCGGCACTACAACCATATGTGATCTTCATCCTTATACTCCACCGTAGCAACACTTGAACCGCGATAAAGGCCCTCCAAAAGCAACACCTCCAAGCAAGAACATCGTGCATACACGCCACCCTTGCCATGATCCAATCATCAAATGCCATACCATAGGTTTTCAACCTAGAGAGCAAATTCTTCGAACTCCAGAAAATGCCTTTAACAAGGAAACGAACACCACCATTTCTAGGTACAACCAGATAAGGCTAGACCTAGTGATTTAACCCTGAAGTCGAGTAACCTATACTCGATAAGCACCACCTAATCGAAGTCTTCCAGTACTGTTGCCCACTCATTCCAAGCTGGTGTTGGCGTACTTCGTGGTCTTAGCTCAATTGCAATAGCAGCGAACACCACAACCTGCAACCTTCTTTAGATGTACCACCATGTAATAATAGTTTTGCAAGCAAGCCAATAGGCACATGTCCAAAATCTGTAGGATCCATCCAAAGAGAGGATGAACTGTTAACGTAAACGATCCCGTATATCAAAACTAAGACGACTCTAGTTTATAGTCTGGTATGAAAGTACTTGACTAGTGATGAAGACACCGTCAAAAGAGTAGGCTCTAGACAATAGTGATCAGACATAGGAAATTCATATTGGGCCCACTTGAGCCTACATGAGTTGGAATGATTGTAGTGCTCAAACGGCATTTTCGTTTTCTTTTGCTAGTGTGGACAATGGGGCTACTGCTCAAGCTACTCGCGTGTTGTAAATGCCCTAAGGTGCAGCCTCAAGATAACGCAGTAACTGCAGGAGGTCAAAAAAAAAAAATAGGGTCAAGGACTAGCATTTATTTGATGTACAAGAAAACCAGGAAGACTAGCAACTTAGGTGTATGTAACAGAGGAATGTATTTTTTGCACACAAGCTTTTCGTGTACACACTGTGTACACCAATTAACAAATATCACCAAACATTCTAGAAAAAATTATACATATACTTTCAATAGTACTACACCTATGTATAAAGTCTCTTCAAATTCATTTGTTAGCTATTGAAATGTGGGAAGCTAGGAGAGCAAAAAGGCGACATGAGTGATTTGTTAGCCCATATTTCAGTCATAGTTAGTTAGGTGTTTAATTAGTTCTGTATGAAGTCACATTATCTGCTGCTATTTGTTTTCACATATTTACTATTTTTTCTCATATTTAGTTTTATCAATTTTGCCTTCTTATTTCATGATCTACTATGATTTTCGCTTTAGTGAGCGCACATGTATATATATTTTTTTATTGTTATTCGAATGAACTAGCAGAGTAAGAAGTCAAAAGAGAGCAAATTGACAGCTAAAATGAGAGACAAGAGAACTTGGACTGCTGAGGAGGAAAAATGATTGATTGATATTCTTTATGACATGAATGATTCCACTTGGAAGGTAGACACAGGCCACAAGTGTGGTTACCACACATTCATTGAAAAGGAAATGGCTAGAGCACTGTCACATGCTGACCTAAAAGTTGATCCACACATTAAATCAAAATCAACATTCTAAAGAAGCAACTTTCCTATATTTTGAAAATTCAACAGAATGGCTGCGGCTTCAGAACATACATAAATGGGTGCAAAAGGTATAATATCTTGTGAAAATTGGTTTTATGTCATCAAAAGTTTTTAAGCTTAGTTTATACCATCGAAAATCGAAAATTTACGGTACACTTTAATACTATGTAAAGTTTAGTTTTTTTTAGCATTTCTGTCTACTTTCCATCTTCTCCCGTTAAGTTGGACAAAGTTGCCCCTCTGTCCCCTGTAAAAGCCGACGCAGCCAGCTCGAGCGCCGGGCTCTGTCGTCGTCTAGCGTCACCGCCGATCTGTCCCCTCTAGATCGCCGCCATCTGTCGTCAATCCTGCCCCCACCGCCGAGCTCTTCCCCGTCGCCATGTCCGTCCCGTCGCCGAGCTCGTACCGGCCACAACGCCCGTCCCGCCGCCACACCCTCCAGTCACAGCTCTTATTGTGGCACGCGGGATTCGGGTCTGCCGCCGGCGAGCCCTCGACGCTGATGCAAGATTCGCTGAAGCCTCCCCAATGTCGAGCTCCCCATGGAATTATCTCGGAGCCGGCGACAAAATCATGTAGCAGCTTCTCCGGTCTTCCCCGATGGGAAAGAGCTCGAGCTCCTCCCCGCGACAACCATGGCGACGAGGTACAGGGCGACCTCGCTCCTCGATGGCCTGGGACGATTTTCTTCCATCGATCTCAACCGACGCGCACAGATCAGGCTGACCAGCCACGTTTTTCTCCCCTCTCAGCCCACACGCACGGACTGATCGAAAGAGCAACAAAAAAAAATTATCAGTTTCCACGGATAGTGCTGAAGGAAATGAGCAAAGAAATCGCACCAGGAACACTATGGAACGAAGGCAGTATTGTTATTTCCATGGCCTTTTTCTGCCGAAAAATTAAAAGAAATCAAAAAATCCGGAAGGAAGTAGATGGAAATGCTATAAAAAGTAACGGTGAAAAATTTTAATGATATTAAAGTATACCAATAACTTTCGATGGTATAAAACTAAACTCAGAAATTTTTGATGGCATGGAACCAATTTTCCCTAATATCTTTGGTTTATCCAGTCCAATTTTTTTTTCCATTTCAATAGAAGTCCAAGTATTTTTGCTACATTAATCCGTATCAATATTTTTGGATATTTTGTAGTCTCGCGAAGGAGCTGGCCCTTTGTTCATGAAGCCGATGTTGTATTTTAATAAGTTGTGCGAAATTTATGCTAGTGATTTGGCTAAAAGAGGGAATACTAAAGGTCCAGCAGAGCAACAAAGGACAGAAGATTTTTCTGCTATAGATGAGGATGATCATGTTAGCCATCATGTTGATAAAGCTACTATTCAAGCACATGGTAACGAAAACCCAACTGTCCCAAAAGGACGTAAGAGGGTTTTTGCTGATGTTGATACTTTTGAGATAAGCCTTTGTAATGTGTCCAATTCATTTGCAAAGTTCTTGGAAGTAGAAAAGGAGAATGAGAACACCTTCAATGGCATGCAAATGGCAATGATGAATAGAGTTGAAGCTTAGGAGGATACTAAAAACCCAAGTTGCTTGATGTTGTCAAGAAGTTGCCAAACTTTTCCATTGAAGGGACAGTCATGGTTGTTTGCATCATTGGTAGAGATGCGGTGAATATTGATCTTTTCTTAGCAATGTCTCCTACTAACAGATGGTATTTGTTCGATAGGAGCTTGCTGAGGTGACAAAAAGAAATTAGATGCATTTTTGGGCTTTAACTCAAGAATTTCAGTAGTGTTTCTATTCAAGATTGATATCACCTATTATGGTTTGTTAATTCATCAGAATGTGTTTTTTTCTTTCCTAAATATTGTTTGGTTGGCTACTTGAATGCATCATTGAGCCTCTTGATTTTTAACTCTTTTGGTTATGATACCTGGTGGCAATCCATAGGCCATAATTGGTGCAATCGTTTTGTGTTGGATCATAGTCATTATGCTAGCAATGACGAGGTTTACTATTTAATAATGCATATGCATGTATTTGTTTGTGGGAGCAAATAAGTTAATAAGTTCATAGGTATTTTAGGAATGTTAAACTTTCATCACATTCCCAACCCCACTAACCAAGCAGAGGTTTTAAACCTCCCCTAACAGTCCCACCAGCAATCTCAAACAAGGGATGAGGACTAAAAATCTAACTCCCATGACCAATCCCACTCTAAATTTCCTCCTCCAAACTCCTAATGCCCTTCCCTTCTCTTACCAAATGCACTGTTAATAACTGGGCGAGGGGTGATAATTGGGAGGGAATTACCACTCTAAATATAACGATTTAGATCTAAGCCATCCAACTTCTCTTAAAATCTAATTCACATCCAAACTCCCCACCACTCGTTTGTATTGCCAAACAATGGACTGGGAGTACAAATCAAACTCCCATGACCAATCCCAACATCAACTCCCTCCTCTAAACTCCCATTCCCCTTCCTCCAAGTTGCCAAACACACCCTTAGGGATTAAGGATTAGGGTTGGCTTAGTTGTTTGCTTGTTGGGCTAGAGTGGTGGAGAAACAGAATTATAAAATGTGGATTAGGCTGCTTCCTAACAGGCTGTTGGCCTAGGGAATGGGCTACAAGCCTCGGGTTGGGCCATTGTGAGATAAAATTTATAATAACTACTCCCTCCGTCCCAAAATATAGATATCTAGGAGTGTTTTGGAGAAATGAAGAATTAGGGTGCAAGGTCTAAAATACTGTAACGCCCAGAAATTCGTACCGAAATTCTGAATATTAATGTGTAATAAATCCCTGTTCATGAAAACCAGGGTACACAAATCCAAGTTGTCATACAGAGAGTCTTACAAACAGAGTAAAATTATATTACAAAAATGCAGCGGAAAAAGGTAAAGATAGTCTATAAACAGCAGGTCCATCGGCAGCGTCCATTCCCACAAGCAACTTGACGACCGCTCCCGATGAGATCGGCACCTCCCGGTTGATGGTCTTCTCCCGGTCTCGAGAGTTCGCTCGCTCCCGGTTGATCGGCCGCTCCCGGTTGATTAGTTCCCGGTTGAACGACCGCTCCCGATGAGATCGGCACCTCCCGCTTGATGGTCTTCTCCCTGTCACGGAGAGCTCGCTCCCTCGTAAGGGACCTGAGCCCGTGCGATAGGAGCCCCTGGCTCCCGGGCGCATAGCTGCTCCCGGTCTCCAGAGCTCGCGCCCTCCCGAGGGAGCCGAGCCTGAGATCCGGTAGAAGCGGCAGTACCCCAAGCGCGATCGAGGCGATTCGGACGGTCCGATCCCTCGACGGACGGTCCGGTTGTAGCGACTCGGACGGTCCTACCTCTATGCAGACGGTCCGAATCCCGCTCCCGAACCGGAATAAGCCTCAATAAGGCGCGAGTACCCGGACAACGCCGCGCTCGGCAAACGCGGGTCCGGGGAAATCGTCCCGATATGGTCCATGTCCTTACCCGGGCCCCGTACCCGGGCACATATCAATCATACATATCAAATCACATTCCAGCCCGGGGCCCTGGGTCCCGGGCACATATTTGAGCCGAGGCACGGATTCCCGAATCCGTGCCCCGGGCCCAACACCAGGGTGCCGAACCAGGGCGGCCTCGCCAAGGCGAGTGCAAGCCTAGGAACGCGACACCCGGAATAGGGCGCGATAGCCCGGATAGCACCGCCCCGGCGAGAATGCTTCCGGAAGGTCGTCTCACATCCCATATTCAAGCCCGGGCCCCCGGAACCCGGCTAAAATCAAAACCATATTCCAGTCCGGGGCCCCCGGGTCCGGACGTATATCCTTAGCGCTGGCCGGGGCCCCCGGGTCCCGAGCACATGCCTCTTCCAGTCTCGTGGCTCGCGAGGGAAGCGAGTCCGAGCTCCATTCTCCGAACAACGCAATAGACTAAGGTACGAAAATATAGACATGATCATATACGTATACAAATGTATCTCTTTGTACCAGACAAGCAAAAGCCAAGCGCAAGCACGAGCGAGGCCCTGATCGTACGGGGGCGTCACGGAGTACTTCTGACCGGACCCCGAGACGTCGGAAGGGGAGCACTCGGGGGCATGGAGGGCCCCGGCCCCAGACGGGGGCGCCGCGGATGGCGTCAGAAGGAAACCGGCCTTGTCGATGCTTTGCACCGGCAATAATATTATGGGGCTACTCGGCGACCTGGAATTCGGTGGATTGCAGAGGAACACAAGAGAATTATACTGGTTCAGGCCCTCGATGTGAGGTAATACCCTACGTCCAGTTGAGGTGTTATTCCTCTGAGGTGGTTTTGTGACCAATGATCTTCTATGCCCTCATGGGGCGCCCTGCCTCCCTTTATATACTAGGGGACAGGGGTACATGGTAAGGATCCCAGTCGGATACGACCAAGGGATTTCCTTCTTAGAGATAGAATCCTATCCGACTAAGGCTATGTTTCCTTATTATACAAGGCACAGCCTGCCGGGTGCTATCTTATCTCTAATTACATGATCTGGCCCATCCTCTATCCGAGTGGCCCATGTGCTGGTAATGAGGTACCCGGGGCCCATGGCTCCCACAGTAGCCCCTGAGACCTTCATAGTTGAGTCACAGCTGATGCCGAGTGCTCATCCTCCATGGTGAAGGTTACCCGAGTGCGATGCTCCCGAGTACTCTTTGTCCGAGTAAGTCTTCCCGAGTCCTGCCTCATGTCAGCTGGCAGCGAGGCTATGAAGGGCTTCATGTTTAGATATAGAATAGTGTGCGCCGAATAGGCGCACCTATTAGGTGTAGCCCCCGACTTTGTGCTTAATTGTGAAGACAATTAAACATAAAGTCAAAGATCTTTAACCTGGAAGTCTTTCCCGAGTAGATTACTTTGGGTATTTGTGACTCTTCGCTATCTGTTGACGCCAAAATTTGGTGAGGACCTATATCAGATTCAGTCAAGAGGACGGTTGCAGTCGGATAATGGAAATTGATCCAAGAAGTAGACCGAGTCTGAGAAGGAGCCGTGAAGACCGCGCGTGGCAGTTAATTACTATAGTTATTAGGAAAAGGTTTATCTCTTTTAGGAAACCTGACCTCATGTCCGGTCAGGCCTCGTTAGCGTTTTCTGTTATAGATAAGGAAATCATATACCGTGTCCTATAAGGACTCATGTAACTCGGGGTATATATACGTATGCCCGGGATCTTGTAATCTATCACAATGATCAATTTACAAATTCGGCGCATGCCACCCTTCTACGGGATCCTGCTTCTCGGCCGGCTGCATCGGTTAGGTCCGAACTCCTGCGAGAGGGTAAGTCTCGTCACCGACTACAATCGGCTAGGACTTCCTCGGTTAGGTCCGATATTCTAGTTGGTTTATGGTAGTCGGCTTACCACGATATATTTACTTTATCTATGGCTGCATCAGTTCAGTTTGATCTCATAGATTGATTAGGTATATCACATCACGTGTGCACAGACCTGTATCGACTTCACTGGAGCGATTTATCATCAGTTCGTGCTGCATCGGTTAGGTGCGACCTACTGAACTGCTAGTGATAAGTCGATCCTGCTGGGCCGATGCGTTGTGTGCAGCGTTTTGTATCGGAGTGTATAGCCGGTAAGGTTATTTCATCACGATCGCATTTATATCTATCGGCTCATTGAGGCATTGTTATCATTGTCAATCTGTGCTCAACGGTTAGGTCCGATCTACTAGATTGACGATAATAGCTTTGCTCTTAATAAGCCGATGGTGTTGTGCGATGGTGTTTGATCGAGTGCTTAGCCGATAAGTTTACCTGTTAAAGCCGACTATATTTATTCATTATTTTATCCTGTGCTCGCTTTGATAAGCAGTCGGGCTAGCTTATCAATTATTTATCGTTACGTTATTGCATATTTTATATATTTCTTGCCTGTATTATTGTCACAATCGGCTAAGGGTTAGCCGATGGTTTATTCTGCCGATCCAAGAACAAGTACAAGCAGGTTCCCGGGCACGACCCCAGGTAAGGGCCCGCATAGCCCAGGTAAGGACCAGTGTACGGGCCCGGACAGCGACGAAGATCTCGGAAGCCGAGTATGACAAGGGCCCGGGTGCAGGCACACCTTCATGACAACACCAATAACACTAGATCGTGATCAGCCTAGGATCTATTTGATTTATTTATGCATTATACTTGCTTTATTTTATCTAGCTTATAGCCGGTTTTTGAATATCCCTTCGATGATCGGCTAGCATGATATTTGTCTACTATTATGTTATTGCCCTTGCCATCATCGGCCTTAAGCCGATGTATAATGCTACGGGTGCATCGCGCCATCGGCTGATGAAACGGAGTCTAGATCGGCTTCCAGCCGATTGGCTCATTGATCTACATTTTCTCCTTGTCAATTACAGGGTCAAATTGACTGGCCACGCCTACGAACCTCAAACTTTAGGACCTGCACTGGAGTGAAGCAAAACTCCCAGGCCTTCGCGTGTCACCCAGACGCCGAACGGGACGGGACCCGGCGATTTCGGCGTCAACACGCTTTTGGCACGCCCGGTGGGACACGAAGTTTCAAGCCAACGTTCCAACAAACACTGTTTCAATCAAGATTTCAACATGGCTGGAAAAGAAGTCAAGACGGACAACGTAATTCCGGTCACCATGGAAGATCTAACTGAAGAACAAAAACAGCAAGTTGAACAAACCATGACAAATTTCCAGAAGTTGTGTTTGGAATCCTTCAGTATGACAAGCAAGGGCCGATTCAGAAGTCTCAGTTTCCAAAACCAAGTACTGGTAGGTAGACATCGAGCCGCACACAGCCCGAGAGTCCACCAATCAAGCCTTTAACAGGAGATGGTCAACGAGGCTGTGCACCACGCACTCATCAATCAGTCAGGGTCTTAGTAAATACATTGCATAACCTTATCAAGAAGACTGTTGATGGATCGATTGCCAAGAGCCAACTCGGGTCCTGTTTTTCTCCCACCGAAGACGGAGCCAGGCCAAGTTAATTACAACATTAGCAAGGATATACCAACAACTTGTTCGCGCAAAACCAGCTGGGGGCAACAGGATATCCCTCCTTGGATATCACCGATCTATTTATTATGGGGGATACCAGCAGAACTATCCGGGAGGAGGAGCCGATCCAGGTACTTACCAGAAGGGAGTATCAACAGACAGAATCGGCAACCAACCCAGCCGATGCAGTATCAGCAGTATCAACAGGAAGAATGCAAGAGAGGCAAGATTTGTCGGCACGGGGGTTGAGGAGATAGTAAGGGAGCAGTTCCGGGATCAAGCCCAAGGAACAAGCGTTCATGTATCGGCACCCATATCCTGAGTGGTTTGACAGGGCGTTCCGTTTGCCACACATTACAGGGATCCCAGATTTCTCTAGTTTTCAGGCAGGACAAACACGTCTACAGTAGAACATGTCATCCGATTCCTGGCGCAGTGCGGGGAGGCATCGGCTGAAGAGGCCCTGAGGGTTAGGTTTTTTCCCCTATCACTATCTGGATCGGCTTTACATGGTTCTCCTCGTTACCCTCTTACCGGCCGAATTCTGTTCGGTTCGGGTGGGCCGATCTGGAAAAACAGTTTCACAAATATTTCTTCGTGGGATTCACGAGCTGAGACTGTCAGATTTGACATCGGTTTAAGCAACGACCAGATGAAAACAGTACCGGAATACATCCAGCGATTTCGGGATATCAGAAGCCGGTGTTATAGTTTAAACCTGAGCGATGGGCATCTGGCCGATCTAGCTTTTCAGGGACTCTTGGCGCCAATCAGAGAAAGGTTTTCGTCTCAAGAATTCGAATCTTTGTCGCACCTGGTACAGAAGGTATCGGCTCATGAAAGCCGATTTCAAGAGGCGAAAAAAGACAAGTACCAGAGGAGAGTTGCTCAGGTTCAGGTCTATTCAACGGACTCAGATGATGAGGAATCCGACGCTGAGGTTGGATTGGCGGAGTGGGCCAGGAACAAGAAGTCAGTATCATGCCCATGGGTCAAAGATATCGGCAAAGAGGAATGATATGATTTCGATGTAAGCAAAGCCGATAAGATCTTTGATTTGTTGTTACAGGAAAAGCAGATACAATTGCCGCCAAACCACGTGATTCCATCAGCCGAAGAACTAAAGAAGAAGAAGTATTGCAAGTGGCACAACGCGGTATCGCACCATACTAACGAGTGTAAGGTTTTTCGGCAACAAATTCAGCTGGCTGTTGAGCAAGGACGAATCAAGTTTGAAGATAAAAAGCCAATGAAGATAGATGGGCACCCGTTCCCCGTAAACATGGTCTATGCGGGGTCATCGTCCAGGACTCAAGCCGATGAAGGAAGACGTCAGAGTAAATCGAGGATTACTTCATCGGGTATGATAGAGAAGTACTCAAGGTACGATGAACAGGGGGATGGACTGGAACAATATAATCCGCATTGGGACTGCCCGTTTTTTTGTTTCTGCTGGGATCAAGGAATGAGATTGCCATCAGCTGAAAATTGCCCCGAGTGCAGCAGAATAGAAAATCGGCATGATCGCCAGCAGGAGTGTTCGCGGGATCGTCGCTGGGAGAAGAACATCAGTTTATAGCCGATGGGGCCGATCCATGAAGAGTTCTTTTGAAGAAGACGAAGAGGAAATACGTGAGAAGCAAATCCAGAATCTCAATGGTGCCCTAGTGGGATATTCACGAAAAATCAGAAGAGGAGGGCACAGCGGTTAGGCACCGAGAGCAACAGGAAGACAGAGTCAACGATCAGGGAGAGGTTGATCATCGTCCCAAAAAGGACTAAGCAAGTTTGGCAAGTGAAGAAGAAGGACGATGAGGAAGCATCAGCACGGTAAATATGTGTTCTTTTTGCCTCGGGAGTATAAAGCGCTTTCATCAGATGAAGAAGGAGATGAGGAAGTTTTCGCTCAACTAACGTTACAATCTGATCAAGCTATATTTGATAAACCGGAAAAGTCAGAGCATCGGCACTTAAGCCGTATACATCAAGGGCTTACGTAAATGGGAAGCCGATGACAAAGATGTTGGTTGATGGAGGAGCCGCGGTTAATCTCATGCCTCATGCTACGTTCCGGAAGTTGGGGAAGACTGCCGAAGATCTGATCAAGACAAATATGGTGCTAAAAGACTTCGGTGGGAATTCATCAGAGCGAAAGGCGTATTAAACGTGGAGCTGACAGTGGGGAACAAGACATTGCCCCACCACGTTTTTCGTCATCGATGGAAAGGGGTCATACAGTTTACTTCTCGGCAGGGACTGGATTCATGCGAATTGTTGCGTGCCTTCGACAATACATCAATGTCTAATACAGTGGCAGGGAGATCAGGTCGAGATGTTCTAGCAGATCGGTCGACCACATCGTGATGACCGATCTACCGGTCTAGGAAGCCGACGGTATTGACTGCCTATCCGGAAAAGCATGGGAAGGAGATTACCTCGAGGTCACTAGCCAGGGGATACAGCCGATACAGCAAGTCGGCTCTGAATTGTTACTCTGATGGGCTCCATTGAAGACTTCGAGGGAAATTGGGGCAAGGATTACGTCGGCTGATGATTTGGAAGAGATTGATATAGGACTAGGAGATAAGCCAAGGCCGACGTACATAAGCCAAAAAATTAGGTTCTTGAGCTACGAGAGGAATTGATAAAATTGTTAAAGAATATCGGGATTGTTTTGCCTGGAATACCATGAGATGCCAGGATTGAGCCGATCAATTGTTGAACATCGGCTGCCTATTAAACCAGGATATCGGCCATTTAGGGCAGGCTCCAAGGAAGATTCAAGGGCAGAATTATATGAGCCGATCAAGGCGGAGATCACGAGGTTGTACGATGCCAAGTTTATAAGGCCATGCCGATATGCTGAGTGGGTTTCTAATATCGTCCCGGTGGAGAAGAAAAATGGGAAACTGAGGAATATGTATTGATTTCCGGGATCTAAATAGCTACCCCCAAAGATGAGTACCCGATGCCGATAGCGGATTTTATTGGTGGATGCAGCGTCAGGCCACAAGATTATCAGCTCATGGACGCAATGCAGGATATAATCAGATTTTCATGGCCGAAGAGGATATACACAAGACTGCGTTCCGATGCCTAGACTATCGGTTTGTAGAGTGGGTAGTAATGACTTTTGGATTAAAAAGTGCCGGTGCAACCTATCAAAGAGCGATGAATTATATATTTCATGATCTCATCGGTTTGTTGGTGGAAATTTACATTGATGATGTGGTGGTTAAGTCTAAAAGTGGGGAAAGCCATATAACCGATTTACGAAGAGTGCTGGAGAGGGCAAGAAATACGGACTAAGAATGAATCCCAACAAGTGTGCTTTGGTGTATCGGCTGGACAATTTTTGGGTTTTATGGTTCATGAGCGAGGATTGAAGTTAGTCAGCGAAGTATCAGAGCTATTAAGACTACAGAGCCACCAAGCAATAAGACAGAGTTGCAATCGTGTGATCGGCAAGATTAATTTGTGAGAAGATTCATATCAAATTTATCAGGAAGAATTGAGTCTTTCGCGCCGTTATTGAAGTTGAAGACCGATCAAGAATTTGTGTGGGGGGGGCAAGCGCAGCAGAAGGCGTTTGACGAGATTAAGAATTATCTTAGTTCCCCGCCTGTTTTGATTCCGCCGCAGGAAGAGTGCCGTTCAGGTTATACTTGTCGGCCGATGAGAGGTCCATCGGTTCTGTTTTGGTCCAAGAATTTGAAGGCAAAGAGCGAGTTGTGTTCTATCTAAGTAGGAAGACTTTTGGATGCTGAGACGAGATATCCAGCGGTGGAGAAGTTATGCTATGTTTATATTTCTCGTGTACAAAGTTGAGGCATTACATCCTATCGGCTGAATGTACAGTAGTTTGCCAGGCCGATGTGGTCAAATATATGTTTGTCGGCTCCAGTCTTGAAAGGGCGAGTTGGCAAGTGGGTTTTTGCCTTGACAGAGTTTGACTTGAGGTACAAATCGGCTAAAGCAATCAAAGGACAAGCAGTAGCCGATTTTATTGTCCAGCACAGGGGGTCTCACGAGGACTATGTGGAGCCGATCCCATGGGTCTTATTTTTTGATGGATCGGTTTGCAGGCATGGATCTGGTATCGGTTTGGTTATTGTATCGCCTCGGGGGGCAAGTTTTGAGTTTGCTTTTACAATTAAGCCTTATCGGACTAACAATCAGGCGGAGTACGAGGCGGTTGCTGAAAGGACTTCAACTATTAAAAGGAGATCGGGGCCGATATTTATAGAGATTATTGGTGATTCTTTGTTGGTGATCAAACAGTTATCTGGAGAATATGAGTGCAGGATGATGTTTTGAGGTCATATTATGAAGAATGCGTGGATTTGTTGAAGGATTTTAAGATGGTGTCAATGAATCATATTCCCAGGGAGCAGAATTTGGAAGCCAATGATCTTGCACAGATTGCTTCAGGATATCGGCTGAATAGGCAGGTTGAGGTGGAGATAGCCGATATTGATGTCCAGAACAAGGCCGATGACTAGAGGCAGGAGATAATTGATTACTTACGAAATCCGTCGCAGTCTGTTTCCAGGAAGATTCGGTATAAAACTACTAAATATGTGCTACTTGATGAGGAGTTGTATTATCGGACGTTTGAGGGAGTTCTGCTTAAATGCCTGGATTTGGAAGAAGCCAAAGTGGTTATGTGTGAAGTGCATGAAGGCGTCTGTGGGACTCATCAATCGGCTCATAAGATGAAATGGTTGTTGAGAAGAGTAGGGTATTTTTGGCCGACAATGCTGGAAGATTGCTTTAGGTATTATAAAGGATGTCAAGATTGTCAGAAGTTTGGAAATATACAGCGGGCACCGGCATCGGCGATGAATCCTATCATCAAACCGTGGCCGTTCAGAGGATGGGGAATTGATATGATCGGCCAGATTTTTCCTCCATCAAGTAAGGGACATAAGTTTATATTGGCAGCAACAGATTATTTCACCAAGTGGGTAGAGGCGATTCCTTTGAAGAAGGTCACGTCCAAAGAAGCGATCGAATTTGTCAAGGAGCATATCATTTATCGGTTTGGAATTCCTCAGACGATAACTACTGATCAGGGGTCTATCTTTGTTTCTGATGAGTTTCAACAGTTTGCTGCCAGTATGGGAATCAAGCTATTAAATTCATCACCTTATTATGCTCAAGCCAATGGGCAAGCAGAAGCTTCCAACAAGAGTTTGATCAAGTTAATTAAGCGGAAAATTGATGAGCAGCCACGGCGATGGCATTCTACATTAGCCGATTCACTATGGGCCTATCGGATGGCATGCCATGGGTCTACTCGGGTACCGCCGTATCAGTTGGTATATGGACATGAGGCGGTTTTACCATGGGAAACTAACATCGGCTCTAGAAGGCTTTCTTTGCAGAGTCAATTGACGGCCGATGATTATTATAACTTGATGGCAGATGAACTTGAAGATTTAGCTCAGAATCGGTTAAGAGCGCTGGAAAGAATCAAGGAGAATAAGGCTAGGGCAGCTCGGCATTACAACAAAAAGGTGGTGAATAAGTCGTTTGCCGAGGGGGATTTTGTGTGGAAGTTGATTTTGCCGATCGGGTCCAGAGATAATAAGTTCGGAAAATGGTCGCCTAATTGGGAAGGGCCTTATCGGATTAATCGCTGTGTGCCTGGTAACGCATATATATTAGAAGATCTTGACGGGACGGAGTTTGCTAAAGCACTTAATGGGAAATATCTCAAGAAATACTACCCTAGCGTTTGGATCAATTCTTAAATCGGTTAAGTACAGCCGATTTATAAGCAATTCGGAAAGCCGATGTTTTTATACGTCGCCTAAAGACAGCCGATATCAATTGATATCGCCTTTAGATCAAAATAAGCGGAAAAATTATCAGGACTGAGAGAGATAAGTAGCAGAGCCGATCTGGTTACATGACAGCAGGAGGGTGATCGGCATGTTCCGGAAAATCGTCAGTTACAGAGGTTTTAAGGCTTACAAAAACTTTCGGATAGTTTCGATTGCACGCAGACGGATCTGATCAATTTCATTGATGGCCCGGATATCGTCTTCATCAGAGCCTGGGATGACTTTCAAGCTTTTGCGCCGATGGATGACTTGGCGCACTGCTGCTGTGACTTTGGCTTCTTGATCTTGGATGGCTTGCGGCAGGCCGATGAGCTGGGATTCTGTGTCTTCAAGATCCTTGCGAACTTTTTCAAGTTCTCCCAGCAAATTGGCTTCCTTTTTCTTCAGTTGATTTAGCTCGGATTGAAGTTCTTGGGGGACAGCTGCCATGTCATCAAGTTTCTTCTTGTCTATCTGGGCTGATAGCCGATCGGTTTGGATGTCTTGGGCTATCTTCTGTTGGTCAGCACGATCGGCTATACGCTGTCTGAGCTTGATAAGTTTAAACCTATGAGACTCCAGGTATGCTGCGGGGGTCAATGCATCAACGAGCTCTTCGGGCAGGTGGTGTTCGATGTCTGCAAATCTTGCTCGGATTGGCCCGCAGTCTTCTACCAGTGCATCGATTGGATTTTCCAGCCGACTGATGATGCTTGTTAAGTACTCGCGCACATCGGCTGAGAAGGACGGTTTGGAGGCTGCACTGGTGGCTGTAGCTTCTTCTACCTCCAGATATTGACCAATGTCGAAGGAGAACAAGTCGGCCAAGGACTGCAAAATTGGTATCGGAAAGGTGATCAATAAGAGATTAGAAGCAAAGTACGAGCATGACAAAGGTTACCTGAGGAAGGACGTCGGCAGATCGGGTAACATCGGCGTCAGTAGGATGAGTAGGTTGTTCTTCAGAGGGGCCGATGTCAGCCGATGGAATAGAAGCAGTCTCGTTGATGGCTGGAGGACTTGGTGCTGAAAGAGGGGGAGCTGGAGAAGCTATCGGCTCGGTGCTTGGAAGAATGTCAGAGGAATGTTGGGGTTCTGGAGCCAATGACTCAAGCTGAAAATGAAACTGGTAAGATAAATGAGAAATCGAGGAATGATGTCCAATTTGGCGCGTACCTGAGGGGAAGAAGGAGCCGATATGGTCTGGGGAGAAGTTGGCGTTGTGGTAGCAGCATCGGCATCGGTCTTCTGCTTCTTCAAAGAGGGGCGGTGCGCTAACTTCTTCCGCTTTTGTCCAATCGGCCGAGGCGCCTTGAGAAGAGCCGATGGAGATGGAGCGTCGCGCCCTAGGTTCGGAACGGCCGATGAGGGTTGGTACAGAATCGGCCGACCGCTGTTGCTTGTTGATGAGGGCTCGATGCTGGCGGCCTGCAAAGTAAGGGTCAGAGACGATTGAGGATGATATTTGAAGCTTGCAAGAGTTACCTCGTTATCAGATTCAGCATAGTCGGCGTCCAGACGGGAGCAATAACAAGTGGGCGCTAAACAGAACAGATGTTTCTTCCATTCCGACCACCATCGGACAAAAGGCTTGGTGTTGGCAGTACAGACGTACACCTCGGTGGCAGCGCCTAGCAGGAGGGAGTCTGTCAAAGACCGCAGCCGATCATATTCCAGGGCGCTGCTGACCGTGCCCCGAGCCTGGAGTTTGTCGGTGAAGAACAGGCCGATCGGAAGCTGGCCAAGGCCGAGTTGACGGGAGCTGGTTGATGGGTGGTAGAACTCATACGATGGTTGAGTTCGGCCCAGAGAAAAGCCGGTTGGCAGCAGGCAAGGACTGATGGCCGATAGGAATATGGCTTTAGACTGATCATCGTTCAGAGCTTTGAGTGGATCAAAGTTGGAAGGCATCTCGAATGATGATGCGTCATTATAAGCAAACCAAAGAGTAGCATCCCTGGTGAAGCCATAATAAAACCCCTTGAACCACTGACTAACTTCAGCAGGGGATATCTTGCCGCCAGAAAGGGCCGATGCAGCCTCACCCATAGAGATGCATCGGCGGTAGATGGGGTCTTGATCTTCTGGGTAATCAGCTGGGAAGGATTGCTTGAGGAGGGAAGTTTCTGGGATGGCCTTGGAGGTGTAAACATTAAGCCAGAGCTGTACGAACCACCAAGGACCCCCAATGTGGCCGACGGGCTGGCTGGCCGATAGCTTAGTTGCCACCTGATGAAGCAGCTGGTAGGTGGCGCCAAGGAGATAGTGCCCTAACGGAATTTGTTTCCTATCGGCCAAGCACTCTGCCAGGCATAGCATATTGGTCATCGGGCCGAGGGTTGCGCCACCAAAGACGAACCGTTCCAACCACAAGTTCAGAAAAGCGACATGCTCCCGATCATCAACCGGTCCAGTTCCTTTGTTGTGAAGAGATATATACCTGGACCAGCCGCCGATGTTTTTTGTTTGAAGCCGGTGGGCAGGCTTGAACCGGAGTTTGAAGGGGTTGATGTAGCTTGTAGTATCCAGGCAGGTGAGCATGGTCACATCCAGCAGAGTAGGGGTCATCGGCCCATGACCAAACAGAAAGGCATTGAGAGCATCAGACCAGAAGTACGAGGCCGATGCGAGCAGAGATTCATTCCTTTCCATATCGGCCAAGGAGAGGTTGATGCAGTGGCCGATGTGAGATTCTTCCCAATAGATCCTCTTTGCAGCCGATACTCCAATGTACCAGTCTCTCCATCCGGGCAATCTGCTCGGCCATGACCTGAAGCTGTTGGTCCAGTCACTGACCAACATGGTCGAGTTCTTGAAGGGAGTGCGTTGGGTTTCGGCACTGATGAAATCGGTGGGATCTTCGCTGCCCATGGGGCCATGATAGAAGAAACCGGGATAATCGGCGGACGGAATCAAGATCTGGGCTCTAAGATGCTACAGTAAACAAGAACACGATGAAGAACAGATAAAAAAAAATGGAGCAGATCGGGTTCATATAGATTGCAGATTGAGGAAGAATAATCGGGCGAGAAGATTACCTCAGGAACTGCGGATGCTGATGCCATTGTGGGAGTAAGAAACGATACAGAGATCAACGGCCGGAGAAGAAGGTTGCGATGATTCGTCTGGGTTCGCTAGAGCTTGGTGAAGATGTGGGAGGTGAAGCGGTAGTGCTCTGGTGATGTGAAGGCATAAAAAAGGCAAGGAGACGAAGCATTTTTATAGGGGTATGATGACCGAGCGGGAATCGAGGCCGTTGGCACTGTTTCAAACATTTATGGCAAATGGGCTATCTTGGGCCACCTTGGTATGGGAGAAATCTAGAGGCCCAAAGTTGGAAGAATTTCGAAATCCTATAGGAAAACTTCGAAATTGGGGGGCATGTGTTGACGCCAAAATTTGGTGAGGACCTGTATCAGATTCGGTCAAGAGGACGGTTGCAGTCGGATAATGGAAATTGATCCAAGAAGTAGACCGAGTCTGAGAAGGAGCCGTGAAGACCGCGCCTGGCAGTTAATTACTATAGTTATTAGGAAAAGGTTTATCTCTTTTAGGAAACCTGACCTCGTGTCCGGTCAGGCCTCGTTAGCGTTTTCTGTTATAGATAAGGAAATCATATACCGTGTCCTATAAGGACTCATGTAACTCGGGGTATATATACGTATGCCCGGGGATCTTGTAATCTATCACAACGATCAATACAAATTCGGCGCATCACCACCCCTTCGACGGGATCCTGCTTCTCGAGCCGGGCTGCATCGGTTAGGTCCGAACTCCTGCGAGAGGGTAAGTCTCGTCACACCGACTACCAATCGGCTAGGACTTCCTCGGTTAGGTCCGATATTCTAGTTGGTTTATGGTAGTCGGCTTACCACGATATATTTACTTTATCTATGGCTGCATCAGTTCAGTTTGATCTCATAGATTGATTAGGTATATCACATCACGTGTGCACAGACCGTATCGACTTACTGGGAGCGATTTATCATCAGTTCGTGCTGCATCGGTTAGGTCCGACCTACTGAACTGCTAGTGATAAGTCGATCCTGCTGGGCCGATGCGTTGTGTGCAGGCGTTTTATCGGAGTGTATAGCCGGTAAGTTATTTTCATCACGATCGCATTATATCTATCGGCTCATTGAGGCATTGTTATCATTGTCAGTCTGTGCTGCAACGGTTAGGTCTGATCTACTAGATTGACGATAATAGCTTTGCTCTTAATAAGCCGATGGTGTTGTGCGATGGTGTTATCGGAGTGCTTAGCCGATAAGTTACCTGTTAAAGCCGACTATATTTATTCATTATTTTATCCTGTGCTCGCTTTGATAAGCAGTCGGCTAGCTTATCAGTTATTTATCGTTTACGTTATTGCATATTTTATTATATGTTCTTGCCTGTATTATTGTCACAATCGGCTAAGGGTTAGCCGATGGGTTTATTCTGCCGATCCAAGAACAAGTACAAGCAGGTTCCCGGGCACGACCCCAGGTAAGGGCCCGGGCATGAGCCCAGGTAAGGACCAGTGTACGGGCCCGGATAGCGGACGAAGATCTCGAAAGCCGATATGAGCAAGGGCCCGGGTGCAGGCACACCTTCATGACAACACCAGTAACACTAGATCGTGATCAGCTAGGATCTATTTGATTTATTTATGCATTATACTTGCTTATTTTATCTAGCTTATAGCCGGTTTTTGAATATCCCTTCGATGATCGGCTAGCATGATATTTGTTTACTATTATGTTATTGCCCTTGCCATCATCGGCCTTAAGCCGATGTATAAGTGCTACGGTGTGCATCGGCCATCGGCTGATGAAACGAGTCTAGATCGGCTTCCAGCCGATTGGCTCATTGATCTAACATTTTCCTCCTTGTCAATTACAGGGTCAAATTGACTGGCACGCCTACGAACCTCAAACTTTAGGACCTGCACTGGAGTGAAGCAAATCTCCCAGGCCTTCGCGTGTCACCCAGACGCCGAACCGGGACCCGGCGATTTTCAGCGTCGACAGTATCATGTCAACCGGAATAAACTTTATAGTCTTGCCGAGTAAAAGACTACTCGTATATAGGACTCTTTGACTTCATGTCAGTCGGAATATGAGTTTATAGTCTTTTCCGAGTGGCGTCCCACTCAAAAGCTAGACTCTTCCGCATCATGTCAGCGGGAATAAATATTTATAGTCTCTCCCGAGTAGTGCACTACTCGAAAGTTAGACTCTTCAGCATCATGTCGGCTGGAATAATGTTGCTCATGGCAACTGATAGCCACGCATGTAGGCCGAGTACCACTTTATGAAAATAAATCCATTACGTGGTCAGGTGTACTCGAGAAAGATACCTGCGTCTCCAATTTTAATGAAGACCAGCTTGTGATCTTTGTAAGAATATATCCTCGAGACCTGTGAGATAAACAGATACCCAAACATATACGTTTAGCAATAAGGCTCTCATGAAGCGTATCCTCTTACCTCATCAGTTCCTGTTAGTAGCACCAGCGCTATAATTTCAACTCAGCCTGCAGGCGGCCCACATGGAGCATGCTACTGTAGGAACTCATATCTTGTCAGCCCAATACCGACTGTGCAGGCCTAGGCCCATCTAGTCGGTACAGGCTATAAAGAGACGGGGAGAGAGAAAAAGATTCTGTCGTCTTCCCCAAATCGGCCAATCTCTTCGTCTTCCACCTTCGCGCCTAACTTTTCGCCTCCCGCCCAGCTAGGGTTAGCAGCCGCTGTTCCCCACCCGGACTCGGGCAATTCCAATCCTCCTCGTTTATTCCAAGCCCCCGATTTGCTTTCCCCCAATCTCACCACCTCCAGTCATGCCGAAGGCGACGAATCCTACGGGTGCGCCAGGGAGTTCTTGGCCAATCTCAGATTGTGGCTCGGTGAAGCTGAGATGGCTGGAGAGCGAGCTGAAGTTGCCCAGCCAAGAAGTGATCCGTTGGCGGTCGGCGAGGGATGAGTCGATCCCCAACCCCCGGCCTGGTGAAACGGTAGTTTTCGCCTCTTTCTTTGATCGGGGCTTGTGTCTTCCGTCTTCTGATTTCTTCCGCCGCATCCTTGATTTCTACGGGCTGGAGTTGGTGCATTTAAATCCCAACTCAATCCTTCAGATCTCCATATTTGTTACTCTTTGCGAGTGCTTTCTGGGTGTTGAACCCATTTCATCCTCTTCCGACACCTGTTCCATATCAAGCCCCAACCTTCCAAGAGTAATATCAATGTGATTGGAGGGGCTGGTCTTCAACTGAGGAGCGATGGGAAGAAAACGTATATCGATTTGCCCTTGAAATCTTCTCTGAAGGGCTGGCACAAGGAGTGGTTTTACTGCGCCGATCTGGCTCCTTCCTTGCGCCCGTTTACTGGTATGCCGCCGGCGGTGTTGCCAAGCTGGTCCTCGGAGCCGACCTTTGAAGAGCTGGGCCAGGCACATATATTGCTGACGAAGATAGATGACCTCAAGAGGGCCGGCTTGACAGGGCCTTGGGTGGCTCGCCGTTTTCTGACGAGGCTCGTCCAGCCGCTGAAGTTGAGAAGCGCATTTGGCTGGGCCTTCAAAGGCAAACACGATCCCGACCGAGTGAGCAGCGAGACGGCGGACAAGGGGGCAGTGACCGATACCTTGTTCGGCTACTTCTCCGAAGGGGTGGTTGCCACCGAAGATGATAACCCCGTTGAGTTGCTGCCTATAGCTTCATCCGGCCGCGGACCAAGGTAACTTTCTACTTTCTTCTGTGGTGAACGCTGTGGACGGTGATTGTTCAGCGTTGCATGATGGTTTTATCTCGTAAACTGCTTGTAGTGGCATGAGGAATTTGATGAAGACTCCCGTCCGATTGTCGGCTGTCGCGTCGAAGAAGGCCGAGGAGCCCCTCTGCCTGCCCACCCGACCTCTAAAGAGAGCGGGGAAGAAACGATTTTATATCGGGGCGAGGGGGCCATGAAGCGCGCGCCGTGGACGCGCAGCTTGAAAATAAAGGAGGGCCGCTGCCTACAACGCCCACACGGTCGAGTCCCCAGGCTGAGACCTGCAGGTTCGGGCCCAACATGTCGTGCTCGCCTCCACGGGCAGCGGCGCCACCAAAGTGGGGCCGGCTCGAGCCAGAGGCCGCTTGGCGCCGCGAAGGAAACCTGAGCCAACCATACCAGAAGATTGGGGGGCGGACTCAGGCTGATACGCCTCTTGCCATGACGATGACCGCTGGACCGGGAGCGACCGGGAACTACCGACGCTAGCGCTCCGCCCGGGGCGGTCACGAGGCCGGCAAGAAGCCTGAGGTTTTCAAAAGGGTTGCCCACTTACTCGGGTCTTCTGTGAGCTTTGTGTGTTGAAGTAATGTCCTGATGTCTGCTTCGTCTGCAGGAAGCGGGCTGATTATCGATCTTCAAGAGATTGACCCGTCTGTCCACTTGATAAGCCTGCCCCAGCCGAGCCAGCCGGCGGTGGTAACACAACCAGTTGATCGGGCGGCCAGCCCGGGCTGAAGACCGAGGTGGGCTCGACACAGGCCGCTGCCGCCACCGAACCGAAAGAGGTGGGCTGCTTTGAAACTGAAGGCCCCAGCCACCCGAAGAGCCGCCGTAACATGCGGAAGCGCTTTGGATGGAGCCTAAGCCGGTCCCGAAGTCGTAGGGAAGGCGGTGCTGAGGCCAGGACCCCGTCGCGTCGGGTTATCGTCATCGCCATCGCCACCGCTTGCCGCCACACCGGAGATCCCACATCTGCCTCGGATCGAGGCTCCCCCACGTGTGATGCCCCGGACCTTTACGTGGGACCACTCGCGACGGTAATATGGGTGAAAGACTTCAAAAGGCTCGATATTGTGAACGTTGCACAGAGCTCTCAAAGGCCTGCTATCTCGCCGCCCATCAGCGTGTAGTGGCGTCCCATGTAGGGTCGCCTAGTATGATTCTGTGTAAAAAAGCTCCGAGCAAGTCTTTCTCTGTTTGGAGTTTCACTCTCTGTGCGTCGGTTTGCTAGCCTGTGTACTCTATCTTATCTATAGACTCGACCCGCAACGAGGCGGTAATCGTATCATGCTCCTGGTCCGAAGCATCGAGTCCACGCAACCCTCGCAGGAATTGCAGCAACTTCCGTCTCAATATCGTATGGAGGCGCGTCACGCGGGAAGAGCCCCTGCGGTATCTATTGTGGACGCCGATCAGCTCAGGGCGGGGAGACATGGGCCCTAGCCGAGAAGATCAGTAGGTAAAATCCTCGAGTAACTTCCCGATGCTGAACCCCGTTGATGCTATTTCATCCAGCCAACTATCCCTGACTGCCCGTGCGATATGCTGCACGGTGAGCTGCTTGGCAATCCTGTGGTGCAACCTCGAAGCGGGGTAAAGACTCTCTAGCCAAGATGGAATCGCAAGCGAAGGGGCTGAAGAAGCCAAGGCCGAGCTTGAAAAAGTGTCCTAAGGTCCGACCTGGACGAAGGCCGAAGAGCGTCAATACCGAGCCTTACCGGGAGAAGTCGAGTGGAGAAGCCGTTCGTCAAGCTGTGGTAGGGAGAAGCTGAACTGTATAATATCT